>VYZT01045283.1:38097-252378 GCA_013400735.1 Pomatostomus ruficeps
CCCCCCCCCCCAAATTTGCTTTGAATATAAATGCTGGAGCAGCAGCAGTTCCACCGTGGAGACTGAAGCCAGGCTCAGATTTGTCTGAAATTCAGTGTTGCTGCAAGCTGGCAGTCGCCTTTTTCTGTCTGTCACAGGGTGAATGTGCAACAGGCAGTGAGTGACAGGCATGTCAGGGTTTGGGGGCTAAAAGCATGGGTGTCATGAGCTGAAACAGAGGAAAATGGAGCAATGTTGTGGACAAAAAGCACTGAGAGGCCTCTTTAGTGGGTGAGTTTTTCCTCTATTATCCCTAATGGAGGAAAACTTGATGCTGTAGATTTTTCTCCTGACAGCTTTTGACACTTCCCTGTCCTCCCTGGTTTTTGCTAATAAAATCCCAATGAGCAGCCCCTCGGGGCGCCTGCATGGTGTCATGAGAGGGGCTGTGGCTCCCAGAGCTGAGGCGCACTATGCATCCCCTGTTCCCCTGGGACAGCAACCATTCAGCCCACAGCAGTGCCTGCTGATGGGCTCACCCCATTTATCCCTTTTCCTTCCCATCTCCACGCTCTCTGCACTGGCAGGCTGGCCTGGAGCCACGACGGTGGTGCTGGGTTTTTCCTCCTATGGCATGAGTGATCCACACCAGTTCCCACTCCTGAGGAAAGGTTTCTCTTTCCCCAGCAGTTCGTCCTTGTGCCTTGGCTTCTGAACAGGGCACATCACCTCTCTTACCACCCCAGGCTGCAGGCTAACAAGCACGGGGCCATGTAATTAATAAAAGACTATCAGCAGTGAGTGAATGCATCGGGCATTCTTGCCAAGCCGTGCATGTTGGCTCGGGTCAGGAGGAAACATGAATAAATCTTGGCTGCTGGTGCCAAATAGAGGGGAGAAAGGATATATGAATGTAAAAGCCCATAGTTCTTACTCACACATCTGCTTTTTACTGCCAAATAAGAAATTAACGTAATCCATTAGCTAATGCAATCTATCATTAATTCGGTGATCAATAATCATCCTGAAAGAGGACATCACATTCTGGTTTAATGTCAGAGCAAGGAAGGGAGGCTTGTCTCCTCACAGTGTGCTTCAGCTCATGGCTGCTGGGATCACAGGCTCATGAAATGGTTTGGATTGGAAGGGACATTAAAGCTCATCTCATTCCACCCCTGCCATGGACAGGGACACCCTCCACTATCTCAGGTTGCTCCAAGCCCCATCCAGCCTGGCCTTGGACACTTCTAGGGATCCAGGGGCAGCCACAGCTTCTCTGGGCACCCTGTGCCAGGGCCTCCCCACCCTCATAGGGAAGAGTTTCTTCCCAGTATCCAATCTAAACCTTCCATCCTTCAGGTTAAGGCCATTAAGTTCCTTTAAATGGAACTCATTGCTCAGGTCTGAGGGATGGGTTGAGCTGAGGCTGCTGGAGGGGACAGTGCTGGACCAGATGCCCCTGGGGTTGGTGTCCCGGTGTGGGTGGGAAGCTCAGCTGTGCTGGGCATGGGGCTGCTCTCCTGTGCAGGACTCAGGTGTCACTCGCCTCTCTCTGTCCTGCTGCCAGTGTGTGGGACTCGTCTGGGTCACTGCTGCGCAGGCTGCCTGTATGTCTGTTCCTTCTGGTGGCACAGACTGGCTGGAGGCAGAGCACGGCTGGCTGTGTGCTGGCACATGGCCTCTCAGCTGCCCAGAGCCTGGGAGGAGCTGCTGTGGCAGTCCTTGGGGCGAGTGGCAGGATGGACCCTGCCAAAGGGTGAGCCAGGCCACGCTCCCTGTCTTTCACTCATGGATGGCTGATGGGAGAGCTGTGCCCTCCAACATGAGGATTTGGTGTGCACCTTGCCTGTGTTCCATTCTCATATTGCAGGAAGAAATAGGGGAGAGACTGTAGGGAGAGACCGTGCCTCACCACACGGATGGTGCCAGGGCTGGGTCCTTGCAGCATTTCCCTGCATTTCACTGTTTTCATACAGCCTGACAAACACCAGCACAGCACTCCTGGGAAGTGAGGATAGCTGTGGGGATTATTGGGCAGGTTTTTAATGGGGGTAATGCCATGTGAACTGGATAAGATTGGGGAAGGTGCGAGCACCGGGGTTTGTATGAGGAGTGAGAACCAGGTACTGTCATACCTGACAGTTTCACTGCAGCAGTGGTTAAACACATCTGTTTAGTCTCCATCCATTATGTCCACTTTCCAGAGAGGAGAAAACAGTTCTTCCTGATTCCCTTTATATTTGGTCTTGTTTTTGCATTAAGTTGTGGAGAAGGTTTGCCTTTTCAGGGAGGATCCCTTGGGAAGCGTGTGCTGGGCTGAGCTGTCCTGGCTGTTCAGCAGCCATCAGTGGCCACTGCTGAATGTTCCCACCTGTGAGATCCATGCTGAGATGGCCTGAGAGTGACCCCAGGGTGTGGGGCTAAAGGCAGTGCATGTGCTGTTGTGTGACATGGACAGCAGTGGGCACAGGCTGCTGGCTCGTTCCAGGCAGCAGGGCTGCTCTCATCCCAGAGCTGGGAAATGAAGGAAGTGGGATAAAACCTGTTGTCCTTGGGGGGTTTGTTTTTCTGCATATGGAAATCATTGCTGGCAGGGATATGAAGTGCAAGTGCTGGGAAGGGACAGGATGGGCCAGGTCCAAGGGCAGGAGCGCAGGCCCTGCTTGGCTTTGCTTTCCTGAAGGAACTCTTTGGAGTCCCTGGCTCTCTGCCAGTCTGGGGGCAAAAGATAAACATTGATGATAAAGGGATTTAAACTGAGATGTTTCAAACCATACAAGAGGAGGGGCTACAAGAGAGCTGGAGAGGGACTTCTGACAAGGGCCTGGAGTGATGGAACAAAGGGAATGGCTTCCTACTGCCAGAGGGCAGGGTTAGATGGGATATTGGGAAGAAATTCTTGCCTGTGAGGCTGGGGAGGCCCTGGCACAGGGTGCCCAGAGAAGCTGTGACTGCCCCATGATCCCTGGAAGTGTCCAAGGCCGGGTTGGACGGGGCTTGGAGTAACCTGGGATAGTGGAAGGTGTCCCTGCCCATGGCAAGGGTGGGATGGGATGGGCTTTAAGGTCTCTTCCAACCCAAACCTAAACCATTCTGTGATTCTATGAAACCCCTCTTGCCTTGGTCTTCTGTTGATACGAATGTGCTTTCATGGCCCCTCTGTCTGCTCCAGGTCCTTGCACAAGGGGGTGCCTTCAGTGGGCCCCCCACCTGATCTCACAAGTGGGGCAGGCAGGAGAAGGGGTGTGTGGTTATGACCTCCAGGTGAAAAGCAGCCACAGCATAGGCTGCAGTGGTGGAGCTCTCTCTTGTCTTTTTCCCAAAGCTAACTTTGCCTTTGCAGACACAAAGGCGGCTCTGTGTCCCTGCCTTGGCAGGGCTTGCTATGGCCCAGCATTGGCTTTGTGTGCCCTGGGCTCCCGCAGCCACAGATGGGCTGGGGCGAGCGGCTGCTCAATGCCTGCACTGTCTGTGGCCACCCCGCCTCCCTTGTGGGGACAAGCAGGGGGTGCTGGCCATGCCCCCTCTTGCTGCTGCTCTGGGTCCCCAGCACCGCTGAGAGCCAGGCACTGCCCGGGGACACAGAGCTGCTGTGCCAACGCCAGCCCTGCTGCCCATCTGTCCCTGATGGTCCCCTTGCTCCCACAGAGACCTGTCCCCTGGCTGCCCACCCCCTCAGAGCAGGGAGAGGGATTCATCCCAAAGGCACGTGGTCCTGTCTGGATGGAGATGCACCAGCCTCAGCCTTTGCCATCTGCACTGCTGCCATGTGGGTGAGAAAAAGGAGTGTTGGATATTCCCATTCCAGCAAGGCTTTAGTGCTCCTGCCACGGGATAGAGGGATGGAGCCCCTTGGAGGGTGTGTAGCCCACCAGGTGCAGGGACCAACCCTCTGCATTTTTGCTCCCTGACTCCCTGCCCTCCTGTACTCTCTCTTTGTCCGTATCTGTCTCAGACTGCAGAAAGAGAAGGTAGAAAAACCAGCCTGTGAATAGTGCAGGGATGAGCTGGGACAGAGGCTTGGTGGATGTGGGTCCATACCGGGCCTTGAGGGATGTGTGCTGTACGTTCTCCAAGTGCAAATATGGACTGCAGAATCCTTCAGATTAGCCTGAAGAAAGAGACAAGCAGGTGTGTGGTCAGGTGTAGCACTCGTCAGGCCGGCCTACTAGGCCGAGGGGCCCCAAGGAGAGCCAACTAAGGACCACACTGAACAGCAGACGGAGGAGCAGAAAGAGAGAGAGCAGAACCCTCTGCTTTTATTTATATGTTTTCACAAATCACCGTGGATTGGAGGTAGAAATGACCACCTCATAAATCCACTGGTCAAAGTATCTGTCTATCATATTTCTCCACCCAGTATACTGAAACTATAAACATAGGATAGCATAGATAGTTACTAAGAAACCATGGCCATGTTTACAGAAAAGGTCTGAGAAAAATGTTACAGAAGGAAAAACACTGCAAAACTCAAAACTCAGGGCAACAGTCAGGAAGAGCTTGGGAGGATCTGCCGGTGGACAACGTGGACTTTGTGACTGCTGCAAGAAGAGGTGGCACGAAGCAGCACATGGCAGGTGGGCACAGCATGGGCTGTGTCCCTTGCCTGGTTTCTGCGGCCCTTCCTCTTTGGATCTGCCTGGGAACACCTCCTCGGGGCTGGTTGTAGGAATGATGTTTGGGGTTGTTTTAATGCCTGAGCAAAGGTGAGAGCAGGTTTCTATGGGGTCCCTCCACCCCAGGCTCCTGGCTGGAGTCTGAACCCTGTGTTTCCTTCTTGCATCCTGTCAGCATGGGGATGGTCGGGGCGTCTGGCAGCTCTCACTAGAGCTCTCTGCTCTTTCTTCCATGCTCCCACAGTAGACTTTCAGGGTGAACTCTTTCCTTGAGAACTGGGAAACTGCAAGTACTACCCCTGTCTCTGATCGCCCATGCAGCCCCCCCACTTTCCAGATGGAGCAGGAGACTGGAGCTGCTGCAGGGCATGTCCCCAGGGGCAAGTGGGTTATGTCCCCATGGTGTGAGGACATGAGAGTGCAGTGAGACACCACTGTTCCTGTGGCTCTGGCACTTGTGGGAGTGGGATGCACTGCTGGAACCCCTCACCTGTGCTCAGCCCTCCACCCCATCTTGATCCCGCTGCCTTTCTTCCACCCCAGCTCTGTGTGCTCCTCACACAGCAGCAGACTCTTTTGGGAGGCCAAATATCTGTGTCTATCTTGTGGAAGTTCCGTCTTTTTGAAGAATTATTTTTTCATTTTCACACGGCTTGTCTCCTGAGGAGGACAGACTTCATGCTTTTGGAGCACTGGATACAGCTCCTACTAAAGTAGCTCTGTCCCCAGTGCCCTGTGGGAACTGCTGCTGTCCCTCGTGCCAGGTCACCTGCCCCGTGTGCTGCCAGGTGCAGTGATGGATGGTGCCGCATGGGTGGGCTAAGAGGGGCTTCGCAGATGCTGCTCTTTCTCTGGTACTATGAAATCTGGCACTCATGGGGCTTCTGCTGTGAGCTCCATCCCTGGGTTACAGCTCTGGGGAGAGGGAAATACACCTCTGCAGAAGATGGTGGTTAAGACATCAAAAGCATTGAAGCGGGAGGGACGTTAGAAATAAAATTGTCATGGGCCACTTTCCTCTCGGCTCTGGGAATGAGCTGTGTGAGATGGAGAGAGATGCTCTGCACAGAAATGTGCTCTTTGGCAGTGTCAGAGGCAGCTGAGGTGTCAGAGATGTCAAGATGACAGGGTGTGATTCCCACCTAAGCTCTTGCTACGGAGGTGCTGGCTCTGGTAGGGAAAGACAGAGCAGGGTGCTAATCCCTTGGGAATGAACAGGAGGCAGAGCATTAAGGCTCTTTTTCCTTTTTTTTTTCCTCCCCAGCTCTCGTAGTTCTGACCTAGAAATTCCTTACTACATTTGCTGAGCTGGCTTAGTTAAAGATTTGACTAATTTCCAGAGGATTAATTATTCAGAGAGTATGGGGAGGGAAGGTAATGTCTGCTCCTAACGCTGGAGGCCAACCTGCTCAGGGTTCCTGACTTGGGGACAGGTGCGGGTCTGTCCCCAGGTATCCGCTGGGCACATCTACTGTGTAGCTGCCTATTGGAGAGCCCATCATGATGCAGTTGTGTCTTGCTCTGGTCCTTCTATTTGATTTCACTGTCTTTAGGCAGAAAACCTAATTCTGGTCTTCAGTGACATAATTTCAGCTCGTGCTGCTGTTCCTCCTCCCTGGAGGTTCCTGTGACTGATGCCCCCAAGGCCCTGTCCCAGCCTTCCTGTTTGGGGTGGGCACCTCCACCTTGGCCTTTCACGGAGGGCCTTGGCCACAGGGATCTCTGGAGTCCCCTGGAGAGGGGCTGCCTACAGCAGATCTCAGAGATCTGGTGGTAGTGCTGGGGTTTGGGAGATCCTTGTGTTCTGTCCCCATGGGTGGGATGGTGCTGGTCCTCCCTGAAGCTGTGCCTGCATCCCATGTTCTGGTCAGCCCAGAGCCACTTTGGAGGGAGTGTGCAACAAACTGCAGTGTGGGTAGTACTTGTTCCTTTAAAGCCACATTGTTGTGCTCAGGATCACTCCTCAGATGTGCAGTGACAGCAACTGTTTTTCAGGTTGCAAATAGCTCCGTGCCCTGGAGAGCATATGGAGGAATATATTTCCTTGATCTCCACAGGCTCTTGATGTGCTGATGAAAGCGGATTCCCTGTTTAACAGCAAAGTAAGGGCAGCTTGGCAGTTTCTTTCCTTTCTATGCTTCTCCCATGGTGTTTTGGGAGGAAGCAGGGTGAAGAGGCTGTCAGCAGCCCTTGGACCCATCTGCAGGGGGATGACTCAGGGGCTTGGTCCTTCCCTGCAGTTGTGGGAAGGTGGGGCAGAGACCCACAGCCCTGCTGAGTTCCCTGCAGCCCTGCTGAAAAGTGCCTGGAGAGAACATGAGCTCCTCAGGAGAGCTTCTGCATGCAGTGATTCTGCTGCTGTCTGTTCCTCTGCACAGGGGCTTTGGCAGGAGGCAGAGTTTGTCCTGGACACCATCATACAGGCACAGCTGCAGGAGCCTGGGCCACCCAGGGTTCTGTAAACCCCCTTTTTAGAAGGCAATACCGAAAACTTCTGTTTCCTTGACCTGTGTGAACAGGCAGCTTTGCTGGTAGTGACTGCAATGCTTTTTGTTTGTGTTTTGGCAGGATGATTGTAATGAACAGTAAATGATTTATTAATAACCTGCAAATAGCTGCTCACCAGCTGAGCAGTGGGATGTGTTTGCACTCTCTCCTTGGCCGCAGGGAGCTGCCAAAAGCACAACTGTTCAAAGCTGACACGTTTGACTGATGAACAGGGGCATGCAACTGTTGGGGCTGCTCCTGGGGCTGCAGTCACTGGGTGCTGAGGCTCTCCCCAAACCCGGCTGCTTTCACGGGGTGCACGGGCAGCACCATGGCTCTGGGGTGGATGTTTCTCTGCTGGATCCACGCTGGTGCTCGTAGCAGAAAAACACGGAAGTGAGGAGTGCTCTGCCTGCAGCAGGCCCTGTGAGCTTTATGGGCGCTGGGGGACGTAGGTGAGGAGCTGCGGTCACCCCAAAGTGCCAGCCTAGGGCAGTGCCATGCAGCCTGACCCATGACAGGAGTTGGCATTTCACACCAAGTTGTCCTCTCAGGCGGTTGGTCTGCAGGCATCTGTTTTCCAATTTTTCCAACTTCTCTCGGAGTTTGGAAATCTGTGGGCACCCTTGCTTGGACCAGAGCAGCTGAATTTTAGCTGTTATTTCCTTCCGTAAGTCCACCTTCAGCTGGGGCCTGCAGGAGCTTTTACATGAGCTCCTGAACCATAAGGGGCTTAAAGGGAGCGAGGAAGGGTTGGGAGAGGATGTGAATGGCTCAGCTTCACCCTGCTGTGGGAAGCTGGGAGGCTCTGGAGGATGAGGACAGTGGTGGGGAATGAGTGAAGGACTGGCTGTGTTTATGGAACTGAGCCCAGCCCTGCAGCATGGGGAATGACACCACAGAGTAGTGCTTGGCTGCATGGCATGTTCCCAGAGCCAGGCTGGGACCGTGGAATGGCCTTTCCAAGGAGCAAAGCACTACAGCAGTGAAAGTGGTGGGGGCAGTTGCTCCAAGCACCTGTCTCCATGTGTGTGCAGCACGTGGGAAGCAAACTGCACTGGAGATCCACTGCAGAGGAGTGTTATCCACAAATGTAACTCTCCTCCACACTCTGTGTGCTCATGAAGGCACCTGGATCTCTGCAATGGAGCCTGGCACAGCATCCAAGCCAACAGGTTTCCCTGGAAAGGAGTGGGAATTGGCAGCTGTAAGCCCAGAGGGCAGCAAAGAGTGGGAGGTGTGCAGGTGGCTGTGGGTCACACTCAGGACCTGGAAATGCTCCCTGCATCTGTGAGTGAGCCCAGGGTGTCAGCGCCGGTTCCCTGGGAGAATTATCTGCAGGTGCCTCATGCTGGCTGGATGGGTTTGCTCTGCAGAAGGGCTCTGTGGATGCCCGTGGGAGTTCTGCTTTGTGAACTCTTCCCCTGCATCTGCTTTCCCTGGACAAGTCCAATGTTTTACTGCTCAGGCTCCCTTGTGACTGTGCTGAGCACTGAGGGGGTGTCAGAGTCCAATTTAATGCAGTCTGTGCTGCTTAGGAAGCGGCACTTGCTACACCTTGAATAATGCTGTACTAAACTGGGTTATCTCCCCAAAGCCATGAGATTCTTTAGCATATGATGTTCCTGATGCTGTGACAGCCTGCGCTCCTCTGGTCCCATCAGCCCTGGGTGAGGGAGCCAGGGTTAATTCCTGCCTGTCTGTCAGGAAAAGCACCAGCAAGTGCTTTGGATTTCCAAGGTGCCACAGTCTTGAGAGGGAAGGCCATGTCTCTCACTCTTCTCTGGGAAGGAAGACTCTGTGAGGTGTTGAAGCTCCCTGCTGCCCCTGGCCTTGGGCTGTTTGTCCTGTTCCTGCAGCCTCGGGAGACCCTGGATTCCAGTAGGAACTAGCGAGAGATCGCTGCTGAGCGTTCCTTTGCTTCCTCCCTTGGAATCCAGGTCCGTCTCACTCTCTGCAGGCACGGCACGGCTGTGTCTGCACATTTGCTTTACTGCTAATGGAGCTGCTGCTTTACCCATTGGTTCCTGCATCCAGAAAGGGCTCACGAGAGTGACTGCAGCTTTCCCTTTGCTCCACAGAGCCGCTCGGTTTGCCTGGATAACTGCAATGTTTGCTGGATTTCATCAGATGAGAGGCGCATCTTTCTTAATAGCTTGTGTAATTTTTTCCAAAGGGACCCATTGCATTAAATCTTTAATCCAGCCAGCTTCTAAGGGAGAACAGTCAGGCTCCCTGCCTTTGCTGTGGAGCTCTTGCACAGCCCTAATGTTACCCAGAGTCTTTCCCCTTTGGAGTAGCTGGAGCTGGTGCCGTCGGAGCCTTTGGAAGGGAGCTGGGGTGGCAAAGGGCCTCGTTGCTCCTCTGCCTTCTCCCTGTCCTTTGCTGTAATGTGACATCCATTGTGTGCCAGGGAAGCAGGATCCTGTTTGTGTTGTGTGTACTTGGGTCACATCAGCTGGGACAATGTGAGATAAACTGTGTAGGATTTGGGATGTGCTGTTGCAGGGCTGCTACCGAAAACCCTGTTCCAGCAGGTTGCTTCTGCTTGTGATTTCTTTTCTTTGCATCCTCAAAAATCCCTGCTTGCCCCAATTTCTTAAGAGTTTCAGGGTTGCTGACTGTCATTTTTGGTAGCTTATTTTATAAAATGCCTTTTGGAAATCAGGTGACATTTTGCTGAGCGTGATGCTGCCTGCCCTGCTCCTGGGCAGGGGAGAGAGAGGACTATGCTGGCCCAGCTCTTGCTGCCCTGTCCTACTTGTGTGGATTTGACTTTTTTATTGCATTTGCTGCATGCTCTGTCTGACCTTTTCTTCCTTCCTGTCCCCTGCTTTCTGCCCTTGCAGCCTTCTCTGTGAGGCAGGAATAATTTGGGAGGAAAGCTTCCTTCATTTTTCATGCTCAACCACGGGTGCAACTGTTGACTGGGCTGGCAATTGCCTTTGATAGACCTTTACAGAGACAGTGACCCGTGAAAGAGTAAATCAAAGACTCAAAGCTGGTGCCTGGGAGGCACCTTAATCTGGTTTGTTTCTCTGCAAATAGTGGGCAGGTAATAAAGACACATCTGCAAATCAGGGAGATTTCAGCAGCGGGATGCAGCTTCCCTGAGGAAAGGGACCTGAGGATGACTAGGACATCTTCAGACTTATCATAGAATCATGGAATGTCCTGAGCAGGAAAGAACCCATGAGGATCATTGAGTTCAGCTCCTGGCCCTGCACAGACACCCCAACAATCCCACCCTGGGCATCCCTGAGAGTGTTGGCCAAAGGCTCCTGGGGCTCTGGCAGCCTCGGGGCCGTGCCCATTCCCTGGGGAGCCTGGATATCACTGGTCACCAGAGCTGTGAGGCTGGAGGGAGGGTTATTAAAGTCAGCTTTAATAGCTCCTGTAGCTGCAGTTCTGCATGAGGCTTTTCTGTGGATGAAAAAGATGCTTTGCATCTTCATTTATTTATTTTTAATTTTCATGTTATCTACTTTTATTTGCATCTTGGTGCCTTGAAAAAGCCTTAGCTCCGAGCACCTCACTGTGCTCCCGTGGCTGGGTTCTTGGGATGCCAGGACCTAATCCGGGGCCAGAGGATCCCTGGCCCTTATCCTGCTCCAGGGCTGGACTCACTGCCTGTATCTTGAGGTGATTCAGAGGGATTTCAGCCATGCCCAGCCTCCCAGGCAGTGGCACCCGACGTTACCGGGGCCAATGTGCCCCATGGGTGATGCCTGGCTCAGACACTGACACTCCCATGGTCTGGGCTGAGTGTCTGTCAGAGGAAAGCTGCTCTGAGTGCCAGAGCTGCCCTATTATCACTTCATCTTATTCCTGAGCCCCGTGGGGCTGCTTGTGCTGTTCCAAGAGCATCCATCCATGAGCATTCTCAGGCCTGGCTGCTCTGCTGGCAGCTCCCGTCTCCGCTTGGCTGGGACAATACCGACCTGCCAGCAGTGACAGTGTGGCCCGTCTGATGTCCTCTGGCATCTGCCACCTTAGCTGCTTGTTTGCAATTTTTCCTGCTCCATGCATGAGATGCAGAGCGACCTTTTAAAACGTGTTCTCCTGGATGCGTGCAACGATTTGTCATAAGGCGTATGTGCCTTGCCTGCTCTGTGTCCCTGGGAGTGGGACATCCCTGAGAGATGCCAAGCTGTGTGCACTGAGGAGGACGTGGGTGACATTGTCCTGGTGACTGTCCCTACTGCAGGACACGAGGCTGTTTCCCTGGTGCATTTTTCCAGCTTTAAGCTGCTGGTGCAGGGTTGGGGAGGTTGGTCCTGCCGAGCAGCATTCCTGCATGGTCACCCCATGGGCTCTGAGCAGCATCCTGACACCTGTCCAGGCAGACAGGGACACCTTTTCCACCCCTGCTGCAAGCACCAGGGAGAAAATCATCCCCTGACCTCTTTAGCCCCATCCCACTCCATTTGTGGCCAAATCTCTGGCCAACAAGGAGGCCAAGGGCAGGGATTGCCATATACCACTGCAGTGCCTGGTCCTATCATAGCCCCCCCAGCCGAGGGGGGCACGGGTTTCACTGCAGAGGGAGGGAAAGCTGAGCTTTGTTGGAAAATGAATGGCTGGAAAGACACAGCTGAGTTGGAACCATTGCCCAGCTGGGAAGAGCCTGAGGATATTAGAGTGGAAAAGTCCCAGACTGTTTTTGGCAGAGCCTGAATGCTGCAGGGCAGCAGGGGGTGGCCTTGCCCATCATGGGTTCCAGTTGCCCTCACTCTGTGGTCCTGCTCTGTCCATGCTGTGCAGCAGCTGCTGTGAAGGAGCCCCACGGGTTTGCTGAACATCCCAAAACTGCTGCTTCCTGTGGGGATGCTGCTGGCCCCGAGCAGAGCAAAGAGCTGTGGTGGGACCCAGGGAGATGAGCCATGTGAGGCTGCACCAGGGAAACCCATCAGCTTCTGCATTTGAAATGTATCTGCCTGTGTTCAGCTTTTACTTTTTATGTGTTGCCAGAGGGCTGCCGTGGGCAGATCCAGGCGATTTGGAAAAACTGAAGAGAATAATGAGGGCTCCTGATTTTGGTGAGGTTGTGACTTCTTTTTTCCAGAATTTCTTATGGGGCCTTTGAAAGTGGGGAGTTTTGACTGCATGCCCCAGGCTCCAGCTGACACGTGGGTTGGGGGCTCACAAAGGTCCTGGCTCCTTCCACTGCAAGTGAAGGCTGAGGTGGGTTTGAGGGTTTGACAGTGGATGTGACCATGGTGTGACAGAAGGGCAGAGAGCTGCTGCCGGTGAACTGGGGACCAAAGCAGAGGCATCCAGCACTGGACAACATGGGCTAAGACGCAATCTTCCTTTCTTTCCTTCCTTTTTCTTGTTTTCCCCCCTTTTCTGTTGAGGTGTAGAAGCCTCTCCTGTGCCCCCAAACCAGCCTGGCACCCTGTAAAGAGCTGTTGGCACCTGGGATAACCATGCAGTAAAGCAGAATCACAGAATGGTTTGGGTTGGAAGGAACCTTAAAGTTTATCTCATTCCACCCCCTGCCAGGGTAGGGATTTCTCCCACCATCCCAGACTGCTCCAAGCCCAATGTCCCACCTGGCCTTGGGCACTTCCAGGGATCCAGTGGCAGCCACAGCTTCTCTGGGCATCCTGTGCCAGGGCCTCCCCACCCTCCCAGGGAACAATTCCTTCCCAGTATCCCATCCATCCCTGCCCTCTGGCAGTGGGAAGCCACTCTCTGTGTCCTGTCCCTCCATCCCTTGTCCTTCTCCAGCTCTCCTGGAACCCCTTTAGGCACTGGAAGGGGCTCTGAGGTGTCTCTGGATCCTTCTTTTCTCCAGGTGAGCACCCCCAGCTCTCCCAGCCTGGCTGCAGAGCTGAGAGGCTCCAGCCCTGGAAATAGCCAAAGAGACCTTCCTGAGCCCCGCCGGGGAGGGAAAGCAGCACCTTGAGTTTTGCCTGCAGGCCTGTGGGAGGGAACATATCCCGACTTTAGTCATGTGGCGATTGCACAATGCAGAGCTGCCCCGCTGAGCTCTGCCTGACGCCCGCGGCAATTCCCAGGGCCTGTGGCCGAAGGACTGGTCTCTGCCCCAGCTGGTTCATCTGCGATGGCTGAGCCTGGGGCCCTGGGACCCAGGGAGGAAGCGGGAAGTGCAGGTTTGTGCTGCTGTCGTGATGCTCCCTGTGACTCCCACCTATGCCTTCTGCAAGCCTCGGGCAGTGAGAGACCCAGCTGTGCTGCCCGGGGAAAGGCAGATGGGTCTCTCCAGCATCTGGGGGGCCACAGCTCAGCTCCCAGTGCTGCCTGAGGTGCTGGCAGAGGTGTCCTGGCTGCTGCCAGCTGCTGCATGGGACAGCAGATACCGTGGTGCTGGTCCTACCTGTGCGCTGAGAAATGGGGCTGAGGTGTGGTGGTGTCTCTGCTTGTGCAGAGGTGCATGTTGAGCTGAGCTCAGGTTCACAGAAATGTGATGAACAAATCTTTGGGGTACTTCAAGCATTTCTTCTCATTTGGAGATACTAAGGGATGGATTCCTTGGCATTTTAGCTGAAGACAACCTGTTTGTTCATACACTGATGAGAGCAGATGTAGTAATTAGCCTCTTCTGTCACACACTTATGATGCTGGTTTTAGGTATTTGACAGGGAGAACCACTGACCTCAGTGCCTCGTGCTCCACTGTCTCCTGTCCCACGGCAGCTGGTAACTGATGTAGAAGTTTCAATTTCTAATTCGCTTTCTCTTTTAAGTAAAAGGTGTTTCCCCCCTGTCAGTGGTTGCTGTTTCCTAGCAGTGCCTGTGCAGAGCATGTGCTGTGAGTTATTTTTCTCACCACATTGACATCATGAGGTTGAAAGTTTTCGGGGTTTTCGGCTGTGGAACATGGCTGTGATGCTGGACCTCCTTCCTCCACACTGCAGGCAAGGTGTGCTCTGCTTGCCCTGTGTCCTGGCACAGCTTGATAGACCCCAATGGGGTGTTTGGAAAAGGTATTGCCTTACATGTGTCGCCCTCCTCTCTTTGGGGAAGGGCACTGAATTATGGTGGGAACCCAGTGGATCCTTGACCCCTACTGTTTGGCAGAAACCCCCTTGGCTAAACCCTCTGGCCAGCTAGCACTTAAATGTTGGGGTTTGAATGTGCTAGGTATGCAGTGGTTGTGGTGCCTTGCCTGGTGTGGTCCAGGCTCTGGCAGGATCCTAGGATGCTTTGCAAGGGCTGGGGTGTTGTCTCCCCACAGCTCTTCAGGGCACAACTTCACATTGCTCATCCCCTGGTGGGTGCTGGGGCCAGGTCCAATGCCCCCAGCCCTGGAACAAGCCCCCTCCTGCCCCTGCCCCTGTGTTGGGTCCAGTGCTTGCGTGGCCGTGGGATGAGTCAGCTCACTCCAGTGCTGAGGAACTGTGGTCGGGCTGGGTTGTGTTTTGGTTCCCAGCAGACCTGCTGAGCTGACTCATAGGGTCTCCTTTCTGCTGCTGGCGGTGTGAGTTTCATGGTGTGACAGAGACCTGTCCCACAGCCAGTTCCCATCAGCCCGCAGACACCTCCCTGGGGTTTCCCTTCCCATCCCTCTGTCAGCACAGCAGCATCCTTTGAAGGCAACAGCAAGGTAAAGGTGGGAATAGAGGTGGGAAGAGCTGATGCTGCAGATGGTGCAGGATGCCAGGGTGTCTCTCCTTCTCTGCATCCTTTCTCCGCAGCAGCAGAAACCTTGGTCTCACCATGCAGGGCTGTAGTGTTGGGTTTGAACCTGGCATGAGCACAATGTGAGAGTGTGGAGGAGAGTCCTGGAAGCAGTTGGGTTCCTCAGGGCTCATGCTATAAAATGGGGGGCTTCCTGGGACCCTGGTGTGTGTTTGGCCCATGCACAGCTTATCCTGCCAACTTGCAGGGCCTCTGGGTGTCCCTGAGATGCCCGAGCTCAGGGAGCTGACGTGAGTGCCCTGAGCAGCTCCATGACTGGAGCTCTGTCCCTGCTGCCTGCACAGAGGGATCTGAGCAGGGACAGCAGTGCCTTGGAGCTGTACAGCAGCAGGGTTCCTCTCAGGTGAGGAGTCTTCACGATGCAGCTTCTCATTTTGGTGGCACTGACCATCTGGGTAATTTTCTCTGTGCTGCTCAATGAGGCTTTAAATATTTTGCCTGTATCGTGAGGGATCTGCTTTGTCAGTCATCTTATTTTCCTGAAATAAGTCAAAGTATTTGTTTTCCCTTGGGTGCTGTTTGGGTCCTGTACTCTGGCAGTCCTGGAGGTTTTAATTTTACACAACTAGCATTTCAGAAGTTTTAGAGGTTTGTTTTGACTTTGTTTTAATTAAATTGCTATAACCTGGGGGAAATCTTTTGCCTTAATTTAAATGGAAAGCCTTATTCTGAGTAAACCCAACATCCCTGTTTAGTTGGTGATTGTGCTGTTCAGAGTTTTGACAGGAAAAGTTAAAATTTGACTCCAGGCTTGAAAGTTTGCAATCATTGACTGCAACAGGCAGGGCCAGCTCAGTGGCATAAGAGGATTACGTTAATCTATTGTATAGGAAAGAAGTAAGATTTTAATAGATTCTCTTTTGATGCAGAAATGGCATAGTTACTGGTTCAGAGTTGAAGAGAAAATGGTTGGAAGTAGAAATAAATGGTGCCTAGTGTTGGATCCTGGGCTTGCTGAGGATGTCTGTGCTCCTGTGCGCCAGTGCTCCCTGAGGGATGTGGTGCTTGTTTGGGGAGTATGGGGGATGCAAATTCCCGTGGAGTCTGAGCACCGTCTCTTCCTGGAACAGCCTCTCCACCACACAAACCCCGGCTGCCAGGCTGGGTCTGATACCAGTTCACAAAAGTCCAGGTGAGCTTGAGTCGTGAAGCCCTGGGAAGGGGAGGTGCTCAGGACTGTGCCTCCATGTCCATGGCATCAGTGGAGGGACTTCATGTAAATCAGAGGGAAGCCGTGGATGAGTAATTTCCCAGAGAGTTTGTTGCATGTTAGGAAGAGATTCTTCCCTGTGAGGGTGGGGAGGCCCTTGGGGGTCGTGTACTTGTTAAGGAAACTCTTGTAACAGCCCCCTCTGGGTCTGACAGGGGTGGGGGACACAGCTGTTGGGTGCCAGCTGTGGGAGGGGGCTGCTCCTCCTTGGACCTCTGCTGTCTCTGGGATGTCAGCAGCTGCATTGATCCAGTCCCGTGGCTCTCTCAGCCTGGAGACTGCTTGCTCCATATTGATTATCATTTTTTTCCTGAAGACTGATGAAGTTTGCTGAGCTCTAATTGCATGAATTATTCTCCTTTTCGTTTTCTGAAATCCTTGATCATGTTAATGAGTTTTCCAATTTTTGATTTGGGTTTTGCCAGGGCTGGTTATTCAGGGAAAATGAACAACTGGTGTAGCTGTGTCTGTTCCCAGGCTGCTTGAGTATGTGGGGATTATACATATCCCAGTTTATCCCACTTGGACAGGATCTGGGGGTTTTGCCTGTTTTGATTTGAAAGAATCACAGAATTACAGAATGTCCCACTCATTGGGTGGGACCCATGAGGATCATTGAGTCCAGCTCCTGGCCCTGCAGACACCCCAACAATCCCACCCTGTGCATCGCTGAGAGTGTTGTCCAAGTGCTTTTGGAGCTCTGGCAGCTTTGGGGCAGCAATCATTCCCTGGGCATCAAATGAGTTTTGGGTGAGTCTCAAGCAGTGTGGGGCCAATGTGGCCACTTTTGGGAAGGTTCAGCAGAGGCAGCACCCCCTGCCCATAAGGAAGCCCTGCCAGCTCCAGATGTCCTCAAATTATCCGGCCTTTGTTTCTCCTTTGGCTGTGTTTCCTCCCATCACCTCACTGTGGATGTTTTACACTTTCTTCAGTCCTTTTGAACTCAACAAACTATTTTTAGGAGGTATCAACCAATTTTCTCTCTCTCTTTTCTCACTTAGCAAGTATCTAAAAGCCTGTGTGACTCCTCCAGCTGCCTGTGTTGCTGGCTGCTTTTCCCTGCCCTTATCTCTCCCCTGCAAGCCTGAGCCAGGTTTTTGTGCAGCCATCAGGGAGCAGCACCAGGGCCAGCCCTGCTTGGGGAAGTAATTGTCCCTGTGTGCCCATGATTTAACTGCACAGTGCTGCGAGTGGCGAGAACCTTTTGAAGTGGGATGAAATAACCTGGCAATTTCCATCGATCCGGGGGGTTAAAACGGGAATTGAATTTCAGGAGCATGCACATCCCATGCTACTTCAGAAAGGGACAGATGCTGATCAGATGCTGCAGGTGGGTTACTGGATCAGCACCAGCATCTAAGTGCTGGGGCTGCCTCTGTGCTGCCACGCTGGATTTGGTAGTGGTTCCACCTCCGCTTCCTGGGTGCTTCTCTGGGAACGTGAATTTTCATAGAATCATAGGAAGGACCCATGAAGATCACGAGTTCAGCTCCTGGCCCTGCACAGACACCCCAACAATCCCATCCTGGGCATCCCTGGCAGGGCTGTCCAAACGCTCCTGGAGCTCTGGCAGCCTTGGGGCTGTGCCCATTCCCTGGGGAGCCTGGGCAGTGCCCAGCACCCTCTGGGGGAAGAACCTTTACCTGATATCCAACCTAATCCTCCCCTGGCACAGCTCCAGCCGTTCCCTGGGTCCTGTCCCTGGTCACACAGAGAGCAGAGATCAGAACTACCCCTCAGGAGGAGTTGCAGCCCCTGCTGCGGGAGATGAGCTCTGGGCTCCATCTCCTCTCCTCCAGCTGAACAAGCCAAGTGCTCTCACCCTCTCCTCCTATGGCTTCCCCTCCAAACCCTTCCCCATCCTCGTAGTGCAAGGCTCTCCCTATGTGATTCTATGTTATTTCCAAGAATGAGGGTATTTTAATTTAATTTGAGAATGAGGGTATTTTACCTTAATCTGGGCAGCTCATCAGGGTTTGCTGCTGGAATTAGAGTAGTTGTGCTAAGTGATACATTGTGTAAATCAGTAAATTGCTGTGGTTGGTTCGTGGTAGGTACCGGCACGGAAACGTGTGCGTCATGCAATAGAGCTGGCAATTACAGCAAAGTGTCTGCTTAGACTGAAATTATTGAGCCTCTTGCACACTCTGCACTTTATTACAGCTGTGTTGAGATGTAGCACTTCCCAGAGGGCCTCAGCTCTGCCAGCAAGTGTGTGTCCCCCAGGGCTGTGCTGCTCCCAGGAGTCGGCTCCAGGAGCCTCTGGACATGTTTCTCCAGGGCTCTGGGCACCAGAGAGGACCTGCAGTGTGTGCCACTGTGGGCTCCTGTTTGCACAGAGCATGGGCACATTTAATATGAAGATGAAATGCTTTGATGAATTCTGAATGGAATCATCTAGGTTGGAAAAGTCCTCCATGATGATCGAGTCCAGCTCTTACCTCAGCACTGCCAAGCCCACTCATGTACCCTCACAGAGAATTTCTTTCCAATGTCCCATCTAATCCTGCCCTCAGTCAATGGGAAACCATTCCCATTGTTCCAAAGTCCCTCTGCAACTCTCCTGGAGCCCCTTTAGGCCCTGGAAGGGGCTCCGAGGTCTCCCTGCTGCCTTCTCTTCTCCAGGTGAAACCCCCCAGCTCTCCCAGCCTGGCTCCAGAGCAGAGGGGCTCCAGCCCTTGAGGCATCTCCATGGCCTCCTCTAGATTTGTTCCCATGTCTCTTGTGCATCTGTTTCTTAAATCAGTTCATACTTGCATTTAACATGTTTCTTTGCATCCACATGGTGATAATTGGTTTTGAACATCCTGTGAAATAATGTATTTCAATTTTATTTTTATAGATGTCCCAAAACATTTGATGGTTGTCTGGTACACTGGGTTAACCAGCAGTGAAAAATAGGGTCTCAGTCACTGTGGGTATATTTAAAACAGGGTGGAAGAAGTTTATTTCCTAAACCCCAAGAATTAGTGACCAGAATTAAAAACAAAACAAAAAAAGAAATAGTGTTTATCAAAATTCTTCAGTATTGGCTGAAAGATTTGACAGGGAGCTGATGTGTGGCATCAGTGGCCAGTTTCAGCAGATTGGAAAATTTCTGCCCCAAAGTCCTTCGAAGTCCCCACGGTGCTTTCAGGTGCCTTTCCAGGTAACCTGGAGAAGCTGGTCCCTCCCCAGCTGGCACTAAGAGAAGGTTCAGGAGAAATTCTCTCCCGCCTGGCCTGAGGACACAGATGTTCTTGGGGGATTAGAAAGCTTCCTCTCACCCAGTTTTGGGGATCTCAGCAGGTGTTTTTCCCTTGTGGGGAGAGGGACTCTGATGACAACAGATGGAAACTGGGTGACCAGGACCCCTGAGTGAAATGATCCCTTTGCTACAGGACATCTTGGGATGAGCAGGCAGCCGTGCCTCCTGCTCCGGGCTCTGTTCTTGATGAGCTGCTCAGGCTTCAGCTCCTCCTTTGGCCCATCTGGCAGCTTTTTCTGGACTGTTCTGCTGTTGTCACTGCTTAATGTCACACCTCTAGTCTAGGACCCCACTTGTGCATCCTACTGGGCTCCATCCTCGACTTTGCTGAAATTCTGCTCTCCAGGTATCAAGCACCCTGGAAAAGGGACAAAGGGAAAGGGAGCCTTAAATCACCAAGGTTTTGCTTGTAGAGATGTGGTGTCTGCTCCCACTATGGCTTAAACCTGTTTTAATTGCTTCCCCCAAACACTGGGAGGTCAGGAACTGGTGAGCATCCCATGTGCTGTCCTGGGGAAGGGATGAGCTGCTGGAAGCATGGCTGAAGGAGGAGCAGGATGGGCTCTGCATCAGCTGCTGAGTGGCTTTTAGGGATACAGTTCCCCAGAAGGCCACGGGCTGGAAAGTGGATGTGTTTAACTGGTGTTGAGTGGTCCGGATGTGGAGTGAAACTGGAGCCCTGTGTGGAAAAACACATTTAGGGTCCTCTTGGACTGTAGGAGTGGATGGCAGAGCTGACAGCTCAGAGGAACCCCGTTTTCTTCTTTCTCTGCTTCTGCCTATCCATATTTAAGAAGTGTAATTGGAGCAAAAGCTGCTTGGGAGAGCCACAGAGATGTAACCAGATCTGGTTTGCTCACACTGGGCTCAGGAGCACAGGCACTGGGGGCTGCAGGGAGTCTCTGGGAATGGTGCAAGGGCCACCTTCCGGGGCTGTCTGGCTTGTCCCACTGTGCTGGGTGGGCACAGGAGCTGGCAGAGAAGCTTCCCTGTTCCCACTTAGGATGTCTGAGCTGCTGGGAGGTAGCTGTGATGACTTCTGCCTGAAAAAGCATTGTGGTTGTTTGCAAGCTGGGGCTGGTGCTGGTTCCCGTATCTGTGATGGCTTTGCTGTGTTTGGAGGATTCTGAAATGGGGAATGTTGGTCTCTAGGGCCCAAAGCAGTGTATGCACAGGAATGTGTGAGATGACCCAGACAACCAGGCTGTGTTTGACTTTTGGGTATTTTTCTCCTCCCAAATGCTGCAGCCAGAGGTGTGACATGCCTGTGCCAGGGCTGGGTGAGGGCTGTGCAGCCGTGCTCAGCATCCCCCGAGTCCCAGCGCTGAGTGGGTTCTGATTCCTGCTTTAACATCTCCTCCATTTCTCCTCTTAAAAATCAGTTTATGTCTCTGCAAATTAAACCACTGTTTCACTTACGAAGTGTTTCACTGATAAGTGGAAGTGGGAAGCTGTCGCATCGCTGAGTGCGTGGCTGCAAACCCCAGCACAGCAGATTGTTAATGTGAAATTAGAGAGTTCAGCAATATCTTGGCAGATTGCCTCTGCTGCCTAATAGGAGGCATTGAGCTCCTGTGGGAGCCAGCTGGTGTGACAGCCCTGTCTGAAGGGCTGACCACTCATACCTTGAGCAAGGAAGGGCCTGAGGGCTGTTCCATGTCCTTGGGGCAAAGGAGACAGCCCCTCCCTTGTCCCAAGCCACCAGCACAAAAGCAGAGACTGTAACTCAGAGGAGAGATGTGGGAGCTTGTGCTGCCTCTGCCCCAGCACTGGTTGTGCTTTCAGCCAGATGGGTTCCAGTCAGTCCAGTCCAGGGACCCAGTCAGCCTCCACAGCCTCCTCTTTCTGCAGTACCCACTCTGGGGGGCTGTGATCCCCTCTGAAGTATCACTTTCTGGGCACAGATGGAGGTGTTTATGGAGTTGTCTGAGCGTTCAGGAATTGGTACCTTCACTGCCACCATTCCCAGCTTACCCAGAGGTTTCATGAAGGCAGCGTTTCCTCCTGTTTGTTTTCCAAGTGCTAGCACTGTTGGGCTCATGGACTCAGCTCTGCAACCTTGTTGGGAGCCTGACTCCCTGCCAAGAGCTGTGGCTCCTACCTACTCCCACCGGAGGGTCCTGGAGAAATGTGTGGTGTCCCTGGCTGTAGGGGTGTCCCCATGCAGCTGGAATGCTGGGGAAGTCTGGCTTGCTCCTTGGATTTTGTGTCCTCCAGTCTGTCTAATCCTCCTGCTGTTTTTTTCCAGTCTTCCAAATTGCCCTTTTGTCCCCAAACAGTTCTGCTTTGCTAACACCAAAGGAGGATCCCTGGGGCAGCATCGCTGCTCCTCTGCCCTCTCATCAGGTGGTGGGAGGAAAGAGAGAAGAGAGGTATTCAAATGAACACCACTCTTCCTCTGCAGTCTTCCAGCTGCCCTGTCCAGCCCCTCTCCTGTTGCCTTGGCATAGCTCAGGAGCAGGTAACATCACCACTGCCAGGTGACCCCACTGTCCTCCTCACACTCCAGGGTGTGTGTGCCTCAGCCCAGTTTACTCCGGGGGAGCCGATGCTGTGCCTTTTTCCATAGCAGGGAAACAAGAGTTTGTCCCCTTGTGCCTCCCCTTCTCTGATCTCCCCCTCGGCTGCTTCCCGATGCCTCCTGCCAGCCCCCTCTGCTCTCCCCCGGCTCCTCCGCTCTCCTCCGGCTCATCTGACCTCCTTTGACGTGTTGCATTTCACTGTGGTCCGTAACGGGGAGCCGATGGCAGATAAGAGGGGTGACAGTGTTACCGGTTCACTCTGCGCACACAGAGCCAGCCGGCGGATGCTCTGCCCTCCGCACAAACCCATCGATTCGGGGAAGCGCCCTGGACCCCTCCCGAGCTGCGGCGGAGCCCATCGGAGGGAGAAGGTGGGAGCTGGGGGAGGGTGGCAGTGCGGAGCAGTGCGTGAACAGCTTTATTTCCCCAGCTGCGAGAGGGGAACAGCCCCCGCTCTCCGTCCCCGTGTGTGCCCGGGAGGGAAAAGGAGCCCGGGGGACCGTGTGCCTGCCCGGCGGAGGTGCTGACAGGGTCCCCCCTGTCCGCGGCCCCCCCCCCCGAGCTTCGCCAGCCCCCTGCTTTTTGTGCAGGTCTGCGGCGACTCGCTCTGTTTGCCGGGATGGATGTCAGCGCCCGGAGCGGGGAGCAGGGAGTGGGGATGGTGCAAACAAATTATCCCCCCCAAAAAGCGCGGGCGGGGACGGTGACGGGGACGGTGACTCTGCCGGCCACAAGCAGCCGGCGGGGGCGGCCGCCCGGGTGTTCCTGGGCCGTGCTCCGCGGGGCGCACCCGGCTGCTCAGGCATTCCATTTCAAGGGGAAAGCTGAACCAGAGTCTAGAGGAAAAGAAAGAAAATAAAGGAGGAGGGAAGTGGAGGTCAGGAGGGGGTTTTGACAGTGGATGGCCATCCCCGGTGGCGAGGGGGCTGCTTGCAGGGGTTGACTCTAAGCGGGGAAATAGCAATGAATGCAGGTTGTTTATTTTTTAACATGGCATCCACACCGGAGGAATAAAAGGGTGTGCAGGTAGCTTGGGGCTCTGCCAGCTGAGTTACTACCAGTTTTCCCTGCTGTTTCTTCTCTTAGCGTGGCTGGGAGTCGCTGTCAGACACCCCTTCCCCTGGATATGCTTCACTGGCTTCATCTGGCTTCATGGGGCTGGAGCAAGGTTTGGGTGGTTTTTTTCTGAAGCCCTTGTTTTTTCTCCGCCCAGCTGGCGTCAGGCGCCGAGGATGCAGAGACAAGTGCTTCTGACTAGGGGAGGGCTGGCAGGAGGATTTCCCTTCGGGTTCGCAGCATCCCCGTGTCTGCTGTCTGCTGTGGAAGGGCTTTGTGCTGGAGCGTGGGGAGCAGAGCTCGCAGGTGACCTCTAAGCGGATCAGCTTCGCTTGCTTTAAATGCCTGTCCCTCTCCTTGGGCTCAGGTGTTTGGTGACGGGCTGGAAAGTCATGGTAGGTAGGTGCTGCTGGCGGCTGAGGGTGCCTTCTGCTTTGGAAAACAGGGAGCGAGGAAAACTGGTGGACTCTGAATGGCCTCGGGAAAAGCAAGCGGGGATCCTCTCCATGCTGTAAGAACAGACCCTTTGGAAATTCATCTGAGCAGACAATTTCTTGGGGTTTCTCATCGCCTCTGAGATCAAACCCCATCCCCTTCCTCATCGGAGGGCCACCACAGCCATGCTGGGCCACCTCCCCAGAGGGCAGCTCCTCCGCCTGCCCAGTGCCACTTGCTGTGGGAGCTCACAGACCTGTGCCAGCGCTGCTGAGGGACACTTTCCAGCGAGCACTTTGCATTTTTTCTCTTCCTCCTTCACTCAGCTCTGCAGCATCCCATGAAATACATGTGCAGCTGCCAGCTGCTCTGAGCTGTGACCCGTGCTTTGCTCAGGGAGACAAGACTTAGCACCCTCCAGATCTGAGGGCTCACTGTGGAGGACGCTGTGGACTGTCCAAGTAACTCCTGGCTGAACTCCTCCTGCCCTGTGCTGGGTCCCTCCGGCCCCACTCCCTCCCGGTGCTGAGGGCTGCTGGAGCGCACGGGACAGCGGGCACAGCTGGGGTGTAGCATGCACGAGTGTGCAGAGGGACACAGGGACACCGGCGGGAGCCATGGCTTCATTCGGGAAGCTGACGGAGTATTTCAGCTTGAGGAAGTCGAGGCCGGAGCTGCGCTCCAGGCGCTGGGGCCGGCGGAGCGGGAGCTGCTGCTGTAGTGTCACCGAGTGCAGGTACGGGGTGGCAGTGACCTGACTGTCCTGGTGCCTCCGAGTGTGCCCAGGGGCTGTGGGATGGGATGTGCAATCCTTGGTGCTGTGCTTTCCCTTTGCCTCTCTTGGGGCTGGGAGGGGGCTGGGAGCAAGCCAAGGGCTCTGGAAGCATCACCCTGTTCCTGTCTGGGGCTGTCACACAGCTCATGGCTGCGGGATGTGTCCAGCAGGCTCTGTGACCTCACATCTGTCTCCCCACCCAGGGCACATCCTGGGTGTCGGTGGCACATCTTGGGTGTCTGCTGGGTGACCACGTGCACCTGTGCCTGCCTGCCTCTGCCTGGTGCTCTCTGCTGTGCCCTCTCATCAGAGGAGCGAGGTCATTGCACCAAAATCACCCTTACCTCCTCCTGCCCCGTGCAAAGTCCTCTCTGCAGGGGCAGCAAGAAGTGGCTTCTCAGGTGAGGTGGAATCTATGTGTACGAGGTGCTGATGGAGCCTCCTGGCACGCAGGAGGGGTCTGGGTGATGGAGAGGTGGGCTCCTCTGGGCAGACAGACACACGGTTCACTGGCAGCTTGTTTGGGGTATGGATTGATGAGGGGAATGCAGTGGGAATGGGGAGGGTGGCATTTGGGCTGACTGGAAATCCTCTGGGAGCGTGTGAGTGCTCGGAGTTGTGCTGGGGGGGTGCACACATCCTTGTTTTGCGTGTAAACACAGTTACTGCAATTAAGAAAATTGCTCTGTGCCTGCGTGGCTTCTACTTGGCTGTTATGTGCAGCCTGTAGGACAGGGCTAGCACTCAGTGCTGCTCTGGGCGCTTCCCAGTTTGTGTGGGCTCAGCCGGAGCCGCGAGTCCCCAGATCTCCTGCTCCCTGCTGCTGTGGGGTGTAGGTCTGTGTAGGGACACACAGGGCAACAAATGGCACCAATGTGTTCACTTACCTTCTTCCCTGGTTGTTGAGCACTTTGTACTCTGTAAAGGTTATTAAAATATCTACAGATTCCAATGAAGTTGGAGCCCCTCCTGCTGCTGCCCATGTCGCTGCTGAGACAGTGAGACGTGCACAGCCGCCGCTGTCTCCCCTCTTCCCTTGGTGGCTGAAGAAGATTCACCTCTTCCCCGCTCACTTGTTTCTCCAGAAACATTCCTGGCAGAGCCAGGAGCTTTGTTCTGCTCCTTTTTGGCGTTGTGGACAGAACCCGTGGTTTCTGCCCTCAGGTTTTTGCTGTCCTGGTGTGGAGCTGGGTGTGAGGAAGGTCTCTTCTCCAGGTGTTGCTGAGCACAGTCCGTGGCTGGGGTTTGCTGCATGCAGCCAAGCGTGTGCCAGTGCCTGGCCTGAGGGAGAGGAGGAGGTGCACCCCATGCACGGGGTGCTGCGGTGCTGGACCTTGGGCTTTGGGGTGAGTTGGGTGATTTCCTGTGTAATGGGAGATATCATGGTGCCTTCCTAGCACTGGGACGTGGGCCACAAAAGTGGCATTGCTGGAGTGTAGCTCATGTACCAAATTTTCCTGGGGATGCTGGCTATGGATGTGGGACTCTCAGCAACCTGCTCTGGTGGAAGGTGTCCCTGCCCATGGCAGGGAGTGAAACGGGATGAGCTTTAAGGTCCCTTCCAACTCAAACCACTCTGTGTCCAGGTTGTCCCCTCATGCAGGGCTGGGGCTCACTGTGCGTCAGACGTGGCTGCTGCCCGTCAGGGCTCGGCTCCGTGTGGACTGGTGGATTCCCTTCCCCTGAGCAGAGACCCTGTGTGCGCCCAGCTGCTCTGGTGTGGCCAAGCTCGAGCTGCACGGAGCTGTGCTCTCCGTGTTTTGCCCCCTGGGCCATGCAGCTGCTCCAGGGCAGCTCCTCTGGGCTGGATCCGAGTGTGTGGACAGATTTCCTGGTGCCCCTGACCCCCCCCAGTGACAGGGCTTGAGTGCACCTGTGGATACTGAGCCCGTTCCCTTGATTGCCGCAGTTGATTATGGAAATAAAACTAAGTGTTGATTGAAGCGTGGGATGCTTTGAAATCAGTATCACTTCTCACCCCAGCTGCTTGAACTTCTGCCTGTTTTCCCCCCCCAAATGTCTGTACCTTGAGAAGCCCCAGGAAACCTCCACGGCTGAGATTCAAAAGCCAACACAATGCAGCTGCTGCAATGTCTGGCCCTGCCCTTGCTCTAGATGGTGCTTCTTCCAGCTCTGTTGAGCAACTTTCTGCTTTTATTTCATTTCTTCACTCTAATGTGGGCAATTGAAGCATGGGGATGAGATCCTCAGCTCCCACATTTCCATGTGCATGAAGATACCAGAGGTCCTGCACCCCAGGTTCCGCAGGGTGATGTCTAACAGCCCTCAGCACAGCCCTGCCCTGGTCTTGCTCAGGGCAGCCAGGCTCCCACCACGCTTCCCGGGGCTGCATAATCCCCTGGGACCACAGGGAACAGACGTAGTCAGGTACTCAGTCGAGAGCATGCACTGACTGGAGTTATTAAATTCTAAATATAGTGGTCCCACGCATCCTCATAGGACCTACAGAAATCAGCAGGTGTGCAGTTATGGTTTTAAATAATATTCCTGCATTTTTAAACTACGCCTCCAGATAAAGCAAAGTGAGTGAGCTGGGATGAGTAAGTCTGCTGGGCTTGCGAACTTGTGGGCTCAGACTTGTGTGCAGAAGTGGAACCCAGCAGGAGATCAGCTCACTCGAGGTGCTTTCGGGCAAGGGTGCTGCTTGCAGGAGCTCTTTGACCTCTGCCCCTACGTGTGGCAGAGAGCGTGTGCTGGTTTATACCTCTGCCTTGTGTCAGCTGGAGGCTCCTCCAGCCTGAGCCCTGCACTGCAGGAGGGGCTGTGGCACAGCTGCCTCCTGTTGTTAAATCAATCACCTGGACAGCTGTCCATGGGGCTGGGAGGCCCCAGGTGTGACAGGGTGGGGATCAGGGTGTCCCCGGTGGAGCTGTACTGGGACAGGGACTGGCAGTGTGAGTGAATACCCCAGCCAAACCCAGCCCAGGGGAGCAGCTGATTTATTTGCAGCAACTTTTTTCTGTCTAGCAGAAGCAGTGATGGATGAACCAAAAACTCCAGCTGACAGGCTTTGAAGCAGGACTGCTTCATGAGGGATGAAAGCCTGGAGCATCGCAGGGATATGAGGATTTGTCTGCAGAATTGGGTGCAGGTGCCTGTGGGTGAAGCACAGGAGGGGCTGGGGGTGCTTGCTGAGGTTTGGTAGTTGTTCTTTGTGTTACCTTGTGGTGCCAGCCTTGAGGTGCTCGTGCCCAGCTCTGTGTGTTGGCTGGAAGAGCACAGAATCCACTCTGGGATGGAGGAGAAATGGAAGGAAAAGGCAAATTACACAAAATAGCTCTTCTCTGAGTGAACTATTTGTAAACTGAAAAGTCTGGACAACAGATTTTGAGTTCCTGCAGCTTGTGCAAAGTAGGTCAGAACATCACTGTTGTATGAGGGCTGTTGTGCTGTAACTGGGCTGAGAGAACGGCCCTGCTCCGTTGTGAATGAGCCAGGGAGGCTCCAGGGTGGGCTGGAAGCCTCAGGAGCAGGATGGCACTTCCCAGGCTGCTGCTTTCTGCCAGGGCTGCTCAGCAGCGAGCCAGCCTGGCAGAGCACTGGGCTGGGACCCTGGGGGCCTGCAGTGATTCTGGGAGGATGGGGATCCCATGTCAGAGTCAACGGTGTGGAAGAGTTTCTCAAGGACACTCTTGGAGTTGCTCTCAGCCTGAGTGCAGTGGGGGAAAGCAGAACTGCCTGAGAATGGCAGTGCTATCACCAGAGAGGTGACCTGCAACAGTAGCTAATTCATTTAAAAAATCATTAAAAATCCCAGTTGAAAGTCATTAAAAATCCTAAGTCCTGTCCAAAGGTGGCTTTTGAGAGAAATTTTCTCCTCTAGGCAGGGACTTGTGGCTTTCACTGGTGGCCCAGGACTGTTCTGGGATAGATTCGCTCCCTGGCTTCAGGAAATTGATGCCAGTTCCCTCTTTGAGAGCTGCACCTCTCCCTGTCTCTGTGGTCCCCAGAGCCTCATATCGTCCCCACAGAGGGGCTTTGATGAGCTCCTCAGGACATCAATGCCTAGTTATGGAAAAGAAGATACTGAGGATGGGGAAATAGAGGGGGAGAGTTGTGCCTGGGTTTGGATCCTGCTCCTGGGGGACACGTTCAGCCCTGGAGGCAGCAGAGCTGACGCCCCCTAAAAACCTCTGGGGGCTGAAGACCCTACGTCCTCAGTGGGCTCCAGGAGAGGAGCTTTTCCCTGGCTTGGGGTGCCCTGTGGTGAAATGCAGGGAAGCTGAGCATGGGGAAGGGGGAGGAGAGGAGTTTGGCTGTGCTGGGCCTGCAGGGTGTCAGCTTTAGGGCTCCGCTGCCTTTTTTTCTCTCAATACCCGAGTTGGAACTTGGTGTTAATTAACAGTGAATTAGATTATGTAGGATTTAAATTACATAAAAATTCCAACTTGCCAGGCCTGTTTTTGCCCATGTATTAGACAATCTCCAGCTGAAGGAAGGATGCTCGGGGTGACGCTCCATCTTTGCACTCCCAGGGACAGAGGTGGCTCCAGGTGCTCCTGTTACTCCCAGGGTCAGAGCCTGTCCCAAGCCTTATGGGAAACTGAACCAAGGAGCTGCTCTTTGCCATGGGCAGCTGTTACCTCCGCTCCTTTGGGGGTCTTTTCAGCACTGAAATCCTGATCCGAGTCCTCACTGTGCAGTTTGATGGGCTTTGATGTGGGGAGGGGTAGTGGGGAATGTTTTCCTGGCAGGATTGTGCTTAGTTGTTTTTGGGTGCTTAAAAATATCTCCTCAGCTCTGACAGCACGTCTGTGTTCAAGCACACGATTGTGATGGGGGACAGGAGGAACTGGCAAGTTTTGGGGCTGGGAAACTGCACTGAAGGAACAGCTCCTGTGTTAGCAGCACACAGCGTGAGACAGGTAAAGATGGCACGTGAAGATGCCCAGAGGGGCATCTCTGAGGGGCTCTCCTACATGGCTGAGAGTTTGACTGACTTTTTCTGCTTCGTTTTTGGCACGTTTTGAACAAAATCATTCTGCTTCCAAACGAGACATCCATATGGAAAGATATCTGCATTGTAAAGGAGAAAACTAGCAAGAAACTTGGAAGTGTTTTGGGTTAAGTGGGAAGTTTCCACCTGGAATTAGTCAATAAAGTGGTTGCGACACTTGTACTCCAAACTTCCCAGTGCTTACACCTCCCTTGCCTGCTGAGATGCCAGCAGGAAAATGTGTGTGGTTGCATGGATTCACACTCTTTTGCTGCAACAGATCACTGTAACCTATTAACAAATCGATGTCCATCGCTACTGCATGGAAGTGGTCAGTGCTGGTGCTGGAAGTCACCAGTGAAATCCCGTGTTAGTGGCTCAGCCTGTGCCTGTTTCGCAGAGATGCTCAGCATCCATCAATCCTCTCAGCTGGAACAGGCGGCTGAGCCTCAGCACCTTTGCAGCTTGGCTGGGCAATAATGAGGGAAAAGAGCTTCCAGAGCTGGAGCTGGAAACTTCAGCCTTATTCAGCGGGAGACTGGGAATGTGGTGACAGGTTTGGGGGTGCCTGAGGCTGCACAGCTGTCCTCAAGGGCAGCCCATGTGCTCTTGGGTGAGGCTTGTTTGGAATGATGCTCCAAAGACTGGAACCCCTCTGCCATGGAGACAGGCTGAGAGCTGGAGACGAGAAGGCTCCAAGGAGACCTTAGAGCCCCTTCCAGTGCCTGAAGGGGGATTATAAAAAGAGGGAGAGCAACCTTTTACATGGGCAGACAGTGACAGGACAAGGGGGAATGGTGTTAAACTACAAGAGGGGAGATTTAGATTGGATATTGGGAAGAAGTTCTTGGCTATGAGGGTGGGGAGGCCCTGGCACAGGGTGCCCAGAGAAGCTGTGGCTGTCCCTGGATCCCTGGAAGTGTCCAAGGCCAGGCTGGATGGGGCTTGGAGAAACCTGGGACAGTGGGAGGTGTCCCTGCCACGGCAGGGGGTGGAATGAGATGGGCTTTAAGGTCCCTCCCAACCGAAACCATTCCATGATTCTGTGCTCTTTCCCATCTGCACTGGGTGGTTGTGCCTGGTGGGGTCACTTGTGCCCTTCAGCTCCCAGAGGTGCCCCATCTCCCTCTGTGCTGGTTGTCTGTGCTGAGCTGCAGGACTGAGCCTTCCTCCCCTCTCCCCTGGGCCAGCCTGTCCCCAGGCTGTGTCCCCAGTGTGTCATGAGGATGACAAGCTGTCAGACGTGAACAATTGTGAGCAGAGTGGCAGTGCCACAGGAGGAAATGACATTTAGCTTTTGTTGCTTGATTGAGCTGCCTGGGTTTTGTATATTAAACCTAAAGAGGCTTTTTGGCTTTGTTCTCCCTACTGTTTGCAGCACCGTCAGGAAGGGGCTTGGGGAGCAGCACGGAGAAGAAATCTGTCTCCTCATCAAACCTATCCTTGCAAGGGACATCTCCACCAAATCCTGACTTATCCTGGTTCTCCGTGGTTTCTGTGCACTGGGGAACCCCTGGGAGCATGCCCAGTTCCAGCCCTCAGTGATGGGGTCTTAACTCCACAGAGCTCCTGGTCTCTCTGTGGGCTGTGGCTCTGACCCCTCCCATGCTGTCGGGGTGCAGGGGGAGGTGATGTCGACAGAGCCAGGGATGCTCTGGGCCTCTGCCTCTTCCTGCTCCTCGAAAACCCACTCTGTTGGCTGTGGGTAGAGGGGTGGTTAAGATCTATCGCATAGCAGTGTGTGTTTGTGTGGCCTGAGAGCTGGTGGGGAAAGCTTCCTGGATCTGAGAGAGTCAAAGAGCATATCCGAGCTCTCAGGGTCATCTTTTTTGGGTCTGGGGCCATGCTTTAGCTAAAGACAAGGTTTGCACCCAGTGTTTTCCTTTCTGCCTGGCTTCCAGTCTCCTTTGAAAGCCAGTCTTTGGGATGGGAGATGAGTTTGGGAGCTGCCTAATTTCTGCACAAGCTGAAGCTCATCTTTGCCAGGATTAGGCAGAAAAAGATGAATGGGCACCCTTTATTTTGGAGTGGTGGTTGGATGGGGTAGTGGGAGGAAGGGAATGATACTGGTGTTAAGGGGAATTACAGATGGAGCGTGACTGCAGAAGCCGGCTCCTTCCGCAGAAAGCCTTGGCCTGTGAATCACACTTTGCTGGAAAGACTCTTGGGTTCCTAATTCCCACTGTTTTGACACTGAGTCACAGCTGGGTGGGGGTGCAGGTAGGAAACAGAAGCACCAGCAATCCACACTGGGATTTGCACACGGAGAGAAGGGAGGGAGTGATTCCAGACAGTGGTGGGAATGTTGACAGCTTCTAAGAGAAGTGGTGGCTAGCATGGGGAAGATTCTGAATGGGGTTGTCCCTGGGTGCCCTTCTCTGCCTACTCCTGCCTGTGCAGGGCAGCCCCTGGGGGTGTGGGCACATGGGACAGCTTCTGGGATGTGTGGGGACACTGGGCAGTCCCTGGCATGTGAGGGGGCACCTGTGAGCCCCCCAGGGTGCCTGGGGACACTGGGCAGTCCTTGGGGTGTGTGGGGACACCAGTGAGCCCCAAGGGTGCCTGGGGACACTGGGCAGTCCAGCTCCTGGCTTGGGTGGCCGCTGTGGGGTGCTGCCTGCCCCGTAACACCTGGGAAATGTCCCGCTGCATGGACATCCCATGGAGGAGAGGGAAGGGGCTTGGTGTCCTTGTGTCACGTTGAACTGATCAGCACGTGGGGACAGTGGAAGGACGGAAGTGGTGGAGCTGTGAGTGCCCGTGGGACAGTGGCAGAGCCCGGGAGCAGGGAGGAGATGCCACTGGGATTTGGAGGTGTCTGAGCGCAGAATATCCTCTACCCACCCCTCTGGTGCAGGAGCCCAGCATCCTCCTGCAGGGAAGTTTGTGTGGATTATATCCTTCAAACAGCCCCTTGGTGGGGGAAGAGCCCCCAGAAGGAGAGGGCTGCTCCAGGGAGAGCATCCATGTGATGCAGTCCTGCAGGAGGTGGGCTGAGCCAGCTCTGGGAGAGCTGGGGAGGAGGGGAGAGGGAATATGTCAACAAAAGAGATTTTCTCTGGACCCAGGAAGAGGCATTTCAAAGAGGAAAGGAAAAAAAGGACACTACTGTTGGGAATATTTCAAATGGGAAAACCAGAACACTTACTTTAATAATTAAAACATATTTTTCCCACAAAAAAAAATCTGTGTTTTTTTCCTGTAGGAATAGTTGGCGATTTTACAAATTAATGCAAGATATTTTTAGTTTGCATTTTTGGGTTTTTTTGATGGAAAGAATGCAGGGGGGAAAAAGCAGCTCCTCCTGTTTCCCTAGCTGTTGCAGCCCCACATGAGGCAGCCCCTGGGTGTGGGTGCTGCTGCCTGGAGCATCCATGTGCTTCCACAGGTGTTTGGAAGCCACTGGAGCTGGCATTTGTTCCTGTTGGCTGCTTGGATGCTCTGGGCCCTCTGCTGCCTGCCCTGTGTGCAGGATTTGTGTGGCTGTCTCTGGTACATCTATTTTTTGGCTGCAAATCCATGTTTGTAGAAAAAACGGAAAGCTCCAGTGCTTTTTTTGTGTTGCTTTAAAGAACAAATAGATAAAATTTATCACAGAATCCCAGAATGGTTTGTGTTGGCATGGAGCTTTCAGCTCACCTTGGTTCAACCCCATGGCAGGGACACCTTCCACTATCCCAGGCTGCTCCAAGTCCCATCCAACCTGGCTTTGGATACCTCCAGGGATGGGGCAGCCACAAGTTCTTCACTGGGAGAGTGGGAGCTTATTCTAACCGAGGATTTTAGGGGATGTTTTTCCTGCAGCAGGGATTTATTTCCCCTGGCAGAAGCTGGTTCTGCCTTCCTCTGCGAGTGCTGAGCTGCAGCTCCTCACAGAAGTGGCAGATCCCCATCACTGGAAGCATTGAAAAAACATGTGGATGTGGCACTTGAGGACATGGAAAATGGTGGCGTTACTGGGTTGGTTGTTGGATTTTGTAACCTTAGAGGTCTTTTCCGACCGTGGTGATTCTGTGATTCTCCAGACAGCCTGGCAGCTGGAACTGTGCCAGGGTTCTTGCCTGGAAACAGGAAGTTTTTGGGCTCTGCTGCCTTGCAGCCCATGGACAGCCCCCAGCCCAGCCTCGTGGGTCGGGTCCTGATGTGCAGCGGGGCCCTGGGGCTGGCTGGGACCCACACCTGATTCTGGCCTGGCGGGGCTCGGCTTCCTCAGGGCTGTTTTGGGACCGTTTGCTCCTGTTCTTCCCCTCACAAGACAGATAAAATCCATTATCCCAGCTATGAGCAGCTGCTGGGTGTGCTGCCTTTCCAGAGTTCTGCTCCCAGCTCCCCTCAGCCCCCATTACTCCTGCACTGAAAACCATCTTTTTAAGGAATTTTACTGTGATACATTGGGAGCATAACAATATTTTTCTGTTCAATGAGCTTGTCTCACTGACCATGGTGGTGACCTGCCTCTTGTGCTTCAGAGGAAAATGAAAACCAGCCCAAGGCTCTAGTTGAAAGGTGGCACCCAGGAAAATTTAAAACAACAACATGCCTATGATTGATTATAATTCTTCTTTTTGACCAAAACGTATCTATAAACAATTATTTTTGCCAGGGGTTAATAGTCAGAGATGGATCAGCTCTGCCCCTGTTCGCCTCCAGTGCTGGAAAACTTGGTCATGCTGCAGAAATTATAGGATTTCAAGCAAACCAAGCAGCTCCGCCAGCTGTCTGGAGTGTCTTTCTGTGCTGAAGCACATCAAGTTCAAGCCTGAAGCGTCTCCCCTGTGGTTGTCAGGAGCAGCAGTGTCCTTTCCAAGATGATCTCAGCAGCTTTTTGTTTCCTCTGTCGTGTGACTCGGATTTTGAAGCAACAGGGGAGACCAGTCCTGTGTCATGAGACTGGGAATGGGACCAGGAGCTGGGGGGTTGTGGTGCAGGAGCATCGAGGCTCCAGTCCTGCCCCAGGAATTCTGTTGGGAATGCAGGGTTGATGGGAGGGAAGGCAGGAGGTAGATGCTGGAGGTTGCGGTGATGGCGGACCCCTTCACATCCTCCCTGAAAGGTGTTTGCAAATGCAAAAGAGGCCGTTACGTTATTTATCTTGTAGATTAGGCAACCTTTTAAAACTGGAGCCGGGATGTTTGTCATCCATTACTTGTGGTTCATTAGCTTTTGTCTCCGGAATGTTACAGGGGAGACAGGAGATGCATAAAGACCAGGGAAGAAGAGCCGGGAGTCGGGGCACAGCGTCTGGTGAACGCGGGCAGCGGGAGGTGTTTGCTCTGTCCTGGCCGCGGCAGGTCACCAGGGTGTGGCTCCTGCCGGGTGGCAGCGGCGCTCTGTCGTTCCTGCCTGCACCGCGCTGCCCGGGGCCGCTGCTCTGCCCATTGCGGTTCCCAGCCGCCCTTCGCGGGGTCTCTCCTGCTTCGGGGCTGGCCAGGCACTGCTGTGTCCCTGCGGGTCACATCCTGCTCGCCAGCTGACTTTCAACGTGCAAGATCTTTAGCTTGGGAGCTTCCTTCTGCATCTCAAACACCCTTCTTTGTAAGCCTCAGACCTATTCCTTCTGAAGAGTGATCCCTGAGCCTTTTATGGAGCTTCCCGGCTGCTTTTGGCCACCCTCTCTGCTTCACCTGGGTGGCAAAGCCTTGCTACAAGAGCGGGGACCCTGGGACGGTCACCACTCTGGTTCCTGAGGATGCAGGTCACACTCTGGAGCTGCCGGGAGGGAGGATGCTCGTCTGCTCCGCTCTTGTGCTGGGATTCATTTCACCTTTGTCTGCCATCTCTCCCCATTTATCAGAGAGAGCTCCGTGAGCAGGATAAATGTTCACACGCTGTGAATGTTCCCGCTTCTTTCCCTGGCCCTGGGGAATTTTTGTCTTTGGACTTTTTGTTGTGCAGCTGCAGCGGGTCTGCACTGGGCTCTGCTGGAGCATTCCTGAGCGCCCGGTCCCTGCTCTGCCCCTGTTAGCAGGGTGTGATCAGGGCAGCAGGTGGGCAGGGCGTGCACAGGGCTCCTCTCACCTGCGGGATGTGGAGGGGGTAGTCTGGTGACCCCACAGGGGTTGAGCATGACAGAAAGGGCAGGGTGACCGTCAGCAAGGGCCCCTTGGGGTGCTCCTGGGCTGGGGAGTGAGGGGAGCACCCCCTGGCTGGGAATGTGGTTCACTGCCTGCAACAGAGCTGGAAAAAAGGGTTCTTTTAACAAAGAAACCAACATACTTTTGAATGAATGAATGGCAGCATCTGGCTCCAGTGTATTTCCTTATCCGTTCAACAATTGCATTCCAGTGAATGGTGAAAAGGAGGCGTTGCTACAAAACACAGCCACGGTGCAGGGTTTGGGAGTGCTGACGTGAAGGGTTTGTGTTTTGTCACCTTGTTTCCCTGGGGATGGCTTTGCCCAGCTTGGAGTGCCGGGATGGTGTCATGGTGCCAGGGGTGAGTAGCAGCAGCAGGTCTTTAGCACTGGGTAAATGCCTGGTGGGAGAGAGGCTGGGGGCAGTGGTTGGTGTGACACTGGCTGTGTCACACACCTGAGAACTCAGGGCTTTTCAGGCAGCATCTGCCACAAAAAGAACTTCTGGCCCTTTTCAGGGCAGTTTGGTACTTGGCTCCCAACCTCCTGGGTGCTGCCACTAGGGCAGGGCTTCAGGCACAGGGGGCTCATAGGGGAAATGGTGCTGCATCCTTCTCCTCCAGGCAGCTCTGAAATGTTTTCCTGAGGGCTGCTCTCAGCAAGAGGTGTGTGTAACCTCCTGTCCTGCCCTCCCACACCCCTCCGAATCAAAATGCAGTTTGGAGGGCCAGGAACAATTATTCCCTGGATGCCGGCAGTGTTGAGTTCAGCGCTTGGGTGATGGCCCCACTGCAGAGATGCTCTGCAAGTTGGAGAGGTGGCAGGTGAAGAAGCTTTTGCAAACCAGCTGGTGGAAATTGTGGTATTTACCAGGTCACAGCTGAGTCTTATTTTTATAGTTTCACATGGTTGGTTTTTTCCTTTCCTGAACACTGAATGCTGTTTTGGGTTGTTTTGCTTTGAAACTCTCACAGTCAGATGAAAGATGCTCTGTTTCAGCTCTCATTTTCCACCCTTCACACACATACACCAGCCAGCCAGAAAGCAAGGTGTTTTTGTTTGGGTGTTTTTTGAATGCGAGGGGGAGATTTCTGAGCAATTTTCTCTGGCTTTGCAATCCACAGGGTCACTGGAAATACAGCCAGTGACTCACGGGTTTGCTCACAGCTGATAAGGTTTGCACAGCAAACCAGTGATTTGAACAGGTGAGGATGCCCTGCGAAGGCTCTGCTCTGCCAAAATCCTCAGGCTTTGGTTTCCAAGGCTACTCAGTGTGTTACCGGTTGACTTCTTCCTCTCACACTCCTTCCCTATGCTTTACCACTGCTGTGTGATCCCTTTAAACTGCATTCCTTGCCCAGTGTGGGGTCCTGCCACTGCTTTGGGTGTTGGACTGCACTGAACTGCATCCCGGGGGCTGCTGCCACTGCTGCCTGGTGTTTCTGTCCAGAAACAGCTTCTGAGGCACAGCAGCCTCCTCTGCTTCCCCTCTCCTCCCGCTGCTGCCTTCTCCTGCAGAGCCCCTCTGCAGAAACCAGTTGCAGGTAGATGTTGGCTTGTCTCCTGCTGCTGTCGGGGACGGAGAAGATCCTTGCTCTGATCTCTGCTCACCCCCATAGCTCACAGCAGAGCTCATGCCCACTGAGCTCCGTGTGCTCCTAGGATGTCAGAGGCACAGCTGTGCCTTGCCTTCGGCTTTTGGAGCTGGGCTGGCCTGGCTGCAGCCCAGCCTGGGGGGGTGTCCCAGCTGCTTCCTGCAGGAGCAAGTTCTGTGTCTGCCCTGGGCAGGGACACAAAGGAGGTGAGGTACCCTGGCAGTACAGAATGAATCCTGTGCCGTGGAGAAACTGTGCGCTGCGTGGAAACCTCAGAGAATCCCAGAATGGCTTGGGTTGGAAGGGACCTTAAAGCTCATCTTGTTCCACCTCCTGCCCTGGGCAGGGACACCTTCCACTGTCCCAGGCTGCTCCAAGCCCCATCCAGCCTGTTCTTGGACACTGCTAGGGATCCAGGGGCAGCCACAGCTTCTCTGGGCATCCTGTACCAGGGCCTCAACAGCCCCCAGCCAAGGATTTCTTCCCAATATCCCATCTAACCCTGCTTTCGGGCAGTGGGAAGCCATTCCCCCTTGTCCTGGCACTCCAAAGTCGCTCTCCAGCTCACTTGGAGCCCCTTTAGGCACTGGAAGGAGCTCTGAGGTCTCTGTGGATCCTTCTCTTCTCCAGGCTGACCCCCAGCTCTCCCAGCCTGGCTCCAGAGCAGAAGGGTTCCAGCCCTTTGAGTGTCTTTGTGGTCTCCTCTGGACTTGTTCCAGCAGTCCCACTATCTTGTGCTGAGGTCCCAGACCTGGATGCAGTGCTCCTCCTGCCGTGGCTGTTTATCACCCTTGTTTGCCTTTGGGACTGTGAGCCCTTTGGAACCTGTGTTCTCCCCCTGTACCTGTCACACCCAGCTGCCTCTCCACAAGCTGTTTCAGGAACGAACGTGGGTGTTTTGTTGATTTGTTTCCATTTTGCAGCCATTGTTTGTATTGCCATGGGGCTCAGGCTGTGCAGGAGGCGCCCTCTGCCCCCATGCCCCGCTTTGAGAGGGGGTTTGGTGGGTAATGGCTCCTCCTGGTTTGTAACAGCTCTCATTTTCCTGAATCCAGCTGGAACCCTTGCCGAGTTTTTAAGGTCAGGTTGCTAAGTTACACCTCCTTGGAGGAGCGGGCTGAGAAGAGAGTTACAGGCTGGAGCAGCTGCGGGCTGGGAAGATCTGGGAGTGGTGTCCCTCTGCAATAACTGGGATCTCCTGACCCCTGTCCCTGCCATCCTTTCAGTCTGTACCACATTCAGCTATTCTTCCCCAAACTTTCTGCTTTATCAACTTCCTTTGCTTGGTAGATTTAGTGAATTAGTTGACTGAGGGGGTAGAGGAGCCCCCTCTAAGTTACCTGTGGGATGCTGTGCGGCGCTGCAGGAGGAGGAGCAGCACTTTATCTCCTCTGCTTGCAGGAGGGGCTGCAGGAGCTGGCTTTTAACTTGCATTAACCTTTTCTCTCTCCCTCCCTTCATCTGAGCCATTCCTCTCTCTTTCCTGGGGCTGGAGAAGGACATCACCACGGGGAAGGTGGTGGACATGGCACAGCTTTGGAGATGAGTTCCGCTTCTTTTCTTCCCTTTTTGCTGGGAGTCGGGGGCTGTGGCCGGGATGGGATGCTGGAGCAGCCTGGCACCCTGCCTGGCACAGTCACTCCTGCCTCACGGCTGTCCCCAAGACTGGGGGCTGGGACCTGGCCCTGCTGATGTTCCCATATTTCCCCATCTGACAGTGGGCTGGGAGTGATGGAGCTGTCACTGGGCTCCTGCCTGAGCTCGCGCACCCAGCCACGAGGATTTTTCCACCCCTGTCATGACTTGATTATGTGCTCTCCTTCCTACCCAAATGCCGAATGGCAGCTAAATCTAGGCTGTAAGAGTGCTGATTATGGCTTTCCTAATTGAGCTTTGCACTCCATCAGGGATCTTTACTAATGGGATGTGGCATCCTTGATAGCACCCAGCTGGGATGCCTGCTTGGGAAGCAGACGGAGATGCAATGTGACTTCCTGGTGCTGTCAGGTCCTGCTGGTTCTGGAGCTGTGCACACAGCTCTGGTTTGGGCTGGGACAGAGTTAATTTTCTTCCCAGTGGCCGGTTCAGGGCTGTGTTTTGGATTTAGGATGAGAACAACGTTGATAACACACTGATGGTTTCGTTGTTGCTGATCAGGGCTGTCCCTGAGTCAAGGACTTTTCCATTTCCTGTGCTCTGCCAGCCAGGAGGTGACAAGGACTGGGAGGGATCATGGCCAGGACAGTTGGCCTGAACCGGCCAGAGGGATATTCCAGACTATGGAACGTCATGCCCGGTCTGGAAACTGTGGGTTTGGCTGGGAAAGGCTGATTGCTGCTAAGGAACAGGCTGGGCTTTTTGGGTGGTGAGAGACTGTCCTGGGCACCTCTTCTCTGTCTGGGATTTGATTTCTCTTTCTCTTTTTCTTATGTCCATTTTCATTACAGTACTAACAATAACAACAATAATAATGATAATTATGATTCCCACCATCACCACCACCAACTGTATTTCAATTATTACCTCACCTCATGGGTTTTACCTTTTCCTGATTCTCCTCCCCACCCCACTGGGGGCTTGAGGGGCTGTGTGGTACTTATGTACCAGCTGTGGTTCAACAATGGTAAGTGGGTAGTAAATCCATGGAGCTGAATTGTGCTTGGGAATTTGAGTTCAGATTTCAGAGCTAAACAGGTTTCTGGTTGCTTTGCTTTTTTTGACAATATAAATCACTGCCTGAAGATATACAGCTTAAAAATTGCTTCTCTAACAGAGTGAATTCTTCTGTTTTTCTCCCCATGTGATTCTTGTGAGTGGCCCTGTGAGCACAAAGGGATGGGAGCACTAAAATGCTAATGGGGTTCTGCAGGTGATGGAGCTGTACACAGGTATCCTGGGATTTACATGCACAGAAAAAGGAATGTTTTGAACTCATTTATGCAGCACAGCGATGTGTTAAGCTCCGTCCCTGTTGCCTTGTGCCAGTGAAATATGTTACGATGAGAGGTACAAATGTTCTGCTGGAATGGAAACTGCTTGGGATGCTAATTCTGGCTTTGTACCTCTTGGCACAGCTTGTTTCCATGCTGATCCCACTGAAGCATGGAGCCTGGGGAGGGCAGGATGGTGCTGGGTGCCTGGCATGGCTGTGGCACTGCTACTTCAGGCCTGGGAAGTGCTGTCCCTGCCCCACCCCCAGAGTGCAGCAGAGCAGCAGCAACTGGGAATTGAGAGACAATGTGGTGGATTTATATGAATAAACTGCTGAGCTAATGTCAGAATGTGCTGCCCACCCCTGCTCAGAGGGAAGTGCCATGTCGGGCTGGCAGGACTGTTTGGTCCTGCCTTTTGCCCTGGCCGTGCACCCCGGGGCTGGTGTGACTGTCCCCGGGAGGTGGCTGCACTGCTCTGGCCTTGTGTCTGCTCTCCTGAGTGACATCAGACTGGCACCACTTGGGAGCTGCTGCCACATTTGGAATGGGAGTGAAGAGCCATGGTGACAAACGTCACAGTGACAGGCGGGCACCGAGGGTCGGGAGCTTTGGTATGACAGACCCTGCCTGTGTGACCCTGAGCACTGGAGACTGAAATAGGATAAAATGTAGTGGTGGAATGTGCAGGGAGGCAGAGGGGTTGCCCTGCTGTCGGAACCAGGAGCTCAGGTCTGCGTGATCACAACACTGGAGCCCTCTGCTCTGGAGCCAGACTGGGACAGCTGGGGGTGTTCACCTGGAGAAGAGAAGGCTCCAGGGACACCTCAGAGCCCCTTCCAGGGCCTAAAGGGGCTCCAGGAAAGCTGGAGAGGGACCTGGAACAAGGGGGAATGGGTTCCCATTGCCAGAGGGCAGTGTTAGGTGGGATATTGGGAAGGAATTGTTCCCTGGGAGGGTGGGGAGGCCCTGGCACAGGTGCCCAGAGAAGCTGTGGCTGCCCCTGGATCCCTGGAAGTGTCCAAGGCTGGGCTGGATGGGGATTGGAGCACCCTGGGACAGTGGGAGGTATCCCTGCTCATGGCAGGGGGTGGAGTGAGATGAGCTTTAAGGTCCCTTCCAAGCCAAGCTATCCTGGGATTCCGTGATGCTCCAGAATAGGTGGAGAATGCTGAGTCCAAGAGAGAGGGAGGACAGTGTGGGGTTTAAAAACATCCATGGGGAAATGAAAGTTAATTTTGTGAGAGGAGTCTGAAAGAACTTGCGTTAATCAGCCTTGAAAAATGCAGGCAGAAAGGGGCTGGGACTTCATTATAATGGAAATTAATCATGGGAGTAAACACTGTAGAGGGGGGATAATTATTTAAGCTAAAGGTTAATATTGGCACAAGAACAAATGATCATAAGCAGTGAAGAATTGAATTTTAAATGGAAATTTGAAGGATCTGTACCATTCATTATGAGATTTGCCCCTGGCAGGGGTTTGGAATATGATCTTTAAGGTCCTTTCCAACCCAAAGCATTCTGTGGTTCTGTGATTCTGGAACTGCCCCTTGGGGTGTGCTGGGGAGTTCGTTTGGGCTCAGCTGTGGTTTCTGTGAAAGCAGGGGACAAGGGACAGCCTTGGGGTGGCACTCAGCACAGGACACCCCAAAACAGTGCCGGCTCTGCTCTTTTTTATCTCATTTCTGGGATCCTTGGAGCAGAGTCATCCCCGAGGAGGCACCTGAGGACCGTCCCTTGGCTCTGGGGTGGAGCAGGAGGAGGGAGAGGCCTGGGCTGCCTCTGGGCTTTGGGGAGAGGTGGCAGCGTGTGGTCACGGTGCCACATGGATGTGTGTCCTGGTCAGCCCTGCAGATTTGGAGCCCCATCGTCAAACTCAGATGAGTTTTGACCTCGCAGAGACCTTGAGTTTATGTTTCTACATGTTCCATGACACCCAGGTGACCTCTGCAGCCCCCGCTGTGTGAGTCTGGCTTACTGGAGTCTGGACCTTCCCTAGTACCTGTCCAATGAACTGGTTTCTACCATAAAATCCTTTCTGGTGTTTTGGATGATGTTTAATGGGGGTTTCACTGTATCAAAGGAAATTTTTATCCCTTCAGTCTCAAACTGTCTGGTTTCTTCATTTGGTTGATTCAGATTATCTGGGAGTTTTGAGGTGGGCTGGGGGCTTTAATTCTTTTTGTGCTGGTTGTGCCTTGCAGCTCAAGATGCAAATCCTAATTACAGTACCTGGTCAGGGGAGAATGTGGCACAGCAGCAGCTTTGCTAGCAGAGGCTGCAGTGTGGTGCTGAGCTAGATGTCTTGGTTTCAAAGACAGGTATTTGCTAAAGAAGGCAGAAGCCTCCTTTAGAATAGGAAAATGTAACCCCCTTTCCTCCGAATTGGTAAAATTTTGAAATCAAGGGGCTTTCAGGCAATGGTATGAAAAAGACGAATAACAGTCCTTTACAAATATATATATATATATATAATGGGACAGATAAAACAACAACATTGGTAACCACCACAAATAAGAACAGACAAACCCACGGACAGTCTCTTCCCTCTCTGTTGGCAATTCCCCTTTGGTGCAGTCACAGTCACAGCTGGCAGGGGCACTGGTGCTCCCGGTGCGCAGGGAGGGCGCGATGACTCCCCTGAGAGAGGAAAGGGGGACTCAGGGATCCCAAGTTTCCTTTCCTCGAGACACTGGAGCAGATGGTGGAGAGTTGGTAGAAATACGCAGCTGAAGACAGAAGCCCACGGTGGAGGAAGATTCTTCCTGGAGCTCCAAGCAGTCTCTCTCCCACTCCTCTCAGTGTCCAGAAGTGAAGAAGTATTCTCCAGCTGTGCTTGGCTCTTTTTAACTAGTCCTAGTCCCCCAGTATCTCTGCCCCGCTCTGAGGGGAAAATCTCAGGTATCAGGGAATCTTAGATAAGGGCTAGCTAGCCGCACCCATCTCAGAGCCAACTCTTTGTCTTTCTTAATCACCCACCCATTATCACTTCCCAGCAACAAGAATGGGGAAAAATTCCTAAGACAGGGAGACAAACAAAAAAAAAAAGAAAAAGTATCCCAAACCCTGACACCAGGTGTGCTCAGGTGGGCAGGAGACCAGTGACACCTGACCTGTACCAGCCATACTGCGGCAGCAGGCCCAGGACAGTGACCATCCCCTGTGCTGGGCACTGCTGAGGTCCCTCCAGTCCTGGGGTCAGTTCTGGGGTCCTTATGACAGGAAAGACACTGAAGGGCTGGAGCGTGTCCAGGGAAGGGAAGAGAGCTGGGGAAGGGGCTGGAGCACCAGGAGCAGCTGAGGGAGCTGGGAAGTGGGCTCAGCCTGGAGAAAAGGAGGCTCAGGGGGGCCCTTCTGGCTCTGCACAACTCCCTGACAGGAGGGGGCAGCCAAGGCTCTGCTCCCAGGGAACAGGGACAGGACAAGGGGAAAAAGCCTCAAATTGTGCTGTTAGGGGAGGGTTGGATTGGATCTTGGGGAAAATTTCTTCATGGAAGAGGTGTTTGGGTATTGGAACAGGCTGCCCAGGGCAGTGGTGGAGTCACTATTGCTGGAAGTGTTGAAAAGAGCTGTGGATGTGGCACTTAGGGACATGGTTTAGTGCTGGGGTAATGGTTGGATTTACTGACCTTAGAGGGCTTTTGCAGCTGGAACAATTCCATGATTCCATGAAGGGCGCTGTGCTCAGCCAGGGGCTGCATATGTGTCACAGAGGGGTCCTGGCCACCTCCTCAACAGCCCCTGCCCTGTGTTCTGTCTCTGCAGGTCTCTGGACAGAAAGCTGCAGCGGCCGCTCCTGGGCAAGTCCCGGACGCTGCCCAGCATCCCACAGTCGCCGGTGCTGAGCCGGCTGCCCCTGCTTGAGCCTGCAGCCTACAGGGACGAGATGCCGGAGCAGAAGCCCTACAAGAAGCATTCGGGCTCTGACCACCAGAAAGGCTGCACAGTCCCTTCTGCCGGTGAGTGCTCTCTATGTCTACAGGATCCCAGCAAAACTTTCCTGCTTCTCCAGGGGCACAGATCCAACTCCAGCCTATGTGGGGTTTATTCCACTCTGAAAACAGACCTTCTTGGTGAACTTTTGGGGGTTTTGCCCTTGGTTGAGTCTTTCTTTGAACTTGATACTTAAACGTACCCATCCTGCATATAAGGCCGGTGAAAAAGAAGAGTTGGTTGTTGGAAGCAACCCAAGGTGGGGAGGTGACACTCAGAGCCTTCTGCCTTTGGGTTCCGGGGTGAGATACCACCCTGTGGGCTCCTTGGCCAATGCAACAGGCCCAGGTGCCTCTTCTCTGTGTTACGAAGTGGCTTCAGGGCACTCGTAGCTGGTGTCCACTAGGAGCAGTGGCAGAAGCACCATTCCCACAGCCCTGGCCTTGGAGATTTGCAAACACTCCCATCCTGGCACTGTGTTGTTGGCTTTTAGGTCAGCTCTGAAGATTTTTATCGTGTTCTTCTACTCTCATGCTGATCCTGATGAAATACTAATATGGCTGGGCCAGCTGCTCTGAGCAAGTTTATTGGCAAAGCCACTGATGGCCAAAGCATTTCAGTGCTTTTGGTGCCAACAGAATCATGCTGGGACTATAAAAGTGATGGGAAAGGGAATTATTAGCACTGAAACAAAGATAAGGTCTGAAAGCCAAGGCTGACAGTCCAGTGTTGAATAAAATCCTTACAAAACAGCTCCCTTCAAACAGCACCCTTGGATTTTTTTATTTTTATGTTTTTTTAAAATTATCCCTCTCACAGTCAGATCCCTATGTTGCCCAGCAGAGCAGCTGTCCAAACCCTGGATTAATTTTGATGCTTTGAAGGCTGCATTTCATTTCCTGGTGCTCCCAAAAGTTGTGCACAGAGCGGATCTTTGCACATCGCTGAGCCTGTCCTGCCACTCTTGTTGTGACAGAGCTCCTGGGTGTCCTGCAGCTCCCGAGCCACTGCTTCCATGTGTGGGACCCGTGGCTTTTCCTGCAGCCCATCAAATTGTAGGAATGGGTCTTGGAATGAGAGGAAACCTATGGGAAAGCTGTGTAGCCTCCACCATGAAGAGCATGGCATCCAGAGCTCCCTTGCCCGTCCACATGTCCCCAGCTGGTCTGATGGTGCTTCCAGGGAGCTGTGCTGGTGGTGAAGGGAGGGAGTGGGAGGCTGGGGTAAGACTGTGGGGTGATGTTGCAGTGTGAGTCAGACCCACTGCAAACACCTCACCTGCTGCTGCAGACACCTCCTGGCCAGGGAGTGCAGACAGGCTTGGGCTCCACGGTACAGCCATCCTGGAGCAAACCCCGTGCACAGCCCTCCCTGCACAGTGGGAGTCAGGAATAGCTCTGAGTGCACGTAAGATGTGTTTAAGATCTTGCTTTACTTATGGCTGGAAGGGGCTGAGGATGCCAAGAGGAAAAGGAGTAGGAAAACCCTTGGAGAATGGAAGGCTCCCTCCACAGATAGAGCAGCAGATGCTTGAGTGAGGAGTTGTTTACTGTCCAGATTCTCCCAAGTTCTTTTCCGGGCTCAGTTAGGAACTGCTAATTAGTTACTCCTGAAGGCTGTCAGGATGCTGTCTCAGAGGAGATAAAGAAGCGATGGCACTGCTGGCAGGGTGAGACATTTGGACAGCACGAAGGGAATGGAGCAGCACGTGGTGCTGCAGGTTAACGAGCCCTGGGATGCTGACGAGGAATGCAGGATTCCCACAAGGATTTATGAATAAGAGCTGGGTTCCTGGGTATCAGGAGGGAGAGAAGTTGGAACAGGTTGCCCAGAGAAGCTGTGGCTGCCCCTGGATCCCTGGAAGTGTCCAAGGCCGGGTTGGACAGGGCTTGGAGGAACCTGAGATGGTGAAAAGTGTCCAGGTTGGATGGAACCCTAAACAACCTGATCCAGTGAGTGACATCCCTGCCTGTGGCAGGGGTTGGAATGAGATGAGCTTTTAGTTCCCTTCCAACCCAAACCAGTCTGTGATTCTCTAACTTCTTGATTTTCCCCTTCTGACCATTCTGGGCTTGATCATGATTTACTTGTTTGGTAGCAATCAGGACAAGCTCCTTCAGCAGGTAGAAAAGCTTCTTGGCATAGACAAGGTTCAGGCTCCCTTCTCTGGGGGCTTCCTGTGCCGAGGGAGGAGGGACCCAGTTTGGTGAGGATCACCGCTTGGGCAGGCCAGGGAGCAGCTGCCTCTGCTCCAGCTCCTGGCTTGCACTGGAGGATGCAGCTCCTGTAGACCCTTGGAGAGAGAAGAGACCAAAGCAGCAAAATCCTTGGGGAAGTGGGATCAGCGAGACCAGGTGTGGCCCAGCTGCTCTGGGATTTGAAACCCAACTCCTCATCCTTGGATGAAGTGCCCTGCGCAGAGTGGGACTACAGCGGGTGGATCCTTTCCCTCGTTCAGCACACGACCTTGGCCCTCCCATGCTCAGGGCAGCAGAGCATCAGGGGCTGCATCTGGGTGAGCTGTGGGGCTGGGAGGGGACAGTCTCGAGGACATAGGGTGGCACAGGCAGTGGCTGGGCCGTCTCCTGTAAGCACAGGGGCACTGGAGCGGGGTCCTCCATCCATGTGCAATTTCCCTGCGTGTCCTCTGCGTCTCCTGTGTTGGTGTTTCCTGCTGTGCTCCTGGAGTGATGCTATCTCACAATGGCAGTCTGGATCTGCCTCCGATTGACGTGTTTGTGCATGGAATAATCACAGCTTTCAAACAGCAGTTCCTGTGTTATGTGAGGTGACATTTGGAGAGGAGCGGCAGCAGTTTATTAAATTGAAAGTAGGGGAGGAAAAATCTACACGATGCTCGGAGTGCTGTGCTCTGGATTGCCTGCTTCATGGAATGGTTTGGGTTTGGGTTGAAAGGGACCTTCAAGATCATCTTGTTCCACCCCCTGCCATGGGCAGGGACACCTTCCACTGTCCCAGACTACTCCAAGCTCCATCCAGCCTGGCCTTGGACACTTCCAGGGATCCAGGGGCAGCCACAGCTTCTCTGGGCACCCTGTGCCAGGGCCTCCCCATCCTCCCAGGGAACAATTCCTTCCCAATATCCCATTTAACCCCGCCCTCTGGCAGTGTGTTTAGGTGGTTCCTAATCTGGTGGCTTGTAGTCCAGCCTGCGTCTCATCATATTCCATGTAAACCCCACAGCCTTGCTGAGTAAACTGCACTGCACTGCTGAACTGGGGCTTAGGGCAATTATCCACTTTAAACCCCAAAAGTGTTTTGCTCCTCAGCCCTGGTGTAGTGGGATCATGGCCATTCATGCTTGAAGGTGCTGGGTTTTTCAGAAATGAGAGACAAAGGATGTTGCTTTGGTAAGAGGCTGCAGGAGCGGGAGAGCCTCTGAAGGCAGTCCTGTGAGATGCCCTTTTGGGCTAATAATTGATCATTTTTCCAATAATTGAGAAGAGGCTTTTATTGATTGTGTATCATGGCTTGAGCAGTGATTGTGGCTGAGGGAAGTAGGCAAGGCAAGCTCCAGATGTAAAGAGGAGATTGGCAACAAAAAGCAGGGGGCATCCAAGCCAAAGGGAAAAGAGCAGAGCAGGGATATTCTGGAAACATCTCCTGTTGTTTCATTGTTTTTCCCTTTTGTTGCAATGAAATATGGCCAGTCCTGCCTTGGGATCAGCAACTGTGCATGGTGCCAGCTGTCCTCCGCCACTGCCACCACTGTCATAGTGCCAGTGAGGTTTGTCCCCAGGGCTCTCAGCCTTGCACTGCTGCATCCTGTTGCTGCTGGTGGTGGGCGGGTGGAGAAGGGAGGTCTGGCTTCTGTCCTTCATGGGGCTGTTGATTTGCTCCTGGTCGTGCCATAAAGGTTTGTTTTTGTTTCTGCAGGAGGCGAGGGCAGTAAATCCTTTTGTAATTTGTAACACTTGTGATACCTCATTTTTCCCATTCACAGAGCAAGACTTTAAGGCCAGGTTGGACAGGGCTTGGAGCAACCTGATGAAGTGGAAGGTGTCCCTGCCCATGGCAGGAGGTTGGAATGAGATGAACTTTAAGCTCCCTTCCAACAAAGAGCATTCCATGATTCTAACTGTATTTGGCTGATTCCTGCCAGGAGGATGGTGGGGACTGTGGGTACCTGGGGCGGGCAGGTTGGTAGCAGGGGCTGCTGCCTGGAGCAGGGGGGACATGGGGATTTATGGGAGGGACATGCCTTCTGAGTGAGTTCCCAGCATCTGTACCCCACGGCTGTGGGATGGGCAGAGGGGGTCCAGGATGCCCACTGAGCATCCCCAGAGCTGGGCTTGAGGGGCAGGATATGTCTGGGTCATGTTCTGATGAGGAGGCATTTCCTCCTCTGCAGGAGAGGCCTGGCGGCTGGAGGACGACTGCTCGGACCCTCCCCGGGCCCCCCAGCTCGGCACGGCGGTGGAGGACGCCCCGTTCAGCTACTTCCGCACCCGCTCCTTCTACATGAGGAAGAGCCTGTCTGTGGATAACCACCTGGGCTCCTTGAGCTATGCTGTGCACCCGGCCGAGAGCAAAGCCGAGCGCGTCAGGACCAAGCTGCGACGGCAGTTCGTGAGTATCGGTCTCTGGCCCCCCACGTTCACACACACACGCGGCTTCCCAAAAAACCCGACATCTTGGAGTGCTATTTTTGTGCCCAGCATTAGCAAAACAACAGAAAGAGAGGCTGCTCCAGTGTGATGGAGCAGATGGCGGCGGCAGCTCGAGTTTGCCTAGCCTGTGACAGAGCCCCTCTCCTGGGGGGTCCTGTTCCCAATGGGTTCCCGCTGGCTCTGGGCAACTGGTGCTCAGCAGGGTGAAGTGTGGGAAGAGGGTCTGGACTCTGGGCACTGCTGTCCAAAGCACAGAACAAGGCTTAAAGCAGGAAGTGAGTTTTCCTGTACTCAGGCTCATGTCCATGAGGAACTGCACCTTCCCAAAGGTTTGCCCAGGGCCAGCAATGAGGGGCTGGGGCAACAACGAGCCAGCACCGAGCCCCTGGGGCAGCTCAGACCTTCCTGGCCCTTGGGAGCTCCTGGTGGCAGGATAGCAGGGATGTGTCAGGGCTGTACTGCAGCTGTGGGAGCCTCTGATCAATGTTTAATGGGCTCTGCCTCTTCTCTTTCCCAGAGGCACCCAACTCCGGGGTTCAGATATCCTTCCCTCCGCCTCGTTACCGGCACGGAGTTGTAATGAGGGCTCAGGTGTCTCGGTAATGAGAAGCACTTGGTGTTGATTGGCAACGGCTGAGAGAGTCAGTACAATGGGAATGGAGCAGGGACTGGGCTGAGGCAGCACAGCTCACCCTGCCGCAGGCTGTGCACAGACACGTCTGCTGAGACCCCAGAATCGTCGATGTCCTGTGAAAGGGGCTGGTCCTGCTGGGGTCACACTCACTGGGGGTTTCTCCTGGTGTGCCTGGGCAGTGTCACAGCTGGGCAGTGTGAGTCTGGGGGCTCACTCTCCCTGCCTGTGCCTGCATTGTTGGATGCAGCCACCACTTTTGCCCCTGGCAGGACGGTTCCGGTCTCGCAACGTGTTGGGGGCAGCCGTGGGTGCCATGGGGGGGGGTCTGTGGGAGCTGGTCACAGTCTCAGCACTGCCAGTGAACCATCTCGCGGGAGCTGCTGCCTTGGGCTCGGGAAGCACTTGAAAGCTCAGGGATGGAGATGAGCGCAAGCAGGAGGGGGCACCTGATGAGCGGCTGAAAGATGCTGGAGGTGTTTAAGATGAGGCGGCCCTGCTGTGGGGTAAGGAATTGTCTGCTTTTCCTGTCTGCCTGGATCTGTGGCTCCAAGCTCTACCCAGGAGAGCAAGCGGGACAGGAGGGCACTGAGATATTGGGGACCATTATCTTTGCGGGATTGTTTTTCTAGTATCTCTGTGGGACCTGTTCCCCACAGCCTCCCTGCTGCAGTGAAGATGAACACAAAATGTGTGGAAGCACCTGGGTTCTCAGCACAATGTCCTGGTACCTGCAGAGAGCTGGGTTCTGCCTTTCCTATGGGGCAGCCCCCTGTCCCTGCCTGCTCAGTGCCGTGCCAGCACCTCTCTGTGCTGTCTGTGGCCATTTGATTTGGCCTCTGACTTCTCAGGTTTTGGGGACCTTTAGCTTTCCTTGGTGTGCCCACAGAGATGACTGTCTGTCAAGGAACAGAGCAGGTTTTTTGTAGGGTGTGGGTTTTTTCCTTGCTAAATCATTCCTGATTTGCTCCAATGCGTAAAAGTTGTTGTTGTAGACGTAGCCATGGGCTCTGACCTTGTGAGATCTGCTGAGAAAAGCAGACTCATCCTACTTGGAAAGGGCTTCCAGAGGGCCCTTCAGCAGAGGCAGAAAGTGGGGAGGAAGGCAAACTGGCAGCGTTCCTTGGCTGAGGCTTGGGCCGGTACAGGATCAGCATTCCTGACACAGCCCCAGAGCCTGGTTTGCAAGTCCAAAGTACAGATCCTGCCATGCTGGGGAAATTATTTCCAACACCAGTTCTGGGCTCTGTGTCCTCCCAAGGCTGGGTTAGTTACTTTCCGTCTCTGCTGGAGGTGTTGCAGCTTCCCCTGGGCTCGTGTTGTGCCCTGCCCCTTCATGACACCGGCGCTGCCCAGCCCTGGCTGCGGAGGAATTGCTGCCAGGTGGGATCTGCTCTCCTCATACATGGCACAGCATGTACAGGAGAGAGCATGATTTGCCTTTTCCCAGTGGCTCGTCTTTTAGGAAAGTCTGTGTTTGAAGCTGGTTTTCTTTTTCTGGGCTGTTGTACTTCCCCAGCCTGTAATGTTGATTTCTGCCTTTGCTGTTTCCGTGCTGACAGTCTGAGCCACCTTCCCTGTGTGATGCAGCTACTTGGCTTGGTTTTAAATTTCCCCACAAATAGAATTTTGGGAATTGCTGAGAGAGGGGAAAGGCTCTTGAGGCTTTGGGCAGGACCCTACCATGGCAGGGTGGATGGTGACGGGGCAGAGCTGCTGCCCACATGCATCCAGTGCCGTGTGGCCACCTCACATCCGTGTGATCGGGTAATGCCTAACAAAGGCTTCATGCTGGTCATGGACACCTGAGCTTGGCCAAGGGAGAATGTACTATAATTTATGTGAAAATACTGGAGTCTGGCCTCCCTTCTTCCCTGGCTATGGCATGCTGGATGCTGCTGGGGCTGTCGAGGCATCTTTCAGCACAAAGAGCACCTGCAAATCCTGCCTGGCCCCACTCTCCTGGAGCAGCTACTCTTCCCATGCCTGACAGAGGCCAGCACACCTGCCTTCCTCCCAGAGTGCTGGGGAGGGTGGAATTTCTCCAGCCATGTCGCTGGTGGCATGTGCCTGCGGTCCCACTCTGCTGTGTGATGGATCTGCACGTACAGATTACTGGAATTTGCATAATTTGAATTTTAAATGAATTCCGATTTTTGTGATTGTCAGAACGAGTTTTCTTCCTAATAAGCCTTTCCTTTTAACTCCTCCAAGGCCTGCAGTGCTGTCAACATTCCCGTCTTGGAGACAGGGGAGCAGCTGATTGCTTTTGACATCTGTCTCTCACTCAGATCCCCTGCCTTGTCCCTGTCACTCCAGCTGTGACAGAGACAACGACCAGGGCCAGGCTGGGGCTGTGCTCTGAGACCTTGGGCATGTTGTTTGGGGTCACTTGGTGATGGCCAAAGGACTGTTTGGGTTTTGTAACCAGCTGGCTGCTGAGATGGGCAGCAGGAGCAGGGATGGGACCTTCTGCAGTGTCCCTTACTGGGGAGAGGAGAAGAGAGACATGGCTGAGTTACAGACTGTGCTGGTCTCCTCATCTTCACAGGAAAACTGGTCATTAAAGGCAGAATTAACCCTGTTAAACTCAGCATTAACCTTACGGAGCATTAAAGGAGGTCAGCAGGGCTGAGTCACTGTCTGTGGTAGCTGCTGGGACAGTCAGTGCGGATTGCAGCACGGCTCTGGGGGAATTGTGCTCTTCCCTTTTCCCCATGGGAACCTGAAGTTCTCTGTATCTAGGCCAGTCATTCTGGCATTGCCCACTCAGTTTGTGTGATGTTATGGCTAATCCTGCTGCCTCTGGGAGAGGAGGAGCCAGCAGTGCCTGGAGTGCCATATGCTGACCTAGCTTGATTTGAGGTCTCTACCCTGACCCCTCGGCTGTTGTGAAATGATGTGCTGCTCTCTGAGCATCTCAGAGGAATCACCCAGTTTGTGCAGTGGAGGTGGAGGAGAGCAGCCCTTGGCATTGCCATGGCATCCCTGGTGCTGCCCCAGCTGCCCTGGCACTTCCGCTTGCTGTAGCTCCTGCAAGTTTCAAGTAGGTGACTCAAGGTTGTGTTGCTTTCCTGCTTCTGCACTAATTAATTTTACTCTGTGCTCTCATGCACTAATTTATTTTTAAATTATTATTATTTGTGTATGGTATTTTTCCAGGCAGTGATTCTGGTATGAAATGTCTGTGCCCTGCAGGAAACTCTTAGACTCTGTTTGTCTTGGGAGTTCTACAGATGAGTTGAGCAGAGGAAATCCCTGCCTGACAAAGCGATGATGACAGAGACAAGGTGAACTGGGATAGCAGAGCCTGGGAAGGGAGACAGTGAGGGGAGGAACTCACTGTGTGACAGAGACCTGACGGCACCTGGGCTGGCACCAGCTGACAAGTACCTGTCCAGGTTTTCCTATTCCAATGAATAATGATCAACCCAGAACTGCCTCCTGTCCCTGGTGGTCACTGCAGTGATGTCGGGGAGTGCAGAAACTGCCTCACCCCAGAGCAGCACCAGTCCATGGGGTGTGATTATCCTAGTTTCAGGTGCCAGGTGAGCTGGAGACTAAGTAGAACCTTGGTGGAACCCTTCTGTGCACTATCCCAATGGTTTAGTCTCGTTCCCAAGTGTGCAGGGAGCTCCTGAGTGTGCTGGGTGCAGCCCGTTGTCCCCTGCGTGCAGCCAGTGCTGGAGGCTTTGGTGTGATGCTTACGGTGACAGCAAGGTCATGCTCACCCTGCCGTGATCCCTCTGCTGCCAGGAAAATCCCTCTCCTTGCTGGTGGTACCTCTCTCCTTGCTGCATTTTATTGAGTTCTAGTCCAACACTGCTACGAACCATGTGCTCTCATACCTGATTTCAGAAAGGGTCAGCAAACAGACAGAAGATTTGTGGCTGTGCCGGTAGTTCAGTATGACAAAAAAAAAAAAAAAAAAAAAAAGAATCATAGAATCCCAGGATGGTTTGGTTTAGAAGGAGCGCTAAAAACTATATTGTCCCACTTCCTGCCATGAGCAGGGACACCTTCCACTATCCCAGTTTGCTCCAAGCCCCGTCCAACCTGGCCTTGGACACTTTCAGGGATGGAGCAGCAACAGCTTCTCTGGGTTGAATAAAGGACCACGTGAGAGGCAGGTTAGCTGTGCGTGGTGAGGAGGTGGAGCAGAGCGATGAGAGTCATCCTGGACCTCCACACACACTGCCTCAGCTCCCCGAGCAGAGCGACAGTGAGTGCCTTAGGGAGGTGATGCAAAGGCAGGTGGTGTTTGAGTTCTGTCTGTCACTCCTGTGCCCAGCCCCTCCTCCCAACATTGCTCACTTGCCGACTGTTGTTCACTGGGTGTTTGACAGAGAAACCCAAACCTGATAAATAACGTGCTGTTGGAGCCAGAGTGCGACTCATTCCCTGGAGAGCAGTCACTGGGAGCTGGGAAGAGGCTCCCTGTGAATCACCCCACTTTGCAAATTAGTGTGGGAGAGAACCGGCACAGCAAAGCTCAAAACCAAAACGTACCCAGCTCATTTCCCTGGTGAACGTGGTTTTATTTACAACAGCAGCTTGTGCTTTGTGGTGCCTGTAGTAAAGCAGGGATGGCTTGGGAAGAGTGCAGCATGCTGTGAGACTGCTCTCAGCATTCCCACACAAAGGGAGATGTGTTTGTGGGAGGAATTAGGGACCAGAGGAGCAGTGTGTGGGGAACGCTGCAGGCCGGGCTGATAGAGAGGGGGTTCTGGTGGGGTTGGGGACAGTGTGAGACATCCCCCTTTGTCACAGCCAGACTGGGACCAGGTGTCTGTGACAAACACTGTGAACAGGGTGAGCTGGGATGAGTGGGGCCTCTCCTGTTCGCTGTGAGCGGGGTGGGCCTGGTGCTGGGAAGGTTGAGGGCACAGGAATTTAAAATTAACGCACAGAAGATGTGGGACCCTGAGCTTGAAACTGGAAGGGGTTTATTGCTGAGGACCAGACTTTGGGTTTGATTTCAGTACTGCCATTGCAGGGTGGGTACTAGTGAGACTGACATGTCATTTTCCAAGAAAATATGCAGGCTGGCTTTGGTCCTAACATGGGCCTTTCCAAATAACTTCGGCAAACTCCCATGAAATAACCTCTAGATTCAACATGTAACAACCACAGTGAGAAACCACCAGGCTCTCCCTGCAAACCCGCAATGTTTGCTCCCTCTGCTGGCTTTGCTCTGGTGAGGAGAGCCTGGATCCACTTGCCAAGGGCTGGGAATGCTGCGGAGCACGGGGCTGGCTTGGGAGGTGGTGGAGGGAGCATCCCTCGGGCTGACAGAGAGAAAAGCAGCAGCTTCAACCAGCCCCAGTGCAACGTCCTGCACCCAGGTCAGGGCAATCCCAAGCACAAGCACGGGTTGGGCAGGATCAAGAGAAGTCCTGAGTAGGACTTAGAGGTGTTGGTGGATGAGGGTGGGACATGCTCCGGCCATGTGCATCCAGAACTGGCTGAGCCCCCAGTGTGGGCAGCAGGACGGGGGATTCTGCCCTGCTCAGGTGAGACCCCACCTGCAGAGCTGCCCCAGCCCTGGGGCCAACAGCAGAAGGACGTGGAGCTGCTGGAGAGAGTCCAGAGGAGGCCACGGAGATGCTCCAAGGGCTGGAGCCCCTCTGCTCTGGAGCCAGGCTGGGAGAGCTGGGTGTGTTCCCCTGGAGAAGAGAAGGCTCCAGGGAGAGCTCAGAGCCCCTTCCAGGGCCTAAAGGGGCTCCAGGAAAGCTGGAGAGGGTCTGGGGACAAGGGATGGAGGGACAGGATAATGGGGAATGGCTTCCCACTGCCCGAAAGCAGGGTTAGATGGGATATTGGGAAGGAATTGTTCCCTGGGAGGGTGGGGAGACCCTGGCACAGGGTGCCCAGAGAAGCTGTGGCTGTCCCTGGATCCCTGGCAGTGTCCAAGGCCGGGTTGGACGGGGCTTGGAGCAGCCTGGGATAGTGGAAGGTGTCCCTGCCCCTGGCAGGAAGTGGAATGAGTTTTAACATTGCTTCCAATCCATTCTATGATTCTATGAAGTTTTCAGCCTCTGATGTGTTACCATTTATATTTCTGCACAACGAACATCAAATGCTCAGCAAGCAGCAGGGCTGAGGAGGAGGAGAGCAGAGTCATTTGCCAACTTCCAATTTTACTCTGCTTCTACAAGCGAGACTCACCAAAAATGTGCACCATGTCCTTTGGTATGTGAAGTTTGTGTAAAAAACAAAATAACCACAGTGATTTAAAATAAGTGAGACACTATTTTGTGAGCTGGAGTATTCCTCCTCTGTGGCAGAACTGGAGTCTCACGTGAAAATCAAAAGATTTTTTGGGTTGGTGCTGCAGCCCTGTCTGGGCTCTTGGCCGTGCAGGGTGGGCTGGGGACACTTTGGGCTGCAGCCAGCAATGGTCCAGCTGCCTGGAAAACCAAATGCTCTTGGATGGCTCCATCCTGTTGAACACGAGGGCTTGTTCTGACAGGACCCAGATCAGTGGCTGGCTGGGGTGAGGGGATGCTTCAGCTTCTCTACCTGCCTTGGACTGGTTGTCCCCTCCCAACAGCTGGCTGTGATGGTGACAGTGCCTGCATGTCTGCTGCCCAGGTGCTTCCTGGCCTCAACATCCAGCCAGAGAGGTCCTGGCTGCGGGGGCTGTTCCTGTTAATCCCAAAGTGCACACTCTTGTGGGTTTTGCCATCCTGATTTCTCTTTCTTCTGGGGTTTGCCAACAAGAATGGCTTTGTGATGAGAGGTCCCTGGATCCAGCCTACTCACTGCTGAGACCAGGCGTACTAAAACCCATCTTCCGCTGTCCATGGGGCCTCTCGGTCTACCTGCAGACAGACCTCCCTTGTGTTTCCCTGGGAGATCTGTTCCTCTGCTCTTCCTCTCAAGCCCTTTGCAGTTGTTTCCCAGATCTCAGAAAGCAAATCTGGCTGTTGTAGTGTGTCCTCTCACAGCTCAGATCCACAGTCCGCAGCTCTTTGGGTCCTCTTGGTGTGAGGGAGGCAGATGCCCCAGGTTTGTGAGCAAACGGTGCAATTCCCAAATGCCTTTCCTGAGCAATTGGAGCGTGCCAGTGAAGGAAGTACTCAGACAGCCTGACTTTTAAATCCTTCAGAGCACATTCCCTACAAGCACGTTCCTGCAGGGAGGTGCTTGTGCCTCAAAAAGCCCTTTGGGACACAGCTGCGGCTTCACAGAGACTCAAGTGGATTCAGCTGCAGGACTGGCAGCACTTGAGAGCAGTGGCTATGTGGAGGTGGCACTTTGTATGTGCCGGATGCCATCAGCTGCCGCTGCAGAGCCTCTCCAGGTGCAACCTGCCTGGGATGCGCTGGATAAATCACCAGGGGGCTGTAAGGCAGTGTTTCCATTAGAAACCGCGAGCTCCGAGCTGCTGGGCAGCGCTGGAGCGGGGCTGCAGTAGCAGCTCTGTGCTGCAAGAGGTCTCTGCAGTACCGCTCTCCGTGCACCCACCCCGGAGCTGCTGCTCCGCGGCTGCTCCAGCTTTCTCCTCACTGCCTCTGGGTGAAGTGCTCTGTTTTACCTACCCCTGCTCTCAGTGTACCTCTGCAGAGGTGTGAGTTCTCAGCCTCTGAGTCACGGGATTCCAGACTGGTTTGAGTTGGGAGGGACCTTAAACTTCATCTCATTCAACCCCCTGCCAGGGGCAGGGACACCTTCCACTGTCCCAGGCTGCCCCACGTCCCATCCATCCTGGCCTTGGACATTTCCACGGATCCAGGGGCAGCCACAGCTTCTCTGGGCACCCTGTGCCAGGATCTCGCACCCTCCCAGGGAACAATTCCTTCCCAATATCCCATCTAACCCTGCTTTCGGGCAGTGGGAAGCCATTCCCCCTTGTCCTGTCACTCCAAGTCCTTGTTCAAAGCCTCTTCAGCTCTCTTGTACCTCACAATTTCCCCATTCCATGTGCCTGAGAGTCTGGGGAAAACCCCCAAAGCTTCCCACAGCACTGGGGGGTCATCGTGTCAGCACCCAGTGGTCACGTCTGACTGTCCATCATCAGTGAGCGCTGTCAGGACTCTGTGCTCTCCCTGCACAGGGAGCCAAGACTCAGCTCTTTGCTGCTGTCCACTCTCCAGGGTGCCCTGTGACTGGGGCGAACGGTGGGACGTGACACTGCTGCTCCTGGAGTGTGCTTGTCCTGCTGCAGGTCCCCAGCACCTCTTGCAGGGTTTGCTGCCTGCTGGGTATTGCTCATCTCGGCTGGGGCAGGAGGGACTTTGGGAGGATGTTGTTACAGACCAGAACTTGATGTGAGCATGGTTTATTGTGGCGTACAGACAGCCTGGCCTGCCCGTGCTGCCCGGCAGCTCCCGTGGGGCTCAAAGTGACAGAGCCCATATTCAGTAGTTCCCTGGCAGTGGGAGATGGCAGGACAGTGCCCCCCTGCTGCAGGAGACACTGGCACACACAGGGCAGAGCTGGCTGTCCCACGGGTGTTGCCATGTGTCTCCTTTCCCACTTTGTGGCACGGTGCCCACCCTGACACACAGGGACACATTGGGACCATGAGTCTCTTGGGGCATAGTCTGGAGCTGGTTCAGCTGCTTGGGAAAGGCTGACAGTGGAAGGGCTGGTGGGGACTGGGGATGGGGAGAGCTCTCTGCCATCCAAGGGTCCCTGGCAGGCTCCCCACAGCTGCTCTCCCTCTCCAAGAGGTTTGTGGTGATGCCTGACACTTCCTGAGGAGCACAGCTTGGCCGAGGTTTGGGAAGGAGCTGGCAGCAATCTCAAAGGGGACGTTGAGGTTGGAGATTAAGTGGAGCATTTCCGGTGGGAACAGGCTGCTGTCTGGGGTCGGGTGTCACCTCGCCTTGCAGCAACAGCCTTGTTGCAGTTGGGAAGGATGGAAAAAGAAAGGATCCTGAAACCTAAGAGCTGTTTTACTATTTACTTTGGTTCTGGTTTTACTCCAAGAATAGAAACAAAGACGATGGATTTGCATCACCAGGAGCAACTTGAGGAGGGAGGAGGAAGCGATGGGACCTCATTAGTGTCAGGAATGTGCTGGCAAGAGGAGGGCCCGGTGACAGGGAGGCGGTTTGACCTGGGGGTTCCTATTAGCATTTTGTTCATCTCACTTGTGTTTTATTTTTTAATGATGAGTTGGTGAGGTTCAGCAACTGAGCCTTATCTCTGTAAGGGAGCACTTGCAGAGGCAGAGGGAGCCCAGGCTGCTGCACAGAGGAAAGTGCCTTTGGAGGTGCCCCACTTGCATAATTGGGTCTTGATCTCCTGGAAAGAAAAGGAGATTTATCTCTCTCTGCGCTGACTATTTACATGTCACATGTAAACCTGCGTTTCCTCCTTCCTACTGCTGCAGTCGCATCTCTAGTCTGAGCCCAGTCCCACCAGAGGACTGAGAACAGCCACAGTGGGCTGGTGGAGGGGTAGCTGTGAGACCCTCAGACCCTCGCCCTGGGGGAGGGAGGGCCGGGATGAGGAGGGGTGGGATGGATGCTTTGTCTGTGGAGCTCTCATTTAATGGCAAGGGGAGTGTTTGTTGCCAGCCTGCTGAACCTGTCCTGCTGAAGCCTCCAGGCAGCCCAGGAGAAGGGCACCTGGCACCCAGGAGCGACTGGCAGCGGAGCAGGAGGGCAGAATGATGTTTTTACAGGAGAGAATTTCCCTGTTTCTATGGCTGTTATAGAGATGACTTTCCAAGGTAGAAAGGAGCTTGTCTGAGATGTCCAGCTGTCAGCATGACAACAATCAACTGGATGTCCCTGGTCCCTGACAGCAGAAATGTCCAGTCTTGTGATAAACTTCAGCACTTCTGGGCACTTTGAGGAAAGCAGGATAAAACTGCTGTCCTGGAATGCCGCTACATGCTCCCAGTGCCCCTGTGGGGTGGCGGGGTCCTGGAGTGACCCCTGTTTCAACTTGGGGTGGTGGGGTCTTGAAACTCTTGTTAAGGCCCCTGTTACCTCCTGGGGAGGAGAGGGAGGAAACTGATTGCTGGAGCAGATCAGGGATGGAGCTTCATTTCAGGAAGCTCCAAGGGACATTGATAGGTCCCTGCTGGACCTGGGCCCTGGTTCAACCCCTGCTGCCTTCCCCTCTGGCAGTACCTGGTGCACAGGGAGCAGGAGCCACACACTGGGCTGTGGTACCTGGGCTGGGAGGGAGCTAATGCCCACTCTGGTTGGGGTTTGTGCTCCTTCCCCTCTGGGGGGGTCATTCCCTTTCAGTAGTTGGCCTCTGCATCTTTGTGGGTGGGTTCCTCTTTCAGGCTTGAAAGTCAGCAGCAAAACCAGCCCCTAGCTCTGCTGATCATCCGGGTTTTGTCCAGATGCCCATTCACTGTTCCTTGTGGCCACCAGGTACCTCTGGTGACGTCTGTGGCATTGGCTCTGCAGCAATATGTTGTACAATGGGTGGCATTGGCTGCCCCAAAAGTAGGGAAAACAGTCCTAGTGCCTGGTACTGGCCTGGGAGGGGGTTTGTTCTGACTGCAGCCCTTTGCCTGCTGTGGAAAGGCACCAGGTCCTTTGCACAGGGATTGAGCCTTGTGATGCTCCAGAAGGAACACACAAACCACAGTTTCCTGGGAGCCTTTCTGTTGTTGAGCCCATGGGAAGGATGTGGGCAGGAAGCAGGAGGTGTGCTGGAGAGTTCCAGTGGGCTTCAGGTGAATCCAGCCTTTCCCCCAGAGCTCTGACTGGTCTGTAGTTGTGGTGTGCTCTTACCAAGAGCCTCAGGGTGATGTTTTGTTCATCTCACTTCTGGAGAGCACTGAAGAGGCTGCCCAGAGAGTTTGTGGACTCTCCCTCACTGGGGATATTCAAAAGCCACCTGGACACAATCCTGTGCCGTGTGCCCTGGATTGACCCTGCTTGAGCAGGGAGGTGGGACCACATGACCCCTCCAGTGGTCCTTCCCCTGAGCTATTCTGGAATTCTGTGACAATACTGGTGGTCTGATACAGCTTTCCAAACCTTTCTGCATTGAGCCTGTGAGGAGGCACCTTCTCAGAGAGGTGCAGCCCTTCTGCTACCCTTCGTCTTCTTCCTGAGATGGCATCGCCACCAGAGAGGCTTTGGATGTGATTATGCATTGGCTGGTATATCAGCAAAGCTGCTTTGGCATCTGGGAAACCAAGTGGGCAAACTGTAAATCTTCAACTTGAGTGTTGCTGTGAGTGAATTAATAACTGGAGCATCCCTGGACATTGCCTGCTCTGAGTCCTACAGGGCACAGGGAGCTGGAGCAGCTGAGCATGGCATGACCAGAGCTCTGTCAGCTGTGCATGTTCTCCTGGAGGTGTTAAACCAGCCAAACAAACTGGCTTTAATTCCTAACACATTCAGCAGATCACAGTGTTTTCCTTACCTACCCCGGCCACAGGCATCCACAGATGATGTCACTGAGCTCTTCGGTCACGGTGCCTGTCCTCCCCTGAGGGGGTGTTTGTCCTCCCTCTGGGGGGGTGTCTGCTCTCCCCCTGGTGGAGCATCTGTCCTCCCTCCAGGCTGTTTGTCCAGCCAGGGTCCTGCTTCTGGGTGCCCCATTCTTGCTGTCAGTGGTGGCTGGGAGCACCGAGCTGCAGCCATCTGTCTGTTTGGGCTAGATTTTCATGGCAATCCTCGGGAACTGTGGTGTGGTGAAATCGATACACCCCAGCACATATGCCCAGGGGTACAGACGGACCTGTTGGTTCTTGGGGAGTTCCTTTCAGCTTTACCAGGGTGAGCCTGCTCCTGTCAGGCCTGCAGCCCTTGAGACAGCAACAGGCAGGGCTTCCTCGGGGGCCAGGCTTTGTCCTGCATTGTGGGAGCAGCCCCGGGCTCTGCCGGGCAGGATGGGCAGTGCTTGGCATGCAGAGTCCCCCTGGTTCTTCTCCATCCCAGCCACAGTCGGTTTTGGTTTGTTCTCCTTGTCTTGTGTGTGGGTCTAACACAAGCCCAGTTGCCTCCCTTAGGAGAGCATTGGGGAAGCCACGAGAGCCACAGGAGCTCCAAGTGTGCTGCAAAATCTTTATTGGAGAAATCAATGCCCTTGCTGAGGAAAGGCAGGTTTTCCATCCTGGGAAGGAAATAGACGACAAAGTTACTGTCAGAGTGGTGGTGGAAAATACCCTGCATTTGGAGACCTCTTCGAAACAGTCACAAGCCACCTCTTTTCTGTGCGGGCCTCCTTGGCCACAGAAAGGCATTTAGATCAGCAGCAAAGGCAAATCTTGGTCCAGGGACATGAAGGGTTTTACTTTGCTGGTTCTTTTTGCATAGGGTGGACCTTTATTTAGTCTTGGTTTTGTTTAGCAGTTCCCATCACACACAGACTCTCACCCTCACACCCTTGGACGTGTCTCCTTTCTCCAGGACCATCCAATGCCCCCACAGGCATCACTCCCCCTTCCCAAAAAGTTATTGTTCCTAGAAAACAGAGCAGTGCTGCTGGAATGTTAATTGGGGGAAGTGAATAACCAAGGCTCCCCTCTGCCTAACCTTCCCCAGCCCCCTCTTAACGAGCAAATTGCGTTTATTTAGGCACTGAAGGTCCTGTCTCTCCTCCCCTGGGCAGACTGAAGTGTCCATTGTGCAGCTCTGCCTTGGGATTTGCTGCCATTTGTTCAAGGAATGTTTTTCCAAAGAAAGGCAATTTTTAAGGAGGGTGGGGGGCACAACAGCCCTTTCTCTCTTGCCGCAGGGGGAGATGAGTTACAGTGGGCAGAGGTGGGCATGGGAGTGGGTTTGTCATTGGTGCCGTTCCCGGGGTCACTCAGGCTTCATGCATGGGAAGGAATGTGAGTGTTTCCCTATCTCTCCTTGTTGAACCCGTGGGGGAGATGGAATGTGAAACCCAGCCTGTGTCTATAGTGGGAAGCAAATCAATCATGTGTGGGTGCTCAGGGTGCTGTTCCCTGCCAGCCGTGGGGCCTGGGTCCCCCATCCCACCTCCTGCAGCGCAGTCACCATGGCACTGCAGGGCTGGGAGCCTGTGCCTATGGGGAGAGGTTTTTCCAGGGAGGATGAGGTTTGAGGCCATCCCTGAAAAGCCACTAACCCATCCCAGGGGGACTGTGGGTTCATGTCTGTGTTTCTCAGTGGCAAATGCATCAAGTGCAGCCCTGACAGCCTGTCCCAGCCCAGGCTGTGGTTTGTGGCAGAGGTGACACTTCCCACACGTGTGCACAGCTGGCTGGGGAACCCCAGCTGTGGGGCTGGGCTGGGGACAGCCCCCCGCCAATCAGAGCTCTGACACCCCATGATGTAAAGGCTGCAGGTCAAGTTTGCCTGCAGGCTTGGAGGTGTGTTTATCCTTGAAAGCAGCAATATTTTTGTTCTCCTGCTCACTGGGCTTTAGATTCACCAGCTGAAGAATTGGAGAGGTTTTGGAATCACAGAATCCCAGAATAGTTTGGGTTGAAAGGGACCTTAAAGCTCATCTCATTCCAGCCCCTCCACAGGCAGGGACACCTTCCATGTCCCAAGGTGCTCCAAGCCCCATCCAGCCTGGCCTTAAACACTTCCAGGGATCCAGGGACATCCACAGCTTCTCTGGGCATCCTGTGCCAGGGCCTCACCATCCTCAAAGGGAAGGATTTCCTCCCAGTATCCCATCTATCCCTGCCCTCTGGCAGTGGGAAGCCATTCCTCCTTGTCCTGGCATTCCAGGCCCTCACCCAAAGCCCTTCTCCAGCCTTCCTGTAGGCCCCTTTGAGTTACTGGAAGGGGCCCTAAGGTGTCCTTTAGCTGGTGACCATGGGGATGTGGATGCCTTTGGAGCCCCATCTCATGTTGGTTATGTCACAACTGTCCCAGATGTTACAGCCCAGCTGCGCTCGGGCTTGTGACCCATCACCATGTGGGGCAAGTGCTTTGCTTAGATGGAACCCTGGAATTTTAGTTACCAATGAGATTGGCTGGTGGAGTGTCTCTGGTGCTGTTTGTTTTGACGCTGAATTTGTCACACAGGATGGTTACACAGGTAATTCCTGTCCCACAGCAGGTTCCTGTGGTACCCTGCAGGTGTGGGGCTTGCCGGCAGGGTTACAGCAGGAAGGGGGGTCCTGGCATTGCCATGAGGGGCTTCTGCCCAGAGGACCAAGGCTGATGACCTGTAGAATCCTGGAGGCTCCAGACTGGCACTGTTGGTAGTGGTAGGGAGAGGTTATTCCTGTCTGATTCCTTCCATAATAGAGAACAGGCCTTTTTCCTTACGTACAGTGATTTTTATTGTGTCAGCATTCTGCATTTGGTGTTGTTTGGTGGCCCCAGGATTGACCTGGGAACCTGATCTAATGTTTGGAGGGAGCTTTGTCTCACGGTGGAGATGGAGGGGGCAGGCAAAGGGGTGTCAGGAGTGGGCTGGCCCTGGAGGTGCTCCCTGGAGCTGGGCTGGGAAGAGGGAGAGCACCAGGAATGAACACACCAGGAATGGTGCTCTGGGGTCTTGGGGACCTCAAAGCTCAAATATCCCCAGAGAAATATCAAATATCAGATATAGTGGGGGAGTCTGCAGAAGGGAACACAGAAAGTTTGCAAGTTCAAGGGCTCAGGTGAACCCCTTGGAATACTGCTCTCCCTCTATGTGCAAACCTGTTTGGGGATCATGGAATGACAATGATTGGAAAAGCCCTCTAAGATCATTGATCCAATTGTTAACCCAGCACCACCGTGTTCACCACTAACCCACGTCCCCAAGTGCCACATCCACAGATTCTTAAAATTCCCCCAGGGATGGTGACTCCACCACTGCCCTGGACAGCTGTGCCAGTGCCTGATCACCCTTCCCATGAAGAAATTATCCCCGATATCCAACCTAAACTTCCCCCGGCACAATTTGAGGCAGTTTCCTCTCATCCTGTCCCTTGTTCTCTGGGAGCAGAGCCTGACCACCACCTGGCTGCCTCCTCCTGTCAGGGAGTTGTGGAGAGCCAGAAGGTCCCTGTGCAAGAGAAGAGGATGGATCTGTTCCCAGTGTGGGGCAGCTGGGACCCTCCCTTCTGGAGCCTGATGGATGCAGATGCCCTGTTGGGATCCAAGTACTGCACTGCAGTGGGCAGCAAAATGGATTTGTTTCTCCCACTGTATGAGAATATGAGCACAGTGTGGCTCTGAAGATTGATGTGGAGCAGTTTGTTATGACATAGGAAGGTGTTGCTGGGGCTGACTGCTGGAGCCATGCCTTGCACAGATTTTGGTCTCCCAGGCTGCCAGGGCTCTCTGTGTGTCCACCCTGATGTCCCACCCACAGCCCCAGTGCAGCTTGGCAGCCCAAATGAGAGGCTGGGTGTGCTCTGGAGGCCCCAAAAACACTTTCTTCCCTGACTGGCTTGATTATTTTTATTTCTAAAGCTTACACTTTGGAAGCACATCACCCTCACCCCATCACTTCTTGAAAAGTGATACTCCAGACAAAATGAATAATTCCACAGAGTGGTTAGAGTTAAAGCAGATAATTCTGCAGAAATAGCATTGGATTGAAAACTGAGACCTCAGTCCAGATCTCTGACATGATGCCCTGCAGGATCTCAGGCCCTTGGAAAGCAAATTCCTCGTGATGTGTGCTGAGTTTTGGCAAGCAGGCTGGGAGGTGGTAAGCAGTGCACAGCTCCCAACAGCAGGAGAGATGTGGTTTGTGCTGGGCTGATGCTCAGGCCTGTCTTGTGCTCAATCCCTGCCCTTTTCACAGAATCACAAAATATCCTGAGTTGGAAAGGACCCAAAAGGATCGTTGAGTCCAACTCTTGGACCAGCACAGACACCCCAACAATCCCACCCTGTGCCTGAGAACATTGTCCAAAGGATCCTGGAGCTCTGGCAGCCTTGGGGCTGTGCCCATTCCCTGGGGAGCCTGGACAGTGCCCAGCACCCTCTGGGGGAAGTCTTTCCCTGATATCCAACCTAATCCTCCCCTGGCACAGCTCCAGCTGTTCCCTGGGTCCTGTCCCTGTCACAGAGAGCAGAGATTGGAGCTGCCCCTCCACTACCCGTCCTGAGGAAGCTGTAGACCTGATGAGATTCCTTCTGCAAAGCAACCCTCTGGAAGCTCTGGATAGCTCCTGCTTCCCAGCTTTCTTTCCCACATGGCACACAGTGCTTCGCACTGATGGGTATTGCTGCCTGCCCCATGTCCAGTTGCTCACCAGCTTTGGGGCATCTGGGTGTGCAGAAAACCCCCGAGAGGCAGCAGAGGCAGGTGTTGAATGCTTGGGAATGGTCCTGAGCTGCCTGGCAGCAGCAGCCCCTGCAGGACCCTTCTGGCTGGGGTGCTGTTTGATGTTGAGTGCCTGGGGACTTGCACCTCCTCCCTTGGGTGCACCCCCCTCTGAGATCTGCTGCCTGCGGTGCCACCCCAGTGCTCTGCCTGGCTGAGGCTGCACAAAGTGAGCAATTCCCATCTTCTCCATGGATTAAACCCCAGGTTTTTCCTTCCCAGCTCGACTGCCTGTGCAGCTCCAGCTCCTCTCTGTCACCCAGCCTCTCGTTCCCTCCAGCCCTTGCCTCTGCCCACCATCCCTCACTTCTCCCTCTCCTCTCCCCTTTGCTCCCCTCTCGCAGCCACTGCTTCCTGCTCAGTGCTGGATGAGCTTTGTCAGAGTAACGCGCGGTGCAGGCAGCATTCCCATATCTGGAATTCAATGAGAGAGGCACCGTGGTGGCAGGAGGAGGTGGCAGGTCCTGGCTTTACCCATCCCCTCCTTTTTTCAGTGCAAAGGAGGGAGAGCAGCAGCCGAACCAGACCGAATTCTGGGTCTCGTCTGTTGCGTTTGGAGACTCTTTGTTGTTAATGTGTTGCTGATTTGTATATTCATGATTAAACCTGCAGCTGTCCAGTGCCAGGATTGGGATGAATTACAATGACAAGAGACATGGTCTTTACAAATAAAGTAATCATTTCTCCCTGCACTCCTCATTCATCCTCTTTCAAAGGGTCTCTGTGTGACGCAGATTTGCTGCACTTTGATGCCGGGACTGCCGGGAGATGTCTGGATCTTGCAGTGCTCTTTATTCCCGTGGCAGCCGTGGGTGCAGTGACGTGGGAGGAAGGGGCAGTGTGTTAAATGCTCTGATAGTTTCTAATGGTGTCAAAGTCTGCCATTTAAATTGGGACTTTCATGCTAGAGAAGAATTGAAAGGGGAAGATGGGCGTGAAAATTGCTGCCGTGGGCCTCCGTTCCTCTGCAGCGTCCCTGTCGGGTGCTTGTTGATCAACCTCCCTCCCCCTGGTCCCGCTTCCCCTCCCGCTGGATCTTAATCCTCTGCTGATGGCATCCCTGTGTTGCCATGGAAATTGCCATCTGGCGGTCGGGAGCTTCACCTCTGACTGCTGGAGACTTGGAGCCAGCGTGACCCAGTAAGGAGGTGGCACAGCTCCTGCTGGACCTGTGGTTGGTACTGTGGTGGCTGGAGGTCAACACGTGCCCTGCATCAGCAGGGGACTGGGACACGGGTGGCATCAGCGGTGTTCCCATCTGGCACGTTATAGTTGTGGCTTTGACTTTTTACTGGTGTCCGAAGTTTAACAGTTGGGAGAAGTGGTGGCCTGTGCTGCTGGTGGCAGTGTGGGTGGTCAGTCACCTGAAGGTCTCTCCCTGGCCCCTCTTGTCCATGACCAAGCAGTTCTGCCTCCTCCTGTTCCCAGGAGTGGTACCCTACATCCATGCTACCATTGACTTAGGGTGAGGTTCTTCCAGTAAATGATCTACAGTTCATCTAAAGTTTCCTGAAGTGACTGCAGCTTCCGGTCCTCACTCTCCTGGAGTCTGAGAGTGTGAGGTATTTGCTCATTAAAATCTCCCCAGAGATGCCTGGGACCTCTCCCTTGGGTGCTGGACAGGTTCCTGGTCCCTTCCCGAGGTGGTGATGGGGGCAGCTGCTTCAGTTTCCTGGCATAGCGTGAAGGGTTTCTGTGGGAGTGGTGGCAGAGGGCAGGTGGAACTCGGGATGAGCCCTGGCCCAAGGCTGTGTGGGTGGTGCAGAAGCTGTATTCCCAGGGCTGAGGAGGTAGAGGGAAGCAGAGGAGTGCAGATGTGATGCTATTGACTGTTCTTCCCCAGATCCACCGAGGAGCATTGAAGCTCCAAGAACTGCAGCATGAGAGGAGGGCTCAGTGGGGGACACTGAGGTTTCTGTGGGTCCCTCTCTAGGAATGGCGGTGTCTGGGAACTCATCAGGGCGATTTTTGACTCTCTGGTGGTGGCAGGGGGCTCGTGGGCACATCTTGCAGGAGGTTTGTGGCCATGCCCAAAGGCCTGGCCAAGGGCAGCTCTGCCACAGCTGGCACAGACTGTTGTGGCACTGGTGGGTGACGGATCTGTAGTGTGGTGTGTCCTTAGGCACCAGGGCTGAATGGAAGGAGATCCACTGGATCAGGGTCTTGCTGGTGTTCAAGGCCAGGGTGGATGGGGCTTGGAGTAAGCTGGGATAGTGGGAAGTGTCCCTTTCCATGACAGAGGTGGAATGGGATGAGCTTTAAGGTCCTTTCCAAGCCAAACCATCCTGGGATTCTAAAGCAAAAATGGATAGGGCTGCATGCAAAAGCTGGAAGACATGTAGTAGGTAGGACAACGTGGAAACTGCTTTTATTTCTGTGTTTTCTAATTGAAAGCCAAACATTATAGTTTTACAGTCATTCACCTGATTTAAATGAAGCCATAAAACATCACCATTTCCTAATAAAAAGCTCTTGGCAAAGTAGCTGCAAAGCTTCCAGGAACAAAAATACTCCTTGAATGAAATGCAGGGCACACATTTGGGAAGACTGGGCTGAGTAAGCCTCCAAGCTGTTTTTCCCCCCCTTTAAATGGCACATTTGGTAGATAAGAAAGTAGAAGAAACGTTGTTTGATAGTAGGTCTGTTCCTGGAGGGAAGCACATGGAGCACGTGGGGTGTTTGCTGTGCCTGTGGTGTAGAGCTGGAAGGACATGTGGTGGGGAGGGCTGGGCAGGGCCAAGATCTTCATCCCCCTTTTCAGGCAGCATATGTGTTTTTAGAGGCTGGCTTGGGAAGCCATAAACAGAGCAAAGTTTGCTTCGTTGCCAACCCAGATGAGATAAAATAGTTTTATAGAGATTTATGGGGATAATAAACTATGTAGGGAAGTTTATGACACATCTAGCTGTGATCAGTGAACCTTTAAACGGTTTATTGGGCAGAGATGTTGTCTGCCATGGACAAGCCTTGTGTGGTGTTGGAATAGTTGGAGTTGTGCTGTTGGTATAAAATATTTTGATTTAAATCATTTATTTGCCTCTTCCCAGAGCCTCTCCATAAATGAGCCTGGCAGAAACTGTGTGTAGGAGGAGGACTGGTGGTCATTCACCTCCACATTTTCATCCAAATGAGAGATGAAGCTGAGGGAGATCAGCTGCAGGAACACATCGCTGAGCACCTTGTGTGGGACCAGGTTGTATCAGCTTCTGGTGCTCAAAACTGGGATGAACTGAACTTCTGTCCCTAAACCATTCATTCAGGGTTTCTGACTGCCTAGATGGGCATGTGTCTTCCTGCAAGTAACCAAATAATACCATAAATAAAGTACTGCCTGTCCCGGAAAAAAAGGAAAGGGGTGGAAAACATGGAGATTGTCAGAGTGCAGGACAGCACTGCTGTGAAAGGACTCTGAAGTGAGCACGTCTGGCCACGCCCAGGGAGCTCAGATGTGAGAACAATCTGGGATTCTCCATGTAGGAACCTGGACCTGCATTGCACAAGAGATCTGAGAGTGAAACCACCAACTCTGGCAAATCTGAGATGACGAATGTGCATGGCTGTGGGAGAAGTCCCAACTCCCCTTTTACTTTTAGCAGAGTACCACCTGGATACCACAGCTTTGCACAGACTTGGGCTACTAAATGATCTCTGAAATCTTGAAGTGAAGGCAGCCTGTGTTGGGTTTTAGGCAGGTTGTGGGTAGAAGCAGCTGCTTTACAGTTAAGTGAGCACAGGAGATGAGAAGTGGCTTTGGAATGGGTCTGTGTCCTGAGATTGTCCTAGCTTGCTCCTTGCTGTCCATCAGCAAAGTCCCAGTGGGACCCCTGGGCTCTGCAGCAGCCTGGCCACATCAGCTCTCGCCTTCCTCATCCTTGTTCCATATCCAACAAGTGTTAAGTGTCATTAATTGCTTTGATTCTTGCCCACAGCTGGGGGATTTCATGAGGAATTGTGTTCCTTTCCATCTCTTGTTGTCAGTCTGTGTGGAACAGAAGGGAACTGGGAAGGGAAGAGGCCACCATGGGAATGGCACTGTTTCCACTGCCATTGAGCTGAGCACCTGAGCAGTTACCCCAGAGCAGCAGGGCTGGGTCAGTCATGGACTTAGTCTCCAGCTGTGGTCCCCATTCCCAAATGCAGGCATGTGCCCTCCAGTTCTTCCTTCACTGTTTCACCTCACTTTCCCTTGTGCTTGGTGCCTCAGGAAACCTTTTTATTCCTCTTCTCAGTTTTCAAGCAAGGGAAAGCTGGCCCTGGTGTCCCCAAATTGGGGCAGCGATTTTAGACCACATTTTCATTTCTGCAGGGGGGTTTTGCACAGATGTGCCCGGCCCTCTTGCTGTCCTACTGCTCATGCAGGGCACAGCTCTCCATGGACAGTGATGGCCTGGTTAATGCTGCCTTCCCATCAGCCGGAGCTTCCTGCACTCACTCACACTGTGCTCCTGCTGCTTGCTGAGCTGTAGCTCGGCAGAATTCTTGGTGCCTGCTCCAGGCAAGGTGCCTGTTCCTGCTTCTCAAGGAGAATAAGGTATCTTTAGTTTTCTAAGCACAAAATCAATTTACATGAGAAGTTTCCCCTGTAGCTTTGGGAGGTGATCTCCATCCGTGATCTGCAGTTGGAGGATCTGGAGCTGGAGGCAGAATTGCCCGTAGGAGGTTTGGCAGTGCAGGGCACTGGGATGGAGCCACATCCTCTGAGCCTCGCAGGGCTGAGGCAGGATGGGCTCCACAGGGATGGTCCAGTGTGCACCTGGGACTTGGGCATTGGCCAAGAGAGATGGAATTGTAGAATGGATTGGGATGGAAGGGACCTTAAAACCCATCTCATCCCACTCCTGCCATGGGCAGGGACCCCTTCCACTGTCCCAGGGTGCTCCAAACCTCATCCAGCCTGGCCTTGGACACTTCCAGGGATCCAGGGGCAGCCACAGCTTCTCTGGGCACCCTGTGCCAGGGCCTCCCCACCCTCCCAGGGAACAATTCCTTCCCAATATCCCATCTATCCCTGTCCTCTGGCAGTCAGAAGCCATTCCCCCTTATCCTGTCACTATCTGCTTGCATGGAAAGTCTCTCCCCCTCCTTTTTATAACCCCCCTTTAGGCTCTGGAAGGTGCTCTAAGGTCCCCCCAGGGCCTTCTCTTCTCCAGGTGAGCACCCCCAGCTCTCCCAGCCTGGCTCCAGAGCAGAGGGGCTCCTGCCCTCAGAGCATCTCTGGGGCCTCCTCTGGACTTTCATAAGTGTCACACATGGGTTCTGAAGGATCTGGCTACAAAGGCTGTGGGGCTAGAAAGCCTGATTCTTACTCTAAACTCTGCTTTCTTTTTTTTTTCTTCTTCTTTTTTTATAGACTTGTCCTTTCAAAGGACTTTCTCTTGCAATACACAAAGACTGTATGAAATGCCTCCTGTGTAGTGGTCCCTGCAGAGGTTCAGCATGTGCCCTGTGAGGAAGTGTGGTGGTGGTGGTTTGCTTTACTTGTGTTGTCACGTCTTCCTTCAGTTATGGGATAAATATTAACACCACAACCACCCACTAACTAGGCACTGCCTGCCATGGCTTATCATCCCAGCCCTGGGCTCTTGGAAAAACTTTACAACACCCTTAAGTTTAAAACAAACACACGTGAAACCCAGTCCCTCTGGGTCTATTAGAGCTGACCAGCAAATGTGCATTTCATTACCCAAAATATGCTGGTAGACCCAACAGAGTGAGTGAGCCAAGGGGAAGTAGACCTGCAAAACACTTTGGATAAAATACAAAAAGTGTTTTTTATTTTTCCACCCCTCCTCTTTCTCTTCTTGATTTCTCCTGCCATGAATTCCTGGGTAAAGACTTGCATTTCTGAGGGAAGCCCGGGCGCCAAGCTGGGAGACGGGTTGCGCAGTCCAGGCCCAGGAATGGCAGCAGTGAACCAGTGGGCGGTCAGAGTGTGTTTTATTTTTATTTATTTTTTCTTCTTAATGGCATCAGTGCTTGGCTCCAGGTGCCTGGATGGGAGAGTTTCTTGGTGTTGTCCCTCCAGGTGGTTCCTGCAGTGGGAGCAGAGCTTTGCTGGACTGGCAGCCTGGGGGAGCGGGGACAGGACAGGCTGTTTCTGCTCTGGCTGGGGTGGCAGGGCAGAGACCTGCATGGCTGGGGACCACGGAGCTTGGCACTGCACAGGTCTGGCTCAGCCACCACCAGGAATTCCTTGTTGTCACCTCCATAAGTGGGAGAGAACAGTTTTAAACTTAAAGAGGGGCGATTTAGGTGAGATACTGGGAAGAAATTCTTGGTTGTGAGGGTGGGGAGGCCCTGGCACAGGTTGCCCAGGGAAGCTGTGGCTGCCCCATGTCTGGAAGTGTCCAAGGCCAGGTTGGATGGGGCTTGGAGCAGCCTGGGATAGTGGAAGGTGTCCCTGCCCATGGCAGAGGGTTGGAATGAGATGAGTTTTGGGGTCTTTCCCAACCCAAACCATTCTGGGATTCTGTGATTCGCATGTGATCAGCAGGTGTGGCTCCAAGGTTGGCCCCATCCTTGCCGAGTATCTGGGATGAGGACTGGTAACACCCAGCCCTCCATTTATCCTGCCTGGTGCAAATTACAGCCATCAGGGCTCCCCTTTCATCCCTTCTTGGTGGGCTTGGCAGCAAAAGCGCCTGCCTTTTCCAGTGGGATTTTGAAGGCGTTCATAACTTTGCAGTGTTGATGATATCTCCTGGTGCTTGGAAGGATTTTGTCATCCGAGCCGTGCTGCACAAGGATCCTGTGTTGGCCTGATGTGCAGGGGAGGCTGAGGCCAAGCCCATTTCCATGGGCTTTGAAGAGCCACACTGCAAAAAGTGTCTGAAGAGTTATCTGCTTTTAGGGGGGGAATATTTTGCCTTTGGATGACTGGCTCGTTGTTCATGTGCAGCAATGATTTTTTATTCAGCAATGGCCACATATCCCACTGCTCCCCCTCCAAGAAAAACATGAGCTGTCTCACCAGTTCCACCAGACTGGTCTCACGGAGCGGAGCCGGCTGGTGGCTGCACGCAGGGAGTGTTATTGCATGTGAGGTGAGTCACCAGCGGGGCTTTGGGCAGCAGCAGCTCAGGGCATTTTCTCTGGCTGTTTTAGGACAGTTTAACAGAGACGTGTCAACTCTGCCCCATTTTTCAGATGGAAAAATAGGTGGGGAACCCACAGTTGACCAAATTAAAGAAAATTCTTCCATTCCAAGTAATATGAAGAATGGTAGTGGCCATACTTGTGAGCTCTACCATCAGTTCTTCTATCTTTATTTTGGTGGTACTGGGGAATGTGGAATTCGGTCACAGCTGGAGAAAACCTGCAGAAGAGAACAGTAATGGGAGAGCACGTGACGATGGCTTCAGGAGAGGCAAAGCAGAAACACCTCCCAGGTGTGCAAACGTCATGGAGGGGTGCAAAAAGCCAAGTGTCCCAGTCCCTTCCCATCCCTGACCAATGGGAATCGGGTCGGATGGGGTTTGGAGCAGCATGGCCTGTGGAAGGCGTCCCTGCCCATGGCAAGGGGTTGGAATGAGATGAGCTTTGAGGTCCTTTCCAACCCAAGCCAGTCTGGTGTTCTATGATTTTTGGCTTTGCCCTTTGCTCTGGGGATGAAGGAGATGCTGAGCAGCACCAAGGCAGAACAGCCCATCCCTGTGGTGACATTCAGCTCAGGCCTTTGTCTTCCTCCACAGAGGATGAATCTCTGGATTCTCTGACAGATCAGTCTCTTTGGAGAGAGAGACTGATCTGTCAGAGCTCTGAGCCCCCGGGGATGAGCAGCCGGAGCAGGATGGGCCGGGATCTGCACCAGCGTCACTGGGATGGGCTGTGGGAGAAAACCACCCTCTGGATCTCATCTTGCAGTCCTTGCATGGCTGCTGTGAATGGTCCAAGCTGAGCACTGGGAGCTGTGCAGGGATCAGCAGTGCCACATGCTCAGCTGGGTGAGCAGGAGGTGTTGAATTTGCTCTGGACGGACCTGCTGCTGCTTGGGAGCCACCTGCCATGGGGGTTGCTGCGATGGCCGAGCACTGGGACACTGGTTTTTCACTGGGCTGCAAAAGGTCCCTAATTCAGCACTGACTGCATTTATTAAAATGAACTAATTTAATTCAGAGTGCAGAATTCCTGACAAACTGCTTTTCAATATTTACCTGCAGTGTGCTATAAGGTGGTGATCTGCACACCTTAGCAGGTTTCTTTATTCCAAATTAATTAATTTGACTCACAATACACCTTTCAGTGTATACCTCAGTCTAAACCCTCCACACTTCCACTGCAGCAACGTGTGACCTGGTGCAGATGTCAGTGCTGACCCAACTGTTGGGCTTGGGTGGCCCCATATGCTCCTGGTGCTGGCTCAACCTGTCCCTGAGCCGCACCAGGGGCTTTGCTGGTGGCAGCAGGAGGTGCTGTGCTCTTCCTTCTGCTTTTAGAATTTTAGGATTTCTAGTGCCAGAATGTTAAGAAGCAAAATTTGTGGTTATTTTTTTTCCTATGGAGTGGCTGTGCCAAAGTGTATTAGGTGGAAATGGGAGGAAGAATGGAGACTGGGATACTTCCCTGAGTTAATGCAGATGGGGAGCAGAGCCCAGGGATGGAGGATGCTCTTTGTCTACCCTGGAGTGAGGCAGAGGAGCTTTGTGGTGGTGGGACTGGGGAAGAAGAACAAGTGCAAGGGCCTGTGGGGCTCAGTGAGGGTCCCCAGGAGGGGCTGTGGGTGCTGGGGCCGCAGCCCCCGCTCTGGGATCAGTGTTGGTGGGGGAGGCTTTCCAAATGACCCACACTGCGGTGCGGGAAAGAGGTTCTGGAAGCCCCAGCTGGCTGGTGGAAGTGCTTGCCTTGGCTGTGGACATGTTGTACCTGCTTCTTCCCATGCTGTCTTCACTCCACTCATGCTGAGACCAACCTGCTCCAGGTGGGCAGAGCCTCCTGATCATGGTCCCAATGTCCAGCTTTTCTGTGGCCTTCTACCCTTCTCTGCACTGGTAGAAAGGGAAGGGTTTAACCCCCTAACCCAGTCTGTGCAACAGATGGTCTTTCTTGCTTCTTGTTCTCTCTTTTCATATCCTTCAGACCTCCAACGCGCACCTCACATCTGTGAGCCCCTTTCAGAGTGCTGGGCTGATCCCTGCTCTGGGAGGAAGATGCCTGTGTTGGGAGCACAGTCACAGGATGATTTGTACTTCCCCTGCTCAGTGCAGGTGTTTGTGCCACTGCCAAATGAAAATGATGCCCTTGCCTGGTACCTGGGGACAGAGTCTGGGCACTGGTGCAGGAGAGCTGTTTCCCAACCCGGAGCCCAGAGAGCTGGGATGTTCTGGTGATTTCTCCCAAAAGGGAATGAAATCACTTTTCCTCCCAAAATTGCTGAGTGAAGCCAAGCAACTGTTCGACTAAACCAGGCTGCGAAGGGCAGGGCCTGCTATGGATGGCTCTGGGCTCCACTGATGCAGCTGGAGAGGGGTTTGGAGGAGAAAAGGTGGGAAGAGAACAGGGAAAGTAGAAAGGGAGTTGAGAGAGCAAGAGTCCCTGGGGCAGGAGAACAACAGAGGCAGAGGGGCTGGAGATGAGTAGGAAGAGCACCCCACATTTGGAACCCCCATGGAGGGGCTTCCATTGCTTCTCTAGTGCCACTTGTCACTGCATCTGTCAAACCTTAAGGGGGTTTATAACAATGAAAGAGAGGAACTTTTTGTATGGGCAGATAGTGACGGGACAAGGGGGAATGGCTTCCCACTGCCAGAGGGCAGTGTTAAGTGGGATACTGGGAAGGAATCCTTCCCTGTGAGGGTGGGGAGGCCCTGGCACAGGGTGCCCAGAGAAGCTGTGGCTGACGCTGGCAGTGTCCAAGGCCGGGCTGGACAGGTTTTGGAGCAGTCGGGGATAGTGGAAGGTGTCCCTGCCCATGGCAGGGGGTGGAATGAGATGAGTTTTAAGATCTTTTCCAACCCAAATCATTCCAGAATTCTATCTCAGGTGTTGGGAGCTGGCAGCTTGAATGTGCCCCGTCCCCTCCCAGCTGGTTCAGTCCCTGCTCCGTGAGCAGAGCTGTCACAGCAGCCCGGCCCCTCTGCTGGCACAGGGACACAGCTAGGCCCTCTCACAGCTCCAAGCTCCCTGCAGAGTCCTTTATTCCTGTTTGCCACTTGTGTGTCTGTACGCTGGGGAGCACTCTTGCCTCTCCCTGCACGTCCCACGCAGGATGCTCAGAGCGTGTGCAGCTCACTCCAGAGGCAAGGGGACACTTCCCCATCTGTGGTGCTGCTTTTCTCCTGCCCTTCACTGACTTGGTTAGAAGCAATTTTGTGGACAAGCCACAACTTCAGTTTGTAATTTGTTTGTCAGTGGCTCTGTGGGCTGGAATTCCTCCATTAAATGCTTTCTCCTGGGTAACTGTGTGTATTTTGGGGAAGAGGGAAGAGCTGGTGCTCAGGTGGGCTGGGAGCTGTGCACCTGTGTGCTCACAGGGGTGTTGAAGATCCCTTACCCAGAACAACTGCTTGATTTCAAGACTCCACATGCGCACTGGGGACAAGTGAAGAGACACTTTGACTATCCTGCTTTTTCTTTCCTCTTTCTCAAGAGAGATTGGAAGGAAGGGAGGGTTAGATGACCACAAGTGTGCTCAAGTGATTGTGGTGCAAAAGCACCCCTGTGAAAGAGCTGACACAGATTCATTTTCTTTGCTGGAGCTGAAGAGCCTGGCAGTGCTCAGGTGCCTCGACACAGCACAGCTCTCCCTGGTTTTCACACTACCCCTTCCTGAGCTGCCCCCGGACCCTGTTTCAGAGGTGACCATCTTCATCCCAGGGCAAGTGTGACTATGAGCTGGGTTTTGCCTGGCAATGACCCCCTTGCCCCAAGTGGCAAAAGGCGAGTGCTGGGCTGCGTTCCCCGAGCTGCTCCCAGCCCAGAGGATGCTCCAGGCTTGTTTTCCTTTCATGATTCTGCTGTTCTGCCACAGTGAAGGGAGAAATGCTAAGTTAAAGCTGTCCATGGGTTGTGCTGATTGGTTTGGCTCAGCAGAGGAGTGCTCCTCGAGCTGGGCAGTGCTCTGGCCTGGGGGACAGTGACCTGTCCTCCTCTGTGCCTGCGTGGCTGTGTGGCAGCTGCTTGACCCTGGTTCAACTAAAGGCATGGGATTAAAGGGCTCTGACCTGCTGGGAGTGAGCTGGGATGAAAGCAGCGGCTGCAGCCTGGCGTGCCAGGGCTACCGTCTGAGGCCGTAGGTATCTGCCACCAGAAGCATTTCCTTGGAGCTCCAGGAGTGGGGCAGGTTGCTGTTTTTGATGTGTTTCTTCTAAGCATGTGCCAGGGATGTGGACTTGCAGAGTCTCGGACAGTGGGGAGAAGGACGTGGGATTTTCCCTTTGCCAGTGCCATTGGACAGGTAGAAGGGCCACCTCCTGTGCCCAGCTGCTGGTGCCAGCAGTGTGTGGAGGAGCCATGTGGTTTATGCTGCCCTGAGTGGGATGCAAGGGTCTGGAGATGTGATGCTCTCTGTTCCTGGAGTTGTCCAAATACCATTCAGCTTTCAGGGCTATTCTGGGAGATGAGAAACTGCCCCAGTATCAACACAGTCATCTTGGCTGCTTTCAGAAGGGAGGGGGAGAGGAGGGGGCTCTTTGGGAGAGGTCTCCTTGGCAAGGCCTTGGTACTCCTGTGCTTCCCAAGGTCCGGCAGCCCTTCCTCTTCCCACCACATTCACCAATTGCTGCACTTGAATCTCGCTGTTATTCAACCCTTGCTTTTTGGGGAACATCCAGTGACAGGGGTCCTTGACAGGACTTGGGGCTGGGGACAGAAGGATTCCATGGGGCTCAGTGAAAGCTGAGTGTGGATGTGTGGCACACAAAACACGCTGCAAGCCCCGAGAGCTCTGACTGCGATGTTCAGAGCTGTCATGAGCTGATCAAAACCAGATTATCTGCATCCATCAGAGATCTTAAAGGGTCCTTCTCACTTCTTGGGACTTTGTTATGAGGCCGTGACCGCCACATCCTTGTCTGGTCCAGGAGGAGGGAACTCTGAGCTGAGGGGAGCAAGGGGTGGGAATGAGAGCCGTGGGGAAAAGTACTGGTGGTCCCGCTCCGAGGTGTTCCTGGCGGCCTGGGGGAGCGGCGCGGTGTTAAATGTCATTTTAATGGGGACAGCAGCCCCCTAAATGGAGCAAAATGCAACATGAGATGAATCAAAGCTGTGTTAATGGTGGAAAATGTCCATGGCTTTTAAAAACTAATATTGCTGTGGGACTCGGGCTGTGTGTCACAGGAGACCCCAAAAGGTTGGCCCTTGGCTTGGCCCAAGAAAATGGGAGAAAAGCTCCCAGCTGCTGGACTGTCTCTGTTGAACTTGTGGTGGTGGGGCAGAGGAGGGAGAGACAGGAACAGTTACATAGGATTTACTTAAGGGATACTCTACCCTCAGTTCAGCAATGATGGAGGAAAGGGAGCAGGGAGAGGGGAGAAAGAATCCTTCTATCGCCATAGTTGTGGGGGGTAAAGGGAAAGGCAGACTTTCCCCCTCCTTTAGAGTACCCCATCCCATGGATTTAAACACTGGCTTTAAAAGGAGAATAAAAAATAATGAGGACATGGATAGATGGTTTCTTTTTATCTCTACAACTGAAGAGATAAATGTGACATTAATTATGTGACACAGCTTTGAAAATCATTATGTATCTCTGGTTTTTTTTAAAGGGGTTTCAGATTTCTGTCTGGGACTAATAAAGAAGGACAATTTAAAAAAAAACAACTTTAAAGATGATCTGTAGGAAGAGTTTGTTGTCTTAATTTTCCCTTCTGTAGATGAAGCTTGTTCAGCTCTCCTGTCTTGCATGGAGCAAGTGCGGGTGTGCAGGAGCTGCCGAGGGAGGGAAAACCAGGAGGGCGGCCTGGCAAGTTTAGTAGGACAATTTGTGCTTTGGGTTGGGTGGGGGTGAGATGGAACCGTGGGAAGGGGAAGCATTGGACTCTGCACCCCTCTGCCCCCAGGCGAGAGGAAATGACAGCAGTCAGCAGCACCGAGTTTGTAATGTTCTGTCGAGGTCTGCAGGCAGCTGCCTCCTGAGCTGGGTTGGGATGGGGCAGGGAGGCCATCAGGTGGGTGAAATTTGTGATGACATTTGAAGTGGTGTTTGTAGCATCCCACAATCATTTAGGTAAGAAAAACCCTTTAAAATCAAGTCCATCCATAAACACAGGACTGCAAGGCCACCACTAAACCCTGTCTCCAAGTGCCACCTTATCATAGAATCATCACAGAATCCCAGCAATGTTTGTGTTGGAAGGGACCTTAAAGCTCATCTTATTCCATCCTTTGCCATGGCAGGGACACCTCCCACTGTCCCAGGCTGATCCAAGTCCCATCCAACCTGGCCTTGGACACTTCCAGGGATCCAGGGGCGGACACAGCTTCTCTGGGCACCCTGTGCAAGGGCCTCCCCACCCTCCCAGGGAACAGTTCCTTCCCAATATCCCATCCATCCCTGTCCTCTGGCAGTGGGAAGCCATTCCTCCTTGTCCTGTCCCTCCATCCCTTGTTCCAAGTCCCTCTCCAGCTCTCCTGGAGCCCCTTTAGGCCCTGGAAGGGGCTCTGAGGTCTCCCTGAGCCTTCTCTTCTCTGGGTGAACAGCCCCAGCTCTCCCAGCCTGGCTCCAGAGCAGAGGGGCTCCAGCCTTTGGGGCATCTCCATGGCCTCTGGACTCACTTTCCTGTGCTGGAGGTCCAGATCTGGAGGCAGCTCTGCAGGTGGGGTCTCACCTGAGCAGGGCAGAGGGGCAGAATCCCCCTCCCCTGCTGCCCATGCTGTGGAACCAGCCCAGCACACCGGGGTTTCTGGGTGTTCACGGCTGGGCATGGCCAGTTTCTCATCCATCAGCACCCCCAAGTCCTCCTTGCTCACGGCTTCTCTTGATCCCTTCTCTGCCCAGCCTGTTCTTGTCCTTTGGATTGCCCCAACCCTTGCCATGGGTGCTAGATCCACACAGTGCCAGGGATTCAGGCTGCAGGGATCAGCACATTCATAAGCTGGGGCTTGGCATTTTTGAGCTGTGTGTCTGCAGGGCTCAAGCTTGCACAGCATGATGCTGCCTAAAAACCAGTCTGCCCCATGGTTTACCAAATCATCATAGAGGCTGAGCTTGGATCCCACTGTGTCCTGCTCCACTCTTTACACCTGAAGCAGCCTGTAGAGGGGGAATTATTGTTTCAGAGGGCAGAGCTTCCCAAAGTTTGGTACTGGCTTGATATCTTGCCACTGCTGTTTTGGTGAGGAACCTGCTGCCCTGTGCTCACTGTATGGGGCCAGGGGAGCCATGGGGCACTGCAGGTCCTACTCCGCTGTCGGGGATGTGGGAGCTCTGACCCTCCTGCCCAGGGATCACCCAGGCACCCACAGCCCTGCATCACTGCTGACCTGTGCAGCCAATGCAGCTCTTCATCTTGGCATGAGCTCTGCTGCCAGAAATGTCCTGGTGGGACCTTACTGTCCCCTTTCTCAGTCTCTCCATGGATGGGCATTTCTACTGAGCAAGCGGACACCTGGGTGAGGAGCAGAGAGGGCTCTTGGGTCACTGCTGCCCATCAAAGCCCACCCCAGTGGCAAAAGGTCACTGCACTTTGCAGTCGCTGTCAGGCATATGCAGGGAGATGGGGGCACAGACAGGACAATGGCATGGCCACTGCAGGGGCAGGCAGCAGGGAAACACCCTTGTGAGAAAACAGGGAGGTCCCTGCTGGTGTCACAGGGACCCCTCCAGCACCACATAAATTCTGGAAAAATGTCCCAGAGAAATGCACCCCTGAGTTTGGGTGGGTTGGGTGTCTAGAGTACGTGGGGGCTTTGGGATTTTTATAACATTCATCTGCACGCTGGATGATGAAAGGCTAATAACTCCCGGATGGGAACGCTCGAGGGAATTCCATCTTGCTACCAGAGATGGGCTCCAGGGAAAAGCCAGGCAGCTCAGACCCCTTCTCCGGGGGGAATTTTTCTCCTGCCTCGTCCATGGTGGCGGGGAGTCTGATGCAGCCGAGTATGTTCCACCTTGGCATCTTCCCAAGGCAGGATCATGCCATGGTCCTCCTCCTCCTCCACCCTGATGGATGGTGGCCGGGCCGCTGGAGGACCTGCAGGATTATGTCACCCTCTGCGGTGGCTCCCACTGTGTGGTGGCTGTGCTCGGCCGCAGTGGCCCCGCGTCACCTCCAGTGCAGGCCCTGCTAATATTTGCTTTATGACACATCTCTGATAGTGCTTGGTGTGTGCTCAGCCAGTCCCTAGAACTCAGCTGCACCGGCAGGACGTCAGACCAACAATAACAAGAATAAATCACTCCACACTTTCCGTCGGGTGTATATTTAGTGGTTACTGTGCACGAGCCCCCAGGAGATCCTGATGTGTTTATTGGGGCCAGCCCTGCCCCTCTCAGCGCTGCCCCCATGCTGATGCTGCCGCGCCCCCCAAGGCTCGGTCACGCTGGGCTGCAGAGCCCAGGTCACCCCTCCGGCTGCCTGTCAGCATCTCCGTAAATCCTGGAGCTCTCTGTGCCCTCACCCAGCATGGACGTGAACTTTCCGTGGAACACAGGGAATCAGCAGAGCCCACCCAGAAGGTTTTGATGAGGGAAGGGATGGAGGCCCAGGGATGCCCCCCGTGGGGTGTTCCCCCTCCAAGCCCAAACACAGGCTCTCATTTACGCTTGGGAGCGATTTCCCTTCTCTGACACTGCCTCCCCAGCCTTGTCCCAGGTGGAATTTTAAACACTCCAACCTCAGCGACCACCTTTCAGCTCCCAGGTTTTCTGAAGAAATACAAGTGTGTGAGCTGTGGGGTTGTTCTTCCCGCTGGCCTGCCCTGCATGCGCTGTCTGCAGCCTGCATTCCAGGGCAGCTCGTGGCAGTACCTGCTGCTCAGCTTAAAAACCTCAGCCCTGACGGTGTCCTTGTTGCTGGGCCAGCTGCCTGTGCCACAGAGGGTCCCAGGGCCCATCTCCTGCTGAAGGGTGCTCTCTGGTTTATGGCATCATTGGGCAGGTGCTGTGTAAATGGACAAGGAAAGATACACCTTCACTCCTCTGACACTCACCTGAGCAAAATCCCTGTTCCCAGTGTGCCAGCCCGGCACTTTTTTAAAGGATCTGGCTGTATATTTTTTTCTCCAGTAGAACTGGGCAAGGTGGGAGGTGATAGAACCCCCTTGAAATGCAGAAACCCGTGTGCCCTAAATCTTCTGTTGCTTTGGGATACATGGATGGGGAAGTCTGGGAGAAGAGGTAAGACGTGGCCGTTCCTGTGGGCAGCACCTCCATTGGGAAAGACTCTGGCCTCTCCTAGGGGAGAGCTCATCTGTGGTAGTGCTTGGACTGCAGGGATTGAACCTTTCCAAATGGTGACAGGGTTTTCTCTATTATGAAGATCTGGTGTGTTTTTTATCCCATTAGGATACAGACAAAATTGTTCTTTAGGTTCTCTCCCACGCATGGGGTGAGTCTCAGTGCTCACACCAATTCCCTACCCCATTTCTTCTGGCTAAAGCCCTTATTACCAGCTCTTGGTCTGGCACTTCCAATACCCAACCCTTTGGCTCATGGTGTCATGTCAAGTAATGTGTTTCTGATGAAGTAATCTCCAGGTGGCTGCGTGTCCTGGCACACGGATCTGTGATCCCCATGGCACACCTGGCTGTGATCCCCATGGCACACCTGGCTGTGATCCCCGTGGCACACGGGGCCGTGATCCCCATGGCACACAGGGCTGCAATCCCCATGGCACACAGATCTCTGATCCCCATGGCACACAGGGCTGCAATCCCCATGGCACACAGATCTCTGATCCCCATGGCACACAGGGCTGTGATCCCCGTGGCACACCGGGCTGTGATCCCCATGGCACACAGGGCTGTGACCGCCATGGCACATGGATTTCTGATCCCCATGGCACATGGGGCTGTGATCCCCATGGCACATGGATCTCTGATCCCCATGGCACACAGGGCTGTGAACCCCATGGCACCTGTGGGGCTGTGATCCCCATGGCACATGGATCTCTGATCCCCATGGCACATGGATCTCTGATCCCCATGGCACACAGGGCTCTGAACCCCATGGCACCTGTGGGGCTGTGATCCCCATGGCACATGGATCTCTGATCCCCATGGCACACAGGGCTGTGATCCCCATAGCACACTAACACACCACCTCACTTGTCTTTCTTGTCCAGAGACCAGGATGTCACACTGGACTTGAGCTCTGCTGCTCCCCCACCTTTGAGCTGCTGGGATCCTGGAGGAGGCTGCCAAGGCTCTTTTGCTCTCCATCCCCCTCCTGTCTTCCCCGCTGGTGCTGAGGAGGGGGCAGCCCCAGCCCTGACAACGCTCTCTAGCTGGTGTTGGTACCTCTGCCCGTGCTCAGCACTGCCTGAAGATAGGACATGTCCCTTTTTGGTTTCCAGCTGGGTATGGATGAACCCCTGTGTATCCAGAGGGAATTCCCACCAGCTCCCAGCCCAGCAGCTGCAACAGAGGGTGGGCAAAACAAACCGATGCCTTGGGTTCTGGGCTCTGGCTCCTTTCTCCATGCTGGTCCCCAGGTGGGCACTGGTGCAGCTGGGCACAGGCACATCCCTGGTGCCTGCAGGGCAGGTCAGGGCTCAGCCAGGCTCTGCTTCACCCCACCATGGCCCCCAAATGTCACATGACTGCCCATCCAAGCCTGGAAAAGCACTGAGTGCTGGGAACAGCCTGGAAGGGAACACCCCTGGGATGTGGGATGTTGGAGCCCACAGCCGTGGGTGTGTGGGGAGGAGGCAGCAGGCTGAGGCCTGAAGGACATATGGCCAGCTCAGGCCAGCTCTGCTGGTGGCCTGGGCAGCACTTGGCTGCTGAGGGCTGCAGAGCTGTCTCCACTCTCCCACACCAAGCCCATGGCAGCTGCCTGGCTGTCCTCATGCCCAGCCTCGAGCTGCTGCACACTGTGCTGGGGTGGAGCAATGCTGGAACATGAGTAATGATCCAAACCAAACCAGGACTTGGCTCTTCCACCCACAGTGAGTCTCTGGCCGGATCTTGCTCTACCCTCTGCAAAGTCTGTTTTCTACCAGGACACCCCTCAGGAGGGAATGCAGGAGTGGTTTGCACCATTTTAAGCTCAGCACAGTGTTAGGACTAGGCTTAATGCAAAACTTTTGAGCATGCTTTACCCATGCCACCAGCTGATCTTCTGAGTCAAAATCTGTCCCCAGACACCTGAGATAGAACTCTGTACTGCAACAGCAGCACCTTTGGCAGAGTGACAATGGGGGGCCCTGGGCACCCTGCCTGTCCCTGTGCTCCCCAACAGGATGGGCTCCTTCCCGTAAAGCCACGGTAGGTTTGGCAGTGTTTGCTTTCCTTTGGAGCCCCAGCTCTTTGCTTTCTGCTCCCAAGCTCTTGGCTGAAGGGGAGCGGCCCTGAGAGCTCAGGTGGGATCTGCAGATCAGCCCAGTGAGACCCAGATTTTAATTCAGGCACATCACCTGGCCACCCTCCCCCTGCTGAACCCTGCAGGGCTGTCACCTCACCCCTCCCTACATGCGGTGATGACACTGCCTGTGCCCTCATTGCTCGTGCAGAAGAGTTGCTCTGCAATTTGTTTTATTGCAGTAGCTCTTGCTCTTAATTACAGGGAACCTGTAATCAAAACAAAAGTGTCACAAGCCTCATTGCTGTTCTTGCCCATGACAAGCAGCCATGGCAGCAAGGCAGCTGCTGTGTCCCATCCCTGGAAGTGTTCAAGGCTAGGCTGGATGGGGGGGACAGGGTTTGGGGCAACCTGGAAGGTGTTCCTGCTCATATGGAAGGGGGTGGAATGAGATGAGCTTTTAGGTCCCTTCTAATCCAAACGAGTCTGTGATTTTGTGATTCTGTTTCCACTTCCTTTGCTGGTCAATGAATAGTGCAGGAAGATCCCTTGTCCTCCAGGCTCTCCTGGATCTGGGTCATCGGGATCAGCTGGAAACCAGGCACACACCTTTCCCAGAGCGCTCCCTCCTATTGCCTTTACAAGGTCCTACACAACACCTGGGTGAGAAGAAAACCCCATTTCCCTGTTAAAAGGAGAATTCAGATGTCTGAGTGCAGATGCTTCATGTCCTGCTGCCCTGCAGCTTCCCAATATTTGGGGTTAGAGTGATTGATGGGTTTAATTCAGCCTGGAGTTCCCATCCAGATCTCAGCTACTGGATTGCTCAGTGCTAACCACAGTGTGTGGGGATACCCAAACCCATCTTGCTGTGAAGGTGGGGAACCAAATTTATGCAGACAACCCAAGTCTGGCGTGTGAAAACAGAGTGTACTTAGCTGTGCTCTGCTTGCTGCCCCTGGGTATCCACCTGCCTTGCCTTCCTCTGATGATGCCTTCAGTATGGGGGGAAAATGGGAATAGAAATAATAGTTTGTTACCAGTTCTGCACAAACCGAACTTGACTGCTAAGTAGCTGCATGATAATGACCAAAATCTGGTGGTGGTATCATGTGGAAGCATCTTGCTGTCGTAGATAAGGATCTAAGACAGCACCTCCCTGCCTCTGGGATCTCTTCAGCTCAGCTGGTAAGGTACAATGTTGCCCTGACTTGCAGTGTTCAGTGTTTTCTTGTTAGATTCTCTCTCATGGCCATGACTTGTTTTCTCTCTATTATCTATGTTTTCCTAAATTGTATCTGTGTTTACGAATTCCAGTATACCAAATAGAGAAATATGATTAACAAATACTTTGACCAAGTAAATTATAAGAAGTGGTGATTTCTACCTCCAATCCACGGTAATGTGTAAAAACATATAAATAAAGTCAGAGGGCTCTGCCCTCTCTCTTCCTGCTCTCTCTCCTGCTGCGTCTGTGTGTGTGTTCTTGTGTGGCTCTCCTTCAGGCCCTCAGCCTAGCAGGCCTGCCTGGGGAGTGCCATAGTACAAGGCTTATCTCAATATCAAAACTGATAGCGATGAGTGTTCCTTAAATCCTTCCAACTTCAGACTCATGGTTTGTAGTGCTGTAGTGCCTTTCAGCTAAGCCAGCATCCTGAGGATGCTCGCTCTGCTCTCTCCCCAGTGACAGGGCTGAGGCTGAGGTGCTGTCGCTGCCCAGGGGAGGGTCTGCAGGCACTTGTTTGTCCCTCCTTACACAGGCTGCCTCCCTGCTGGGAATGTTGTGTGGGGGTAATGAGGTGGAGGTGGATCAGAGGAAACCCTGCCTGGCCTCCCTGTTGCAGGCAAATGGATTTTCAGCTCCAAACAGTTTGTCATGACTGTTGGGACACCCCCATACTTTCTCCTGCTCTGTGGGTGCCAGAAAAAGCTTTGTCTAAAACAGCTTCCCATTGGGGAAGGATGGGTTTCAGCATGGCCTCAAGCACCAGTCTGCAGCAGGACTGAGTTTTGCATTTATTTTTCATCTTCACTGAGCTTCTGCTCAGATTCTTCTCTGAGGTTATCAGACAATAACTGCTACTTTCTCCAAAATGGGGTCACATCCCCGTCTTGAATATCATGGAATGTCTGGTGGTTCCAGCCCATTCCACCCCAGCCAGCAGCTGCTGGGAGTCCCAAAATGAAGTGGGACAGGATGACAGAGGGCTGGTTATGGAGGGGAACTCTCCTCCTGTAAATAAGTGCTTTAAAATCCATCCTGGGTACCAGGAAATTCCTCACCTCCCTTAGTCTGGGCCTTTTTGAAAGCAGGTGATGGTTTTGCTGCACAGGGAACACCTGCAGCCAGCAGGGTCAGGGTTGTCCCTGCAGCAGCCATGAGTCCTGGGTGGCTGGAATTGTCCCTACAGCACTGGGACTGGAGCTGTGCAGTGTTTTCACACTGTGGAGGGTTTTCCCAGCCAGTGCCCCATGCTGTGCTGCAAGGGTCTGGCCAGGAGCAGGGCTTGGAGCCAGGGAGGTGACATCGGGTGCCCAGGAATGGGACAGGGGCAGACGGCTGCTTTGGAAGTATAGGCAGGGAAATATGCTGCTGTGTGCTGGGCGCCCACCCCTCCTGCCCCAAATACCCCCAAAAATGAGCTGGTCCTCAGTGCTCAAGGTGGTGATGGAGCAGTGCTGCATCACCCAGCCAGGAGCCTGGATAATTTCAGGCTTATTTTGTGTTTCCCAGATACTTTTCAACAGAGGTTCCCAAAGCACATTTCAAATAATAGGCAATTTTTCCTTTTACTGCCCCTTTCAGGCTACTAAATGCTATTTCCTTTTCCGCGGAAGCAATCTTGGGCACATGGAAGCTGCCTGGTCTCTGCAGACACACACAATGCATCTGAGGCTGGGAGAGGATTTATGTAAGAGTCCCAAGCTTGAGTTCTCCTTCTTATGCTCTTCCTACTAGATTTGGGGCTACGATTCTCCAGAAAAGGTATACAAGGCAAAATAAATGCGGAATTAGATGGTACATGGAGGCAGATTGGGTGATGGGTCCCAGACAAGCTCCAAATCTTCTCCTGATGCAGGGTTTATGAATTGCTGTTAATCTGAGAGGTAGCTTTGTACGCTTAAGAGGTGTGTGACTGATCCTGGTGCCAGGAGATTGGCCATTCTCATCAGGCCATTCTTTATTTATAACCTGAAGCAGCTGGAAGTTTCCTCCTGGAGGTAGCAGAGGTCCCGCAGCCGCACTGGCAGGGACGTGGCAGGTTCAGTCCTTCTGCTGTCACCAGCTGGCTGTGAGTTGGCCTCAGGGTGAGTCCTGGAGCTGTGGCAGCTAGAGCTGGGATCTCCCTCCCTCTGGCATGGGGAAGGAGCAGAGAAGCAGCTCTGGAGAAGGACCTGCAGCTCCTCTCAGCCCACGGCCTCTCTTGCAAGGAGAGGCTGTGCTGGGAGAGACAGTGCTTGGGATGGAGAGGAACTCCCCTCCCTCTCTCACCCAGCCCCTCTCCACCAATCCTTCAGTTTAAAGATAGATGGTGGGGGTCTTTTTAATCCCCAAAGCCTCTGACTGGTGGTGACACTGGTTGGGAAGGGGAGGGAGCGATGTGCCTGAGCGTGCACTCAGTTCAATTAACCAGCACCATGTCAAACACCATCTCCCTGCCCGGGCTCAATTAACTCTCCCTTTAATGAGAGCCTGCCTCTTGCCTCGCTCAGCTAATTAAAGAGCCCATGCCAGTAAGCCGTGGCACCAGGTTGACGGTGGGGAGCTTTTCTGAGCAGGATGTGAAGGGACGAGGGATCACGCTGGCAGCAGCTGCTTGGCTGGGGGCCCTGTGGATTCAGCTCACCCCCACTGAGCTACTGGAAATGGAATATCAGGTTTTAAACCCCAGTTATAAATACGAGTGCGGGAGCTGATGCAACCCTGGCAGACGAGAGCGAGGTGTTTGGAAACAGGAGACTGCTGGCAGGGAAGGCAGAGCTGCCCCGCTCCCCCACACCGGCTGGGAAAGCTGCTGAGGGGGTCCCTGCCACCCCCTACTCCCACCACCCTTCCCGAGCTGAAGCAACGACCTGGGGCTTCCGTGAGGGAATTAGCAGGGGTAATTAGTGAGCTCCATTTGCTCTTGGGTCTCTCTCCTCCTCTAATAAGTTATTCAGCCTGGAGAAGAGAATCTCTGGTGAGACCTTAGAGCCTCTTCCAGTTCCTAAAGGGGCCACAAGAGAGCCAGTGAGGACCTTTGAGCAAGGAGGAGGTACTGGGAGTGACAAGATCAGTTTCTGCAGCACTTGCGACATTTTGGTTCCCCCCTCCAAGAGCAGATCTGTGCTGAGGTGGGTCAGAGAGGGGCTGGATGGGAAGCCGAGGGAGAGGTGTTCACAGAATCCCAGAATGGTTTGAATTGAAAGGGACTTTCAAGACCACCTCATGCCACCCCCCTGCCTTGGGCAGGGACACCTTCCACTAGAATAGGTTGCTGCAAGCCCGGTCAGTCTTTCCCCACAGGAGAGGTGTTCCATCTCTTGGCTGTTTCAGGACATGCTGAGCACTGGCAGCACCCATGGGCATTTCCTGGCTGAGGTCTGGTGTCAGAGCTCTGTATGCAGCCGACTCATCACCTGCAGGGATTTGAGGGTGGAAGTACCAAGCTAAGTCCACCTCTGCTCCCCGCATCTGTGGCTGCTCTGAAAATCCTGTTCTCATTAACAGAAAAAACGTCCTGCACTGAGTGGGGCAAGTGGGGGTCCCAGTGATTTAGCTGGGGTGAGGCCCTTGCACTGCAATCTCTCAGCTGGTTCACAGCAATAACTGTAATATTTTGGGAATAGACGTTTGTTTGGAATTCAGGAAAGAATTTTGCACCTGCTGAGGAATATTTCAGGCTGGTATAGAAGAAGCACAGCAAAGACTCTTGACAATAATAAACTCTGTAGGTTTCAAAAGAATGTCTTGAGCAGCCTAATGGTTTGATACCTGTGAAGTTCCTTGCAGGACTTCGCCACCAGGCATTTATCAGGTGTCAGAGAGTGATGAGAAGCATGGGAGGGCAGGGAGAATCAGAAATTTTGGGTGTGGGGGCTGCTCTTGGCTCTGTGCCCACACCTGCTGTGTTCTGCTGCACCTTTCCATCTTGCCTATTTTCCTTTTCAGCAGCAGTTTTGTTCCTTGCCTGAACTGAGAGCGTGGCGCCAGCCCACGGCTCTGTAGAGGATAAAATGCAGCCCCCGCTCTGTTCCTGCAGCCTGAGCCCTGCTCCTCACCTTCCAAAGCATCCCACACTTTCATCCCTTGGGTCTGGGATGCTTTGGCCAGGTTTGGATGTGTCTGCAAGGGGCAGAGCTGCTGTTTCTGCAGCCCCTGGGGAGGGCAAAGAGCTGATGAGGAGATGTTGGTGCATCCCTGCAGCCCCCACACCCTCGTCCCCCCGGGGGCTGAAAATCCGCGCTGTTATCGGTGAGGCCTGTGCAGTCACTGCGGGATTTTAAACCCAGCACCACGTCGCTCTCCTCCGAGCCCGGTCGGAAGCCCGCTGCTTCAGCCGCCCGGTGCCTACAGCCGGAGGGATGCGGTGGGAGCGGGGATGCAGCAGCGAAATCCTTCTCGTGCACCCGTGTGTGGAGTCCTTTAGATGTCGCGCTGGAGCAGCGAGTCCCCCGTGAGCCCTCAGCCTCCTCCTCCTCCTGCTCGCCTCCAGCCTGGCCGCGGGAGACTCCGGTAACTCTGTCTGCTGGCGTCTGGCCCCGGCGGAGTCACGCGGAGCCGTGACTACCACATCGCCTGGCACGGACGGAAAGGGCTGGCACGACTCTAGTCTGTGGCTTGAAAATAGCTTGGAGATCTGTTGGGATCTTTGGGATCTCATGGGATCTCCCAGGGTGCTGCCTGTTGCCGCTTCCCCCACCTATGGGGGGCTCCCGCTGCTCCCCGCTCTCCCGGGAAAGGTATAAATCACTGTCCCTGCAGGAGCCGGGCGGGTGTCTGGTTACCCCGGGCTCCGAGGCATCCTCCTCGCAGGGCCGGGGCTGTCTCACATGCCGACGCTTTGCTCAGGGCTCTTGGCCGGCGTTGGGGAAAATCTCCGTTCACTGGCGGTGACACAGTGTGGGCAACGTTTTGGGGAACGCTGGGAACTCCTGCGACAGGGACACGTATCTCCTGGTGCTCCAGGTCCTGTGTACTGGTGCTCAAGCAGAAATCCAGCTCTGGGGTGGGATGCAGGATTGGAAGGAGTCAAAACAAAGAGCTACCCCCGCTCTGCATCTGCTCCTACCCCTCTCCCCCAGGGCAGGCTGGCTGTGACCTCTGCTGTATCTCTCTCCCCTTGGGATTTTTGTCCCACTGTTGTGTTACTCCTCAGCTTTCCATTTTCTTGGCCTAAATTTTAATTTTCTCGTTCCTGTTGCAGTCAAAGCCTTGGTCCCTTCTCCTGACTGCCAGCTTTCTGCCCACCCCTGGGTCCTGAGCCAGCTCCTGGGTCATGCTGCCCCATGGAAGGGGAGAGCCCTGACAGGAGAAGATGGAAGCTCCAGGAAAATATGGGGGGGTCCCCAAGAGACCCACAGCCCCGTGTGGCACCTCTTTGAACAGAGCTGTTCAGGTGTAAAGAATCCTTCTGCTGGCACATTAAATTGCATTTCCAGTCCTCTTTGGGCAGAGCAGGACAGGTTATGGACCCAAACTCTCGTGCCCAGCCTATATTTTGTCTTGGCTAAGCTATTTTTGGGCTGGCTCATTTTGTTCCTGCCCTGGCATTTCCAAGGTGAGTGACATCAGAGGCTCCTGAGCTGAGCCACTGGAGAGGGAGGGATTTGGTTGTGGAGCACTTGTGGAAAGATTGGATCATTCAGTTCAAAGGTAGAAGATCCTGCTTCTCTGGAGGCAGTTCAAAAAAGCCTGGAATTGCTTCCAAAACTCCAATTAACTGACCTTGGGCATGAACACTGTGCCCCCTGCAAGGCACCCCTGCCAGGCTCTGAGTGGGATCTCATCCCAGCAGGATGCAGCCAAGCCCTCAGGACATGCTGAGGTGCCTTTTGAGGAGCTGACTCTGGTCCCCCCGACATGATGGTGGCTCTTGGAGCGCCCTGGTTTGCAGCAGTCCCTGTGCCAAGTGCAATGCCGCCTGAATTCCTGCCTTGCAGGTCTGAGCTCTTCTTCCACCTGTGGTGGCTTTGTCTCTCCTTGGTTCCCACCAGGAGATGGATACAGGGAAGCTGCTTTCTGGAGGAGACACCTTGAGGTGTGGAAGGGGCAGGCATTTGACTTTCACTTGTAGGTGGTCCCCAGAAAAGCCACCATGGGCAGGAGGTGTCAGCGCCTGAGTGGTGACAAACATGTCATTTGTGAGCCAAGCTGGCTTCCCGGACCACCTGGATGTCTGCCCTGTGGAGCATGGCTAATCCCCTACCAAAGGTCAAGTCCTGCTCCTGCTCCACCGGATTTATACCATCCCTTTCAGCAGACAACATGTTCTGGGCTGGTAAATTTGGGAGAGGGAGGAACAGAATAAGCAAATATTATTTATGGTTCTTCTGTGGGTCATTTGCTGTGTAGGGTTGCTGGATGGTTCCCAGGGAGAAGGAACCTCCATGGATTTCAGCTTCCTTCCACAACACTGAATATGGTGAAAGGGGAAGGCAGACATGAGGAGAGGAGTTGCGTGGATGCAGTGCCATGAGGAATGGTACAACACCTAAGGGTGACCAACGTGCTCCCAGGGCTGGAGCACGATCCCTCCCAGTGCTGCTGGGCCCTGCTGGGTGCATGAAGCGCCACCAGCAGCTGGGATGTGAGTGAAACAGGGAAGACATTCTCATTTCCTTTCCCAGTGGGCTGGAGGGACAGAAAGAAGCAGGTTCAGTGTTAGGAATGTGGGAGCACAGATCCCTCTCCCCTCCTTTTCCTTCCCCCTGACGTTATAGTATCTTCTGGGGTTTCTCCCCAGCCCCTCTGCAGCCCTGCACAGGGAGGCTGCAGCACCAGGCACAGCTCGCAGGGCTCTGGGACCCGCGCGCTCCCAGGGTGCAGTGCGCGATCCATGGGAAATGTGGGATGGTGGCAGGAGGGCAAGGGGAAAGGAGCAGGAGGAGAAGGGTGTCCCCCTGAGCCCCCCCCGTCCCACCGAGCGTGCGGCAAATTCCTGCCGGCTGGGCTCATGTGAGAGCATTATCCCCAGGATGAGCTCATGCGCGAAGCGCGCGGGTTATCCGTGCGATTCCGGGTGCTGGGGCACCGCTGGCGGATTCCCTGGAGTTATGTGCAGTTGCCATTTCCACGCATTCCTGGGTTAACAGCCGATCAGGTTGCGCTGTTCACAACCCCATTGAGCGCTCAGGGCCGTGGCTCCGATGCTGGTGATGGAGCGAAATCCCTTGGCTGTCTGGCTTTCCCAAACCTGCCCTTCCCCCTTCCTCTTCCTTGATCTGCTCCAGGCCCTCCCTCCTCTCTCCCGTGGCATTGACCACATTGCACGTTCTCCATCCCCTTCCTCATTTCTAGTTGTGCTTTAGTTTGTGATGCTACTGGAAGTTGGTTGGGGCCACAGCCGTGTGGCATGCTTGGAGAGCTCCTGTCCCCACACTGGTGTGTGGCTCAGGCTGGCAATAAGCCACCACACCCATCAGAACCCTTGCTCTGCTCCAGTGGCATGTCCTGGCAGAAAAGCAGAGTCTGGAGCAGGGTAATTCCCCCCTGTCCCTTCGTCTCTGTTTCTTCACTCACGGGAGGACCTCAGGGAAGGTGGACAGCTGAGGAAGGAGACCTGGCTGTGTTTGACCAAGAGACTTGGCTCTCTGTTTATCATTCAGTCTCCAGTGGGTTCCCTGATGGGACCAGCCCTGGAAGGCTGTCTGTGACTACAGTGGAAAGTCAGGTCATCTCAACTGCTCTAGACAGGCCATGAGAGGGTCTGCCAGGCTCTGGGGCGTCTGCACGTGGATGTTGGGCCACCTGTGACAAAGGATGCTCTTAGACTTACTCAGCTCTTGGCTCTTCTCCTGGTGAGGAAGGGATGGGGGAACCAGCAGGGCCATAAGTTGAAGAAAATGAACTCTCCTAGGCCTGGTGGGTGTCCATGTGCTCTAAGAGGCTCAGGGCTGGCACCAGACTGGGTTGTGTCCCAGCCCACAGCTCACTGGTCAGGGTGGTGTCCCCTCACCTACACTCATCCAAGGGAGAACTCTGGGAAAGCCCAGGTGTGTCTCCAGAGGGTGAAGCCAATGCACGTAGATCAATGTCCATCTCATTAGCAGCATTACAAAAGTGGCTGGAGCCTGTTCCTCAGCTTCCCAAGCTCATCCCAGCTTTCAGAAGGAACATCTGCAGGGAAGCTCATTGCTATGCTGGCACCTGCCCTGTAACTTCAGGGGGTGAATTTGCTGCCAGTCCATAGCACAGATGACTCTGCAAGCCTTGGAGTGACCTTCAAAGCCAGGGCCAGGCAGGGAGGCCATGGAAGTGATGATGGGGAGATACCACTACTCAGATTTCCCTAGTTCCAAGTCAGGGAGTGAGGTGGGTCAGGAAAGAGCCTGATCAGCCAAAATGGGTTTCCACCCTGAATCCAAGGGTCTGCACTACCAGGGTGGAATAGGCTCATGCCTTGTGACTCTGCAGGAGAGTGGTTGGAAAGAGAACTGCGGGAAGGCTGGACCAGCTGCAGACCAGGTGAATTTTCTGCTCTGCTGGAAGTTGAAGGTGTTGGCTGAGCCTTGAGGGGTCGGGCAGGCACTCTGTGTAAGTGTTGGTGCTGGCTCTCAGAGTCCTGAGCCCATCTCCTCTCTCCTTCTCACCTTTGCAAGGATGGGAACTGTATCCCAGTACAGCTGGGAAGAGCTGCTTTGGATGCTCTAGGAAGTAGCTCTTTAAAAGAAAAATAATGCATGAATCGCCCTTTTTTGGAGAGTTCTGTGCTGCCAGTTTGTTAGGACATGAGCAAGAGGCATTTATAACAGCAGCCTCAAATAAATTGCTGAAACTGTGTGAGCGGGGCAGAGGACTAAACTCAGAGACTGATTTTATTGTTTTTCCATCTCCTGTGCCTTAAAAAGCAGAAGATGGAGTGACATGAATAGATATAAAAACATGGTAATAGCCAAATTTGGAAAAATCTTAGAAAAAACTGGAAGGACGTGGCTGTGATCACAGCAAATGTGTGTCCTGCCTTCTCCTGTGCTGATCCTGTGCTGTGTGGATACAGACATTGGTGTGGTCCTGCCCCTCTGGTGAGGGGCTGGGCTGAAACATTATTTTAGAAGATATTTTATATACATCCTAGCTGTGCATTGCAGCTCTGCTACTGTTGTTACAAGAACCTTTTTAATTTCCTGGTTTTTTTTTTTTCCCCTGTGCAACCTTAGGATGCTCTAAGTGAAGGTCCCTTTGTGAACGTTGGTGTGTGGAGAAAGAGGGAGGGCTGAACATGAATGGTTGCAGGGGAGATGCTCCCCTGCCTGGGGAGAAGGACTGGGGGAGATGGGGTACACTGGGCTCCCACACTGGAGAGATGGATGGGAGCAAGATGGAAAGAAAACACAGCCAAAGATCAAACCCATGAGTGCTCACCCAGCTTTGCTGGTTCAAACCTTCTTCTTGTTCAGCAGCAGTGAGGTGAAGGGTGTTGACATATTGAGTGGTGGCAATTAGGCCAGGAGTTAACACCTAATTAAGCGGGACTGGGGGCAGTTGGCACCTCCAAGCCTCCTCATCTGCAGGCTCGGCAGGGACACAGTGCTGAGAGACTTGTTCCCGAGCACTGGGGATGTGCGGGTTGTTTCTGAGATCCACAAAACCCTTCTGGCTTATGGACGAGGCAGCACACCTTTGGCAAAGTCAAGGGCGAAGTGGGAGTCTTTGGGAGCCAGAGGAGCCAGTCCAGCTCCAGAGTTGTGGTGCTCGCACCCTCCCTCTGGCCACCTTTGCCATGGCAGCTCAGGCAGGTGCTGCCTCAGCTCAAGTTTTCCATTAGGACTGCCAGCACCATTCCCAGATCCTCTGCCCACTCAACCGTGCTGGGACACTGCAACCAGCCAGGAGCTGCTTTCCAGCCACTCAGCCGTTCCTGGGCTTGCTGTGGAGGTGGCACATTCCTCAGTGACTGCAAGAGGGAGAGGAGACTCCAGTCCATGAAATGCAAGAAATCCTGTCATGTTGCACTTTTTATCGTGATTAGTGGGATGCACATCTATAAGGGCCTTCTGTGAGACCCAGCTCCTGTATTTGCCAGTTGGCATTTACTGGCCTTGTTTATCCTGTTCCTGATTCAGCCCATTAGAGAAATTCCAGGGTTGCTGTTGGGCTTTCTTGGGCTGTTGCCCCATTTGGAGGGTGAACCCCAGTCAGTCTCAGGGGTGGCAATGGGGGACACCCTTGGAGCCCCTTGGTGTGGAGCAGGACATGGCCCATAGGGCTGGGGATATTTTGGAGCTGGCCACTCTTCCAGCTGGGCACAGTGCAGGAGGAGTTGTACCTGCCAGGCCATCCCAGAACGTGGCAAGGAGAGTCGATTTTCCTACACACATGTTGGCTGACATTCTGAGATGCAGCTGGGGAACACTCATGTGACTTTCAAGATTGTTTCCAACCCCCTTCCTTGCAGGTTCATTCGATGGGGTGACTGCATGGCCTGGGGATGGAGTGAGGTCAGTTCCTACTTGGACAACCTGGGTGCTGCTCTGCTCCAGCCTCTGCTGACATCACTGGTGGGGTCAGCATCCCTGAAAGTGTTCAAAAAGACATGTGGATATGGCATTTGGGGACAAAGCTCGGTGGGGTGCCTGGCAGTCCTTGGTTAGTGGTAGGACTTGATGATCTTAGAGGGCTTTTCCAACCGTAATGGTTCCATGATCCTGTGATCTCCACACCATCCTCTGCCTTTTTCCCTGCTTCCTTCCTTTCTCCCCATGCTTGGGAAAGGGGTAGATTTGCCGGCCTCCGTGAGCTGTGACGTCCCTGCTGTCACCGTGGATGGCAGGGTGATGTCACAGTGCCGCGAATCCGAACGAGGAGGAGCCTCCTGGCAGGCGCGAACACGCGGGAGGGGCTGCGGGAGGAACCATTGAACTGAACCGAGATGGAGCAACGTCAACGCTGAGCGGGCGTCAGAGCTGCTCCGCTGTCAGTGCAATGGCTTTCAGTGTTTGCTTTTATGTGACAGCTGCTTCCAAAGGCTGGCAGCTCTCCAGGAGCCCGGGCGGGGTGAGTGGTGTGGCCGGTCCTCCAGCAGCATGCCCTGCCCTTCAGAGAGAAAAGGCTCTGTGCTGCGGACAAGAAGCATTTTTGTGGTTCTTGTGGTTCCCTGTGTTTTTTGGGAGAAGGGAAGAGGCGGCTGGAGCACAGGCTCTTGGCTTGAGCGCTCTCCGGGTCAGGCGAGCGGCCCTGGGGGGTTGGCAGTGGCTGGCCTGGCACAGTGCCCACAACACGGGGTGCTGCTGTGGGTCCCTAGGGGCTGCACCCATGTCCCCAGCGCTGGGCTGGAGGGAGGCGTGTGCTCCCCAGTGCCACGTCCCTGGGCTCCTGTGCCCACCCTGTGCGCAGTGGCGTGGGGTGATGGCTCCTGCCCTGCCCGTTGGGCCAGGGGAAGAGCCCAGGGTAGCCCAGGACATCGGGGCTTTGCTGTGGCCTGGGGTTTCCATGTCTGCTGCTTTGGCACGGGGCTGTGTGAAGGCATCTTTTACCCTGACAGCAAACCCATGGTGACAGCTACTGCGAGGGGTGAGATTAAAACCAGATGCACCCCTCTCTCTCTCAAACGCCAGTGAAGCCAGAAACAGCCCTCTGGGGACGGATAGTCTGGGAAGGGCTTGGATGTGCTGCTTTGCCCCTGCTCGGCCTTGGAACCCGGAGGCACCGCTCAGCCCCAGGCCAGGGTGTGCCCAGCCGGTTCTACCAGGCAGGAGTGGGCACTGTGGGGCCCTCGCCCAAGAGGCAGTGTGGCCTGGAGCACGCGCAGCCATGGCTAATGAGAAAAGACATCGTTAATTAGAACAAGGCAGCGCGTCGTATGTGTGGCGCCGGCTTTGAAAGGGCTTTGCGTGTTGTCTTCGTTAGGGGTGTGAGAATGCAGCTCCCTCGCTTTTTCTTTCCGAACAAATTAAGGACACATTTCACCCATCAGGAGATGAAATAAAATACGAGCAGGGAGGGAGCGTGCCTGGTGAGCTCCTTATGCCTGTCCAGCCTCTTCCACCCCACGTGTGGCTGGCCCCGTGGTGTGCAGGTGCTGCCGGACTCCAGCCTGCCCTGGCAGCTGTGTCTGCTGGCCTCTACCTGGCCTCACAAGGTGGGCAGGGGGACAAGGTGCAGTCTGGGGCTCCCATAGGCTTGGCAGGGTACAGATGCCCTTGGCTGGAGCAGCTGGTGGAACCTGAGGCCCTCAGGATGTTCCAGCCTTGTGGCAGACCGAGGTCTGTACCATGGTGGGATTCCTCTCCTCAGTGCTGGCCGTAGGGATGACACTCCTTAAATGACTTTTAAATTTTCTTTTCCTGCTGCTGGACTTGACCTCCCAACAGAAGCACCATCACCATCATGGGGTCTGGAGTGGAGGATGAGGTGTGGGCTGGAGGAAGAGACAGAGCTGTTCCTGTGAACCATTGTGATGTTGGTGCTTGCAATTAATGGTTCCAAGAGCCACGAAGTTCCGCAAGGGCTGGAGCCCCTCTGCTCTGGAGCCAGGCTGGGAGAGCTGGGGGTATGCACCTAGAGGAGAGAAGGCTCCAAGGAGACCCCAGAGCCCCTTCCAGGGCCTAGAGGGGCTCCAGGAGAGCTGGAGAGGGACTTGGAACAAGGCATGGAGGGACAGGACAATGGGGGATGGCTTCCCGCTGCCAGAGGGCAGGGATGGATGGGATATTGGGAAGGAATTGTTCCCTGGGAGGGTGGGGAGTCCCTGGCACAGGGTGCCCAGAGAAGCTGTGTCCGCCCCTGGATCCTTGGGAGTGTCCAAGGCCAGGTTGGACGGGGCTTGGAGCCGCCTGGGACAGTGGAGGGTGTCCCTGCCCTGGCAGGGGGTGGTATGAGATGGGCTTTGAGGTCCCTTCCAACTCCAAGCACACTGGGATTCCGTGAAATTGGCACAGACAGCTGCCAGCCCTGGCTCCGTGGGAACCTCAGCGCTCGGAGCCGGCAGGGATGTGCTGGGCAGAGCACGTGGGCTCTGCTGGGAGAGGCTCTGCAGCCGGCACAGCTGGGGGGGTCCGTCCAGTCTGGGGACACGGGTCTGGCCAAGCAGCCACGAAGGGACTCCAGTCCCCGGCACCACTGTCCCACTCCTCATTTCACCCATAGAGCATCAGAACTGCTGAAGCCTGAGAAAAAAACCCCAGTGCAGCCATCCCTCCCCCCTCAGTAATCCATTCCCTGAGCTGGATTTAGGGATTCACTGTGGCATTAAATGCAAATAACAGACGAGCCAGTTTCGCCCCAAATGGGGGAGGAAAATGAGTCTGGGAAAGGAGATTGTGTGCGGTAACGTAACCGTACCTCGGAGGGGCCCACGGCTCCGTGCTCTGTGTGTCTCTGCGTGCCTCTATTTCCCCCCTAATACTCGTGGACTGCTGGCTTGTAACGTGACGACTTTTCAACGTCAATAATGTATTGAATAACACTGTCAGAAACGGAGGAAGCGTTAACTCTTTCCCTAGGCTGCAGCTCACTGTGGGAGCCTCTGCAGAGGAGCTGAGGTCCCATGGGCAGGGACGGGGATATTCCAACCCAGCCCTGGGATATCTCTCATCCCAAGATTCTTCCCTGTGCCCCAGGCACAGGGACAAGAACGATGGGCAGCTCGTCCCTCCCCATCTGATGATAGCCTGGCTGAGGTATGCAGACTGTGGCACATTTTACCACAGAACTTTTGAATTAGCTAGGAATTTATCAATTAAGTCACGTTAACTGACAAGGCATTGCTTGCTGTTAAATTTGGCACATCTCTGATTTTTTTCCCTGTCCTGGTGACTGAGGAGCAGCTTTTAGCATTTTCAGAGTGGGTGTTCCCCACCTGGGAAGTGCCTCTGCCTCTCAGCTGTACCAACCCAGCTGTGAGCACTTCCTGGGACTGGTACGTACTTCTGCCCTGCCCTTGGTGACATTTCCTGCTCACCAGGACAGCATTTCCTTTTTCCCATTCCTTGGTGAATGTCATTTTTTTCCCATCATGGAGACTCCCCTGCTATGGCCAGCAGGCAGCAGTTGCTTTGTAAGCCATCAAGCTTAGAATCATAGAGTCACAGAATCAGTGAGTTTGGAAGAGATCTTTAAGATAATCAAGTCCAACCATTAACCCAGTACTGCCAAGCCCCAAGTGCCACATCCATACAGCCTTTAAATCCCTCAAGGGACAGAGACTCCGCCACTGCCTTAGACAACCTGTGCGAGTGCCTGACCACCCTTTCTGTTAAGAAATTTTCCCAATATCCCATCTAAACCTCTCCTGGTGCAACTTGAGGCCGTTTCCTCTTGTCCTGTCCCTGTTCCCTGGGAGCAGAGCCTGACCCACCCGCCCCCCCCGGCTGCCCCCTCCTGTCAGGGAGTTGTGCAGAGCCAGAAGGGCCCCCCTGAGCCTCCTTTTCTCCAGGCTGAGCCCCTTTCCCAGCTCCCTCAGCTGCTCCTGGTGCTCCAGACCCTTCCCAGCTCTGTTCCCTTCCCTGGACATGCTCCAGTGTCTTTCCTGTCATGAGGAGCCAGAACTGACCTCAGGACTGGAGGGGCCTCAGCAGTGCCCAGCACAGGGGATGGTCACTGTCCTGGGCCTGCTGCCGCAGTATGGCTGGGACAGGTCAGGTGCCACTGGTCTTCTTGCCCACCTGGCCACACCTGGGCTCATGTTCAACTGCTGTCACCAGCACCCCCAGGGCCTTTCCTGCTGGGCACTTTCCAGCCACCCTGCCCCAAGCCTGGAGCTGCTGGGGGTTGTTGTGACCCAGGTGCAGGACCTGGCACTGAGCCTTGTTGAACCTCATACAATGGGCCTTGACCCAGTGATCCAACTGTTATAATTGCTCAATCTGTGCTCCTCTAATGCAAGCAGAGAATTTCAGCTTTGGCATTTGCAGCCCCACCCCTGCTCACTCCACTCTCACGCCATTCTCACTCCACTCATACTCAGCTGGAGAGCAGCAGTGCCAGGGTTTACCCTGAGGTGATCAAAGTTGAGTTTCACAGCTCTGCCCACCGTGTGTGGGTCTGAAAAAGACGTGTTATGGTGAGGGCACTGTGCTTACACTTCTCTCCTGCCATCCCCAGAGTCCCTTGGCACAATGGACTGATGGTGCCATATGACCACGGGATTGGGGGCTTTGAGCTTTGCTCTAGCAAGCCACGCAGCTTCCCAAGCCAGCTCGAAGCTGTTTGCGATTTGCAGCTCCCAGGCTGCTGTTGGGGAGGGGGAGCAAGACAGCAGCTTGGGGGGTGTCGGGCAGCCTGCCAAGGTAAACCCCAACCATCTCTGGCAGCTGGGGCTCCTCACTGCTCCCTGTCACCTTTTCTTCTTGGGACAGGGCTCAGCATGTCCCCATGTCCCAGTGTTTTGGAGAGTTAGCCTACCTTCCAGCTGTGTTTCACTGTGCCCTGTAGCATAGCGGGATGTCATGGGATGGCGGATTTGGATGCTTGGTGACAGCAGAGAAGCTGTGCCCCACTCCTGACACCCTCCCGTGGCTACCAGCCCTGCGGTGGGGTGGTGTGGATAGCAGGAGCCTCTGTGAAGATGACAGACAGGGATGCCACTGGCTCATCGGGATGACACAAACAGGACTCACTTCAATCCCCATGTGGGCCATTTACTTAAGAGTTTGACTCAATAATCCCTGTGGGTCCCTTCCAACTCAGAATATTGGGTGAATCTGTGTCCACCCTGCAGCCTTGAGGTGCAATTCCCTCCTTTCTACCCGGGCCACACTTGCTGTGCTCACACCATATAAGGGACAGCTTCCAGATCATTTCTCACATTCCTTGGAAAGCCCTGCAGCTCCTGATGTGGCCGCAGGGTCACAGGAACATGACTGGTGTTATCCCTGGAGCTGCATTGTCCTTCCTCTCACCTGCTGTTCTCGGGGAAGTTTCTAAAGCGAGACACCCTGGCTCCCTGTTGATGGATCTCAGCGGTGCTTCCCCAGCTCCTCCAGGAGCAGCAGTGATTTCCATGAGCCAGGAGCAGACAGTGTCCCTGTGACTGCTGCATGCCCCAGTGCCACAGCATCCCTCCACGGTGTCATCCCACAGTGTCAGCCCACCCTCCCAAGGGCTGCTGTGGGAAGGGAACTGCAGGAACACAGCTGGAAATAAGGAACCGGCTGGGAATAGCTGCTTTCCAGCCAATGCAACTTTGGCTAAGTGCTGTGGGGGACCCCCTCCTCCTGTTTGGCCTCAAGGAGAAGAGGGATATAAAAAAAAAGGAAAATGTTGGTTTTGTTTTGGCTGGGGAGCTGGAGCCACAAGGAATGTCGGGAAGCCACAGCTCGAGTTACCCTGTTCCAGCGCACGACATGGTTCTCCGGAGAGGCGGCACAAGGGGCTTCTCCCTCCCTGCCTTGCTAAGACAGAGCACAAAGCCCAGTCCTGGCCTGCAGGAGCTCTGGGGGAAGAGGGATCACTGCTGGGAAGTGGCAGTGTACAGGCAGAGTGGGGGTTGCTCACTCCAGGGGGCAAACAGGGCTCTCTGGGAGAAGAAACCAGTGCAGGTGGCACTGGGAGACCAGTGGTCTCCCCACACACCCTAAAATAGCCAGGGCTCTCTTTTGACTTGTGGTTTTGAGGGATTTGGAGCACTCAGGCAGGAGGTGTTCCCCAATGGATGTGTATGGGATCTGGGCCTCCCAAAGAACCACCTTGGAGTCAGTGGTTCCTGGAGTGTTGGTTGTGCTTCTGGACACCCTATGCCAGGTTCGCTGACCACAGCCAGAGCTTGTACTGATCAAGACCTTTGGAGATGATGTGGGTGGACACTGGTACGGCAGGACATGGGAACCTACATCTTTGGGTGTTGTTCCCCATGGTCCAGGGACCTCACCTGACCAAATGAAGGGCTGAGGGCACTTGGTCTGTTCAGCTGGAGGGGACTGAGGTCAGACCTCATTAGTGGCTTCAGCTTCATCCCGAGGGACAGCTCCGATCTCTGCTCTCTGTGACAGGGACAGGACCCCAGGGAACAGCTGGAGCTGTGTCAGGGAGGTTTAGGTTGGATATCAGGAAAAGGTTCTTCCCCCAGAGGGTGCTGGTCCAGGCTCCCCAGCTCCAAAGGCTGCCAGAGCTCCAGGAGCATTTGGACACTGCTCTCAGGGATGCACGGGGTGGGATTGTTGGGGTGTCTGTTGGACTGGATGATCCTTGTAAGTCCCTTCCCACTTAGGATGTTCTGTGATTCTATGATTTTATGGAATGCTCCATGCAGGATCAATAAGAGCTCATGCAGAGCCTCAGATATTCCACTGAGTTTTTTCTGTTGAAGAACAAGTATTTGACACAAGTTATACAAAGAAACCTGTTTTCCTGGAGTGTGTCTGAACACAGAGACACTGGAGAGCAGGGCAGGGGGATCAGTAGTTGTCCTTGGTCCAGAGCCCTCTGTGTTCACAATGCAGAGCCTTGAGTTGAGGGGCTGGTTCAGTGCCAGAGGTTAGAGGAGGGTTTTACACTAAATGCTGTAGGATTTTTCCATCATGGTAACCTTAATCCAGTGTAGGTCACCTGTCCCTGGGGCAGGTGAGGTTTTAAGGTGACAGTAGCTGTGTGACCGAGGGCAGGAGAAGCACTGAATTCCTCTGCTGACGTGCAGGCACAGTGTGTCTCCGTCCAGGTGGCTGTGAGGTGGAGAGGGACCCCGTGTTGCAGGTCTGGGCTGTGTCATACACAGTACCTGGTGTGACAGGTGACAGCAGGGACACACCGTGGGATGGCTCACACTGTGCAGTGCATTGCTGGAGAGCAATGGGAGTTTGCAGATGGGAACAGGACCCCACCTGCTGCTGCCCGTGGTGGGCGAACAGGCAGGGGGAAGGCGGAAGCACAGGCAGGGACCCAGGAAAGTCTCCTGAGCTGTGGGATGTGACACCTGCATAGAGAATGCCCAACCCCACCCCTTGTGCCTCTCAGAGCTTTTGGAGCATGACAGCAGGGACCTGAAAGCCCCTTTTCAGGAATGGAGAAGCAATTTGTTTTATCCTTTGGTCTCCAAAACCATCCACTTTGGAGGGGACTGCTTGAAGGGAAGGAAGGAAAGAAGGAAGGAAGAGCTGAAACCAGAGCAGGAAGTTCTTGAAAGGCGAGAGCAGCCTTCATCCTGATGTGCTGAGCTCTCTCTCCAGTGTCATTGCCTGAGCACTGAGAGGTGCTAAATCTTAACTGCAAACTCTCCTGAAGTTCACATCCTCCCTCCTGGTAATAAATCCAGCCACGGCCATTGCCGAGTTCCTTATGTGGCTCTTCTGCATTTACCATATCCTCTGACCTTTGTTTTTATGGGTCTATCCTAACTCTTCAGCACTGTGTGGTCCCCACAGATCTGCTGGTGATGTCACGTCCCCTGCCGGGGAGGCTGAAGGTGCAGAGCAGGGTGAAAGCACACAAGCTCTGAGCTCCTGGGGGGAGCGGAGCACTTGGGGGCTGAGTCCTGAAGGTTCTCTTGGCTCCTTAGGTGCTGTGTCTGGGCACGTCCCCACGGTGGAACAGGGGACACAGCCTCCTGCAGCGCTGCCCGGTCAGCACCAGACACGGGACGGGGGGAGCCAGTGAGAAAGCAGGACCCTGTGTCTGGGGCCTTGAGATGTGCTCTGGGATGTTCCCTGTGGAGAGAGGGGGCATCTGAACGAAACCATTCAGTGTCCTGGGTGGGGAGGACAGTGGTGACATTCAAAGCGCCCAGGCTAGATGAGAGGGCCCTTTGGCCATCAAGGCGCAGGGTGGCAGTGCTGCCATCGAGGTGTGGTGTGGCAGGATGGCATCGTGGCCATCGAGGCAGCAGGACAGCTCTGTGGCCATCGAGGTGTGGTGTGGCAGGATGGCATCGTGGCAGGACAGCTCTGTGGCCATCAAGGGGTAAGTGGAATGATGGCACCACGGGCGGTGTCCCCACTGCCAGTGTCCCTTCCTGTGGCACTGGCAGGGAGCTGAGGTGAGCTGAGCTGTGGCTCCAGGCCTGGCTGATGCCTCACAACATTTCTTGCTGATTCAAGGGCAGGCAGGTGGGGGACTGGCCGGGGTGGGAAGTTTTGATAAAGATAGCATGGTTTCCAGCCCAGGGATTAGGCTGGGGCTGGATGTACTCCGTGTAAGTGCTCCCAAGCATGTGCCTTTCCCAGTATTTCCCAAGGCCGGAGCTACTGTTGAGTGACTGTGGAATTAAAGTATCATTTGCAGTTTCTACATTCCAGAGCGGTGTCGGGTTTTGGCAGAGGGCAGGCTCCGTGTGTGCCTGTGCTTCCCTGGCCTGCAAGCCCCCAAATGTCCTGGAGACCATGCACATTGCTTTGGTCCTTGCGAACTCCTTCTCAGGGAAATTTGGGAGAGCCAAAGGAGGGAGCCTGGCCTCGCAGCAGCTTGGCTGGACAGCCAGTTACCTCCAGTCTAACCCTTCCAAACCAAAAACTTCACCTCAGCAACATCGTTTCATTTTCCCAGGATTTTGAACCACGGGAAGATTGGAATCCAAACACACACGAAGTGCCCGTGGTTTCAGACAGTTCTCCCCAGCATCAGGCTGGTGGTTGTCTCCAGAAGGGCTGCCCACAAATGTAACTGAAATCCCAGTCTAAACTCAGTTAACTCCAGCAAAAAAGAAAGAAGGAAGTTGTTGTTTTTGCAGCAACCGATCCATGTGCTGCCCCTTGGGGGGCCCGTGGTGCTGTGGGAAGGCTGTGGGGCTGTGTGGAAAGGCAGTGGGGCTGTGTAGGAGGGCAGTGGGGCTGTGTTGGAAGGCAGTGGGGCTGTGGGAAGGCTTTGGGGCTGTGGGAAGGCTGTGGGGCTGTGTGGGAAGGCTGTGGGAAGGCTGTGGGGCTGTGTGGGAAGGCTGTGGGAAGGCTATGGGGCTGTGGGAAGGCTGTGGGGCTGTGGGAAGGCTGTGGGAAGGTTGTGGGGCTGTGGGAGGGCTGTGGGGCTGTGGGAAGGCTGTGGGAAGGCTGTGGAGCTGTGGGAAGGCTGTGGGGCTGTGAGAAGGCTGTGGGGCTGTGTGGGAAGGCTGTGGGGCTGTGTGGGAAGGCTGTGGGAAGGCTATGGGGCTGTGGGAGGGCTGTGGGAAGGCAGTGGGGCTGTGGGAAGGCTGTGGGGCTGTGGGAGGGCTGTGGGGCTGTGGGTTTGGGTGCCTGCCTCGGTCTGCACACTGGGGTTAAACAAACAGCAGCTCGGGATTTACACGGTGGTGGAGGGGGGATCTGGGGGAGTTTGCAGGCTGGGATGAATTAAGCCTCCCTGTGTTGCTGCGGTTGGGGTGGGATGGCACCCACAGGCTGGTTTGCTTCTGCCACAGAGGAAACCAAGGCATGGGAAGAGGAGGGATGGGGTTTGCCTGTCCGAATAGAGGTGAGGGCTGTCTGGGCTGGCTGTCTGGAGTGCCATCGTAGGTGGTGGAGAGAAATGGGCATCACCAGAGCGCTGTTGGCTCATGTGGGTGGGGGGTGAAGCAGGAGAGGAACACGTCTGGATACTCCAATGTTGCCATGGAGTGGAGAAGATGCCTCTGCTGCAGGCATGGAAAGGAAGATGGGCCTGGTGATGTTTCCCAAGTGACATTAGAAACATCCAGCAGAAGCAGAAGTGGGATTTGGCTCTGTTGTGAGCCCTGTGTGTGTTTAGTTGTCTGACTCCATGAAGGGCTTGGCCGGCCCCACCCCAGCCTTCAGCGAGGAGTGTCCTGGCTGTTATGGAAGGAAACTTGCAATGGGACTTCTGTGAAGGCTCTTGTAGACCATCTCTGTTTTCTTATCCCACACATCCATGATGCCCACCTGGGCCCTTCTTCTCTCTTCAGCTCTGAAGTTTTTCCTAGAAACACTCAAACTCAACAGGATGTGGCCTGGAGCCTCAGCTGGAGGACTGGAAAAGCTGCTCCTTTCCTCCTTGGGAACCTTGGGGTTGCAAGGATACAAAGAGAACATTTGAAGCAAGCAAACTCTTGTGTTTGTGCTGGAGCAGCTCCTGTGGCCTCCCATACCCCCTGGGAGTCATCTGTAGATACCAAAATACAGTTGTAGGTTGTGAGGTTCTTGTGAAGGGTTGATCAAAAGTGAGATTAACTCACTCTAAATGAGCAGTGGTTTCTGTCTGAATGAGGGGAAGAATTCCAGCCCTGTCCAGTGGAGATGGATGTGCTGGGAGCAGATGTCTTGCTCTTCTCCACTGGATGAGGGAGCCATCATCAGAGGCTTCCTCCTCACTCTTCACGTCCCCTGACTTCTCCAGAATGAGACAGGATGCATCGGGTGTGGAACTTTTCCCATGGCATTGTGGGGCACGAGTCAATATTCCAGCAAAGTCTCCAAGGCTGATTGGAGATGGAGACATCCTTAATCATCATATCACCCAGACAGGCACATCTGCTATTTCCTTAATCAGCTGCGTGGCTTTGAAGCAGTCCAGATGGTATCTCCTGGGCCTGCTCGGTGCAGGGGCTCCTGCACAAGAGGGAGGCGGTGAGGGTAAGGAGGTAGTTTGTGTATTTGTATATATACAAATACAGACTCTGCAGTGGTTGGGGAAGGAAAAGAAATCCAGCTGGACTTTCCTCCTGGTCCTCAAATTTGGGAGGTCATAGGGTATTTTGATGACAAGGTTAGTCCACCAGTGTCCTCCCAAGAGATTCATGTCCTCTCTGTGGAGCCTCTGTGGAGGCAGCCTCTACCTGGCCTGCAGAGTCAACTGCCCAGGTCTGCTCTGAACGGCTTTCTTCTGGTTGAGGTTCCTGAGTCTCTGGTGCTTGGACACTCTTGGATTTCTCTGGTGAAGAAAAAGAAAACAGAGACTTTTTCTTCTTCCCCAGAGAAGCTGTGACTGTCCCTGGATCCCTGGAAGGGTCCAAGGCCAGGTTGGACGGGGCTTGGAGCAGCCTGGCATAGGGAGAGGTGTTCCTGCCCACGGCAGGGGGTGGGACTGGGTGGTCTTTAAGGTCCCTTGCAACCCAGATAATCCTGGGATTTTGTGATTCCCAGAGACTCTTGTTTTTAGAAACACTGAATAGCATCAAGGTTCTCCTCCAAAAACATCTTTTCCATGTGCGTGTTTCTAAACCCCCTCATGCATAACACAGGGTCTTGTCAGACACTGGGAATGTTTTCTTATCCCTTTGGTATGTCATTCATGGCAGGATGATGATTCACTCTTGGGACATGACTTTGGGGAAGAGCTTTGGTTACCTCCAAGCCCGTCCAGCAGTTCTCCTAGGATGCTCCCTCTGTGCCTCTCCCTGGAGCACCACAAGCCCAGGTCTTACCCACCAGGGTCCCTCCAAGGAAGCCCATGAGCTCATAGCCCAGGGCTGCCCTGGCTGTGCCCAGTGCTGGGCACACGTTCCAGGCTCTTGACTCATTTCCCAGGACTGAAGCACGCAGCCCGTGGTCTAACCCTGATTTGCCCAGTGTGCCTGAGACTGCGAGGGGAACAACAGAAAGAAAGGACCCTCTTGGCTTCCCTCTCTTGGTATTTTTCTCAGTGTTTGTAGACATTTTTGCTGTTTCTATTCTGAAATTGTTTTCTTGTGCAATCCTTGTGGGTCTGTAGTGCTATATTTAATACTTTGCTAGTATCAGATTTTGCTTTCAAGGTCTTTCAAAACAAAACCAATAAAAATAAATCCTCTTACAGGAGGTCACTGAGGTGGAATGGCTTTTTCCCAAGCACTGACATGCTTTGGACTTTTCCCTGCTCCCTGTCCAAGCTTATTCCCCCTTGCCTAGAGGTTCTTTTCCTCGGTCAGCGTTCCCTGTGCCCAGAGGTAAAGGAAGTACATGATGTGTGGTATTGTGGGTGTCCAGGTCTGCTGGTAGTGGAGGGCATGGAGGACACTTGTGCAGGGCAGTGACAGAAACATCTGTCCTTAGTCTGCTGCTCATGCAGGACTTGTGCATCCAGAGCCCTTGGTTCTGGGGGCTCACTGGTCCTTTGGCCTGAAAACATCTCTCTGTTTTTAACATCGAAGTTTTGGACCATTGTGGCAAACAGGTTGCCCAGAGAAGCTGTGGCTGCCCCGTCCCTGAAGTGGCCTAGGTCAGGTTGGATGGGGCTTGGAGAAACCTGGTCTATGGAAGGTGTCCTGGCCTGTGGGAGGGGGTGGAATGGGATGAGTTTTAAGGTCCTTCCAACCCAAATCATTCCATGATTCTTTGAAATCTGTCTCCATCTTCTTCCAGGCACTGTTTCTGCTGGGGGAACTGGTGGGTGCAATGAACCACTGAACTGCCCCAGCTGGCCAGCCCAAGCAGAAAGGATGCCATTCACAATCCTAACTGGAACTGTCCCATCAGGAGTCCCCCAGCCCATTGCTCCAGAACTTCTGCCTTGGAGCTGGGGCAGAGCAGCTCTGGAAGGGTCCTGCTGATGTCCTGGCCCACAGGAATGCACCTGTGGTACCCAGAATTCTGGGAGGAGGACAGTGGTCCCAGCTCCCTGCATGGCCATGCGAGTTGCTGGGAACTGTGCAAGTGACTGTGCTGTATTCTGAATTTTCCAAAGTTGGGTGACGTAGGAACGGAGGCTCCCACTGCTCTGTTTTATTTTTATTAGCCAAACCATTTAACCAGCAGAATTGTTTGCAGAAGCAAAGCACTTTGGTCCCTGAATCGTTGAGCTTCCACTTTCCATCCACTCTCAGTAGGACAGCGATCATGTGCTAAATCCCAATTAATCATTAAGAAGATATTTGAGGTTTAACAGCTATGTTATAAGATACAGTTTTTACTGGTTTCGACCTCAGTTAAATATGTTTTTAATAGTGGATGGTATTTAATTAAACATAAAATAACAGAGGCTTATTAAATCTAGAGAGACCTTTCCTAGTGATGGATATTGAATGTTAAGTAAATATCACTTGGTCATTAGAAGCATATTCAGAGTGGTTTCACAGCTATGTAATAGGCAGGTATCTGATTACCCATCTGTCCAAGTCCAATGAATGAGCTCTTAATAATCAATTGCCACTCATTTAATATATCATAATAACTGTCCTATTAGACCTGAATTAGATCCTTGTAAGAGCAAACAGAAGCAGTTTGGCACTCACTGGGATGTTGAGTGGATTCTGTTTTATTTCAGGCTGAAAGATCATTGAGATTGGGGTGATTGGAGGTTGGATGACACCGGGCTAGATGATGGACAAGGAGGTTTCATGCTGTGTTTGTGTGGGACCTGCCCGGCACCACCCCCACTGCGGTCAGCTGGAGTGGGGCATGGCGGGGAGGGGCTGCTGGCCACACTCAGGGTTGGGGCCATCCTTATGGGGTGCAGAGGCTCCCAGAGCTGCACTGGTGCGTTGGTGGTTGTGGGGTGATGCCGTGACTCCGGGCGTGTCCTTTGGGCACTTGGTCTTTCTCTAGGGCAGAAGGACATTAGATCAGGCTGGAAGGAAGGAAGAAGATGCAGTGCTGCCACATGTTCCCATTAACCTGCAGAACTTGCTGCCGTGCAGCACCTTCAAAGCCCAGTCATTAGCTGGTGTCAGGGGAGGCTGAGACTTGTCTGGGGGTGATATGATCAGAAAGAGGCACTTAGGGCACAGTGATGTTTGTAATTCAGGGCTGTGTTTAAGGACAGACCAGCAGCTGACCCCATTTCTCAAGCTGATTCCCATCTCTCTGCTCCATGAATCCAGGTTGTAGTCCCTTGTTTCTTCAAGTTTTTTTGTCCTGAGCTTGTCTAAAGTACTTTCCAAGTTGCCAAGTGTGTGGCTTGTGGGTGGACAAGGACCCTAAGAGGACCTGAGACACTCCCTCCCAACCTCAGGAAACAGGATGTTGAGTGCAGGAGTTTTTTGCTTCATTTTGAGGTGAAATATGATTTATTTTGAAAGGCCCAGCAAGTGGTGGCTGTTCACACTGGTGTATGGCAGGAGCAGTTCTGGGGTGGCAAAAGTGGGCTGGCACCCCTGGCTAGAGTGGGACTTTCTGCCTACCTGGGAGAAATGGAGAACCCTGGCAGCCTGGCAGCTGGAGATGGTCTGGACGGTTTGAGAAGGGTGGTTGTCACTTGCTCTGAGACAGAACTTTCTCCAGGAATTACTCTTTCCCTCATCCTTCAAAATCCCATCTTGTGCTTTTGGAGGAAGTGATAGACCAGGACTGTGAGTTTGGGAGCTGTGGGAATAGCATAGGTTTGGGTTGGAAAGACCTTAAAGCTTGTCTCATTCCACCCCCCTGCCATGGGCAGGGACACCTTTCACTATCCCGGGTTGCTCCAAGCCCTGTCCAACCTGGCCTTGGACCCTTCCAGGGATGGAGAAGGCTTGGGATATCTGTGTGCAGCGCACGTGCAGCCCAGCCGGGGTGGGAGGAACAACCAGACTACGTCATCCAATTAAGACTGAACATAAAAAATGATAAATACAGAGGTGGCAGCTTTTAAGCAGAAAGAAAACTACTGCTGCCAAGCGCAGTGCCCCTGTGAGAGGCTGGGGGGTTGGATTCCTGGTGGCGGGGAGCTGGAGCCCAGAGCACTGCTTTTCTGGGACTCCGTGGGTAGCCCTATTAGCTTGCTTACATCAACACTTCTTTTTTGATTTCTCCGTGCTGCTGCATTTCACAGGCCACAAGTTTTCCTCGCTGCTGCCGTTCCCCTGCGCAGCAGCACTGACTCAGCGCTGGAACAATGCGCGAGGCAGCCGGAGCCCGGTGATTCAGCTGCCGGCTCAGAGGATGAGCCCGGCTCCTCTGCTCACTTATTAATCTCTGCTAGTGCGTGAGTCAGGCTCTCCTCGCCCCCGGGCAGGAAAGCAGCCGTGGTGGGATTTAACCAGGGAGCCAGGAAGGGGCCCAGGGGAGGGTGACAGGCAGGGGCTGCTGCTGTGGCCAACCTGCTCCCGATGCTGCCCGCTCTGAGCCATCCGGTGTGTGCAGAGGGGATGTGGCTGTGCCGGCACCAAGGGCATCTCTTGACAGTTCCATCCTAACAATCACCTGTCTCGCCAGCTCAGGGGTCTTGCTGCCTTCCCAAGGATTTCCCTGGGTGATTTGCAAGGTGGGCTCATGGCCAAACCTGCTTTGTGCAGCCTGTGCCCTCCTGCTGCTTGTCACAGGTTTGGAGGCAGAGAGGTGATTGTGCCCTGCTCACCCCTCTTGGGTCCTTTTCCCGCCCCGGACTCCTCCACCAGCCTGCAGATGTGCCCTGACACCCGTCCCCCTTGGCCAGTGTGTTTGGCAGTGTTCCCTGCATGCTGCATCCCCTGGCAGAAGCCATGGGAGCTGTGGGACAGTACTGAGAGTGTACTGTCAGGCTCATCACATGTGCAGCAGTGTTGCAGAGTGGGGATCCTTGTGACCTGGCAGGATCCAGGCCCGGACTGATGTCGGATACCAGACCTCCAGGATCAGCCCCAGCCCCAAGACAGCCCAGTTACAGCTGGGCCAATTATCAGCAGCACAGGCCTGTGACAGCAGGCAGGCTCCAGCCTGGCAGGAGGTGAAGCTGTGAGAACAAAGGTGTGGGAGCAGCCAGGTGCTGCCTTGGGCTTGGCTCTGGCCAGGCAGGCAGTGGAGAACCTGCAGGAAATCCTGCAGCTTCCGACAGAAACACACCGGGGGTAGGGAGACAGGAAAAGTCACCACGGCGGTTGTGCCACCCTTCCTCATCCCCAGGGTGGGTGCCGGGGCTGCCATGCCCATCCAGCGGCTGTGGGGTGGGCTGGGGGCACAGGGCCAGCCCCACATTGCAAACCCTGGACGAGGGGCTCCACAGCCTGACCCTGGGGCTTCACTCTGCCTTCTCACTTTGTTCTCCACCCTCCTCACAGAGCCCTGAGCCGACCCAGCCGCCTTGGCCGGGCTCCCTAGGGCCAGCACAGCCATAAAACCCTCTAATCCGAACAGGCTGGGGCAGAGCCGCCCGCTGCCATCGGGACAACTCTCTGTGTGTGGTTCCCATTTAGTGCAGATTTATTTCCTCTGGGTTGCCGGCTCTGCTGTTGCTCACTCTTTGGCTCTGCTTCTGGGAGCATCCAGCATTTACCTTCTTGCAGCAAGGGGCTTTGGGGGACTGTAACTGCATTGTACGTGTCAATTAGGAAAACACCCTCAGGAATTTCCTTTCTGATGCTGCCTGGCTCTACAATAACCTCTGTCTCCGTGGCTGCCGGCTCCCCAGAGCCCGTCCCGCCAGAGCAAACCGACGGGGAGCCGGGAGCAGGCTCAGCTCCACAGACGCCTCCAGCTCCTGTTCCAGCTCCCTCTGAGCGCCGAGCCCCATCTCGTTTCCACTTCTCCTGCACTCCTCACTCCCTCTCTGGGCGCTGGAGTTTGGAGTTGTTTTGGAAACCACTGCGACTCCGGCATGACGTCACCAGCGTTCTGTAGTATCTCTGTCTCCATCCTAGTTAGGCGCTTCCTGCTCCCTGGCTCTCGCTCCAGCTCGCCTGGCGTGTCTATGCTCTTTCTTCTTCTCCACAATTCCACAGGGATTTCTTTTCAACTTTTTCCCCCCCTTTCCTTCATCTCTTACACAGCGGTTTTGTCTTTCCCTTTTCCGTTTGCTTTTTTCTTTTTTTTTTCTTTTAATTATTTTTTTTTCTCCCCTCTTCTCCAAAAAGGGCTCTTTTGCCCCAAAACTGGCTTTCCCAATTCATTTTTTGTAGCAGGAGGCCATGCCCACTCTGCTACTGCTGGGAATCCTGAGGTGTTGGGATGCTCCTGGCCAGCTCATATCTAGGGACAGGGGCCAGGCAAGGGAGCAGGTGATCCCCAACCCCAGCGGTGCCATGGTGCCATTGGGCAGGGTCTGTCCTGTGATGGGGGTTTTCTCCTGCCTCTCTCTCGTGCAGCCACAAGGCTCAGGCTGCACCTCCCTTCTCCTCCCTCAGCTCCTCTCCCACCATCCCATCTCAGCCCAGCTTTACAAGCACAGCAAATCCATTGCTTTACCTCACATCCCCAGCTCCTTGTGCTCTGACACCTCCTTCCCCAGCAGCATCCATCCTGTTCCTGCTGTGAGTACCTACATCCCTGTGCCACCCTGGGACCAGCCCGTGATCCCCAGCACTGCTGTCTCCTGCCCGGAAAAGCATATGCGTGGTTTCATCATGACTCTCTAGTGAGTGTTCACTAAGCACGAACAAAATACGATTTATTTCTTTAATTTCTTCCCTCACCACAGCTGAAATGCTGCCTGATTGCAGGCAGACCCCCCAGGGCCATGGCTTTCCTCCCTCCTCCTGCTTGTTCATCCCGACCCCCAGCCAAAGCACTATGGGGCTGTTCTTCCCATTGGAGCAGTCCTGGGAACAGCACTATGAAACATAAAATACAAATACATATATAATATGTGTGGGTGGCAGTGTGTGTGTGTGTGTATATATATTTATATATATTTATATATATATTTGTAAGGGCATATAGTAATAGGACACGGGAGAATGGCTTTGAACTGAGAGAGGGTTAGATGGGATATTGGGAAGGAATTGTTCCCTGCGAGGGTGGGGAGGCCCTGGCACAGGGTGCCCAGAGAAGCTGTGTCCGCCCCTGGATCCCTGGAAGTGTCCAAGGCCGGGCTGGATGGGGCTTGGAGCAGCCTGGGATAGTGGAAGGTGTCCCTGCCCATGGAAGGGGGTGGAATGAGATGAGCTTTAAGGTTCTTTCCAACCCAAACCGTTCCATGGTTCCATGATCCCATGATTCCAAGATTCTGTGATATGCACCTGACCTCCCCCTGCTCTGCAGGAGCCGGGCAGTGCTGCACCTGCCCATAATGACTGGGTAAACTGGGACACATGGGGTGAGTGCCAGGAGGGCCATGTGATCACAGCCCTGTTGTGACACACACCATTAGTTTTTTGTCCCTGGGTGTGCCTGTGGCTTGTCAGGTCACTTAATCTCTGGAGTATCTTTTCAATGTTATTTGGATTGAAGTTGAATTTGGGCAGCGGCTGTCCCTGGCTGTGTGAACATGTGGTGCCCAGGGGTGAAATGCCAGTGAAGATCAGAGGCTTTAACACAAACTCCTGTTGAAGTTTTGGCTCTTTCTGGAGAGAAATGGGGTCTGGATGCAAGAGTTCCTTTATCCCAGTTCAGCCAGTTCTTCATCAGCATTTTCTCTCCTCACCCTTCCCAAAGATCTATGCTTATATTTATTTCTAAGTTATTCCACCTGTGGTCAGTGAGATTTGTTCACTTGCCACAAGCTTGTGCTGGATCAGAGGCTCCTGCGTCCTCCCTGGTATACCCATCTGCCACATGTCCCTAAAATATGCAGGCAGACCAGCAAGAAGTGACCGGGAAACTCCTTGCAGTGCTGCTGCCTCTGGGCAGTGGCTGGACAGGACTGGGGGTTCTGGTTGTCCTGCTTAGCAGGGAGTGTGAGGGCTTTCATGGGACAGACTGCAGGAGTGGGAAACACGGGACCCTGCTGAGGGACAAACCCCTCCTGAGGTCAGAGGCTGCTGTTTTCAAAGCACAGGGAAGCTGAGGTGAGTCTGTGCTGAGCGTTAATCTGGCAGGGCCAGGGCTGCTGGGCAGGGCTGGGAGTCACACTGAGATAAGGCAAGGAGGTGATGGCTTCACTGCCTCCTGTGGGATGGGACTGAGGGAACAATGACATTTGTTGCTTGTGGAGCATGAAAGGGTTTGTGGGGAGAGGAACTGTAGGTTTGCTGTACCTTATACCAGCAGTTTCTATCAGCAGTGTGGGCTTGGTTTCTGCTGGAGCTGGGAATTCCCAGCTTTGCCTTTGGATAGGGGTTCTGGGCTTTCATTGTGATCACACCCAAGAAGTCAGAGATGAAGCGAGTGTTCGGTGAGAGCCACAGCTCATCACACCTGTGCCCCGCTGCCACCCCCGGCTGTGCCTCTTCAGGGAATGGCTGTACCCTGAGCTCAGGGGTTGAGGCTTCTCCTGCAGCTGCTGCCCTGAGCCCTTCACTGCACTGCCCAGTGCCCCAGCACCCACATCTGGAGTGTGCCTGCCAAAGACTGTCCTGTGGGCTTTCACCAATAACCCTTGGATGTGGGTGTGGCATTAAAGGATCACTTTGTCTTTGCAAATGCTGGGCTCGTGCAAACTTTTGGGGTGGCCATCCCAGCCCCACAGACCTGTCTGTGCTGAGAATAAGCCATGGGACTGGGGATGGGGCCACTGGAATGATGCAGGGACCCCAGGAAATACTTATACCTTTGTTTTCTAGGTACAGGTTGATGTAATTTCATTTCCCTCCACCCAGTTGTTTGGCATCATCATGCTGGGGTGTGCAGGATGCTCCTTTTCAGGCAGGAGTTGGCAGGGACAGGTAACCCTGCCTCTGAACAGACATTTCCATGGAAGTTGCCTCAAGGTCTGTCATTGCTGCTTACCTGGGACAGCCACAGAGGCCTGTAATTGTTGGGAGAGGCCGTGGGCGGCCGGATAGGAATCTTGGTATAGGCTGCTGCCCTCCCAGCAGGGAGAGCCTGGCCACCCAGGAGGGAGAGGAGGAAGACAAGGAGGAGAGGAGAAGGAAGAAAAGAAAGATAGGGAAGAAGCAGGGACCTCTGTGCAGCTCTGCGTACTACAGAGATGGTGAGTGATTTCACATCAGACTAGCGGGGGGTATCAAACAGTTTTGCTGGGAAAAAGTTAAAATGAATTCAAGGCAGTTGTTTTTTTCATGAGGTTCATGAAGACTTTGTGGCTCTGGCTGTGGTGAAGGCCAGATGGGCTCAGCAAGCATCCTGGAGGACTGCTGCCCTGTGGAGTACAGAGGTGACCTCTGCCCAGACCCCAGTGTGTGGGAGGATGTGCCAGAGGAGGGGCTGTGCCTCACAAGGGACCTCTCCAGTGGCACTGCAGCAGCTGTCCCTGGGCTGTCGTGGCTCTGAGCCATGGCTAAGTGGGGTGTGGGTTTGGCCCAATCCTTACCCCAGTTTTGGAGGGTTCCCATGCCCTCCGACCAGGACCTGGGCAAGAGCTGGTGGGAGGGGGTGAGCATGAGGACACGGCAGGAGCCGCAGGGTGGGACTGGGAGTAGGTGCCACAAGGAAGGGCTGTGGGCGGCGCGGGGAGGAGCAGGAGCCCTGCCCAGCCCTGAAAGCCCCAGCAGGTTGGAGATGTGCCTTTTGCACGCAGATGTGTCACTTGCCTCCTGAGCAGGTGCTGCATTTCAGCACAACCCCTCTGACTCGCCTCAGCCGCGCGGGAGGATGCCCTGCCTCAATGTAAGAGCCCTCTCTGTGGGTGCTGCCTTGCCCGGGGATGCTGGGATACCCTCCCTACAGCAGCCCAGCTCAGCTGCAGCTGGCTGGGGTTTTAGTGGACACCAGGTGGGCCCTGCCTCCCTGTTTTCCATGTCCAGGGGGCGTGAGGACTGTCACCGTGCTGTCCTTCAAGTGACAGCATGCTGCCACCAAGGTCCTTCATGGGGCTGGGGCCTCTCTGGGCTCTCCCGTCATGCCACTGTCCCACAGACATTCCTTAGGTTTGTTTGGTTATGGAGTAAAACTGGTTCCCAGATCCTGATTGGTGGAGGAGAAGGGACTGTCTGGGTTCCAGAGGGGGCAGCAGCAGTGTGTGGTACCAGCTCTCGTGCTGGGTGGCCACAGGGAGGTGGATTTGGAGCTCTGGATCATGGCCCCTTGGCAGAGCTGGTTTGGAAGCTTTTCAGGAGAGGGATTCTGGGGTTGAAAGCTCTGCACAGCTCTGACCTGACCTACTGTGAGACAGCACATGATTTTATAAAACAAGATGTGGGTATGACATGGTCTGAGCTGTCTGCCAGGATTTGCCAAGGCTGTATCATATCAGGACATCCCTTCTGCTCCAATTGAATGCGAGTGCTGTGGCAGTGTTTGTTTAGAGCTCTGCTGTGCAGTGCTTGGCCAGGCTGACAGGGTCAAATCTCTGCCTGCAGGAATGAGTGTTTTGTAGTGGTGTGGGGCATCCCAGGGACCCTGCAGTGTCCCAGGCCTTGCAGCCTCAGTGGGGGGACAGAAGGACACCAGTGGGCCTGGGGATGCCTCTCCCTGGGCACAACTGCCACCATCTTGGCATGATGTTGGATGAGTTTCTGAGCCCAGTCATTGAAAACACCATTTTCTGGAGGCCCCAAAAGGCAAAAATAAATAAAGGGCTGTTGTGTGATAGGTTCTGGTGATACCCAACCCTCTGTGTGGTATTGGGGTCACTGAGCCCTGCAGTGAGGCATTGGGCTGCTGTCCCTTTACCTGGGCATGTGAGTCCCTCCCTGCACCCCAGCATGGAGGTGCTGTCCTGTACCTGCTGTGATGTGGGGACTGTCCCAACCAGGCAGTGCAACAGGCACAGGTGTTGGAGCAGGTCATCAAATTTTGAACGCATTTGGAAGGGCTTTCAAGCTCCAAATGCTTTGTCATTTGTGTTCTCAGTCTCACATCTCTCATAAAGCTCCCAGGAGCCTTCACGTTGAGTCCAGAAAGGGGTGGAAGGTGAATGCTCCCTCACACACACTCCATTCTCTGTGCTGACAGCGGGACTACCAATAAAACAACTTTTTGTTGTCTGTGGTGGTTTGATGTGCTGCACTAAGAGTATGTGGAACTCATCCAGCCCCACCTCCCCGGAGCGCTGTGTGAACATGACGTGTGGCTTCTTGAGACCAGTAAATAGCATTTGGGGAATGAAAAGAAAAACAGAAAGGTTGGTTTGTTATTCTAAGTGATATATGAAAGAGCTGTCAACTCCATCTTGAAATCATGAATCCCTGGGTATTCCTGGGACAGGGCAAAGGAATGCATCCTGCAGTATTTTTTCACTTGGAACGACTGTTTGGCTCTTCTTGGTCTGAAAAGTTAAACTTGGGCTGAGTAACAAATTAATGCCGTCTCTTAGTCACTGTCTGGCCGGGATGGAAACACTTCCCTGACCTGGTTTATCTGCATATCCATCCTGATGGCTTGGACAGGGCTCACTCTTGGCTGCCAGCTCCTTTCCAGAGCGCTGCCGGCTCCAGTGCCAGTGCTGTGTGGTGCCAGTGGTGCAGGCGGAGCTCGGACGTGGTGCTGCTGGTCCTCGTCAGGGTCTCAGGGCAAGAGCAGAGGTGCTTTCTAGAAGGTTCTTGTTTTTCAGGTTTTATTTTTTGGTTTTATTTTGTAATGATTTTTATAAGATTAGTAGAGCTGGAGAAAATGATCTCTTCTTCAGGCTGCTTCTTCATAGAATCATGGAATGGTTTAGGTTGGAAGGAACCTTAAAGCTCGCGTTGTACCAACCCTCTGCCATGGGCAGGGACACCTTCCTCTATCCCAGGTTTTTCCAAGCCCCATCCAACCTGGCCTTGAACACTTCCAGGGAGGGGACCTTGAAGCTTCAGACTGGTACCAAGGGGGCTCTGGGCCTGGCCCTTGAGTGGTTTAAAAACTGATGAAAGATGGGCTGTAGCCCTCGCTTCCATCTCCTGGCCCTGATTTCCATATCCTAGCCATTCTTCCCATCTTCTCACCTCCTGCTGTGAGCAGTGGCTCCACAGGACTGGTGGGAGGAATATGGAGCTGCTAGGGCACTCCCTGGATCTTCTGCATAGGAATTCCAAACAGGAAAGGAAACTTGGAAAGATAGATACCACCTGCACTTTGTGCCTTTTTTGTGTAGTTCAGGCGAGGAACCAGCTCGTTGTGCAGTTTCAGACATGACAACACGTTTCCGGGGGCTCAGGAGGGGGTGGCCAGGCTCAGGGTCACATCCTGCCTCCTGTGTGTGTCATCTGCCCCTCACTGCTGTGCCTGAGCCCACACCAGTGCCATGTGCTTGTGCTAGCAGCATTCCCAATGTTGTGTTACATCTGCAGAAATCCAGGAAAAAGGAGGATTTTTATCAAGCTTGGATCCAGTGCAGGGTAAGTGGGAGCTTGAGGCTGCCTGTGTGGGGGCTCCTGCGTGGTTGGGTGTTGTGGTCAGCACTCGCATCCCAGGCTGGGACTGGATTATCTCCACAGGGGTCAGGCTGAGAGGACCCTGCCTGGTGTTAGCCCTGCCCTGAGCCATCCTCACTCCTCTGCTGCTCAGGAGAGCCTGGGCAAGCGGGGCTGAAAATTAATTTAAAAACCCCCAAAGAAGAGATGATTTCCTAGTGCTGGCCAAGAAACGTGACACTGAGCAAATAGTAGAAAATAAAACAAAAATAAAGTTCACATTGGATCTGGAAACGGACATTTTATTTGCAGCATCAATGGTGTCTGCGTGCAGAAATCTTGATTTCTGCTCGGGTCTCGCAATGCAGAAGTCCCTGTAAATGATATTCCTGTGTGCACGTTCTGGAGCCCTGTGCCATGTCGTTAACGGAGCGCTCCTTCTGGGAGTACATTCCTCCCTCATTTTCTATCCCCATACATTAAATTGATAGTTTGGGGGATTACTGCTCATTCCAAGCTCATATGGGTGGAGTCCCCTTTATATGGCCATGCTGGTATGTAGTGAATTTGAATTGGCGCAGCAGAAAACTGGAAAATTTGGAACAGATAACTGTCTCCTATCTTTATATGGGAACATCAGAGTTCCTAGCTTTATTCTGGGGTTCTTGCCATTCCAAATATAATTTATTCTTTTATATAACTGTTTTCATATGATACACTCTGAAGAGTGGATAATGGTTTGGGGAGGATATAATCATTTTTTTCCCCCTCCAAGGCTGTCTTCCCAATTAATGAGACTGAGAACACGTTCCAAAAATCTATTTTTCCCCTCCGGGCTTTTTCTAATGTACTCAATTTATTCTGTAGTATGCCTTGTGCTTCCTTTATGGAGTTTGATTCCTAAATATTTGGTGGTGGTTGGCTGGCTGGAGCCTGTGTAAATGCTCAGGGTATGGATGCAGTTGTGGGAGCAGTGAGGGACTGGCTGTCCTGATCCCTTTCCACTTGGGAAGATGGACTTGGGGACATTGTTGTCCCCACCTGATTGCTGACCTCAATCTTACTGCCAGATGGGGTGGCTCTGGGGGCAGCTGTGTGCTTTGGGGGAATGGAGGGGTATCCTCATACCCTGGCTCCCTCTTCTCCCCTGTCTGGATGAGAAGTGGGTGGCCAGGATGGAACCAGTGTCTCCATCCCTCAGGAAAGGCTATTCCAAGTGAAATGTGCAAAGCTCCAGGGGCTCTTTCTTCTTAAAGCCTCACCTGTAAGCAAAATAGATAAAGTTCTTGTAAGTTTTTCTCTGCTCACATTGGTGATGTTTCCCAAAAACCTGTGGCATATTATCCTAGAATCATGGAATGGTTTGGGGTGGAAGGCACCCATCTTGAAGGGACCTTAAAGCCCATCTCATCCACCCCCTGCCATGGGCAGGGACACCTTCCACAATCCCAGGTGGCTCCAAGCCCTGTCCAACCTGGCACTTCCAGGGATGGGGCAGCCACAGCTCCATATCAATTTCAGAGAGCTTGCTGCTCTAAAATGGGTTGGTTGATATGTTACAAGCTCTATTTAAAAAAACAAACAAACGCTTTTAACTTGAGAGTAAAAGTGAAGTTTTAGGCCTAGAGGAGTTACCTTGGGCCAGTGATGGTGGCAAAGGGGTGCTCAGAAGCTCAGAACAGAGCTTTCGGTGTTACCCACGTGGTGAAGTGGTTCCTGCTCTGTCTAAGCAGTGGCTTTGCTCTGTATTGGTGGAGCTCAGGTGCTCCCTCCGAGTCACATGTCTCCCTGTCCTGACCAAATCACGATTTAGCTCCTGTTGGCTTGGGATAAAGCTGAGGCAGGAGCCCAGGAGCGTATTGTAGCCTTCTGTAGCACCCAGCTTGCCCAGCCCCATCAGCTACCTGGGGATGAGCAGTGCAGGAGGAGCAAGTTTCCCATGCTGGGTACTGAGGAGGAAGAGGAGAATGATGAAGAGGCCAGCTGTGAAGAGCAGCCTTGTTTTGTGGTAGGCATGCCATTCTGCACATAGCTCTGCTCTTCCTCCAGGGCGAGGAGCAGGTAAGATCATTTTGTGGTGGCAGCCACATTCCCAGGAGTGGGGATTCACATTTACACTGTTTGAGTTAGATGTTATATGACCTTGGGAAGCCACTTTCAGGGCCAAAAGCATGAGAGAAATTGTCTCCAATGGTTTTGAACTCTGGGTGGATGCCACTGCAGTCCACTTACATCTGGTGCCTTGTCCCTGCTGAGGGGCTGAGGCTGCTGGAGGAGAGGGACATTCCATGAACGTGGTTTTCCAGGCAGAGTGGAGGGGTTCCCCCAGACCCAGTGCTAGGAGTGTATGAAGGCAGCGGGAGCGACAAGGGAGATGCAGAGCTCTGTCCAAGGAGAGGTGGGGTGGCTGGAACGACCAGGAAGGGATGGGACCAGCAGCCTGGCTCTGCAGCGGGGTAGGGTGAAAGGTGTGGTGGTGAGCCTGCTCCCTACCCAGGTACCCCGGGGGGGTTAGGGCCCTTGGACACCCCCTTACACAGTCTCCTGGAAACCCTCACCCTTGTGCTGCCCGCTGGTCCCCCTGGGCACCTCAGGGAGAGGTCTTTCCCAGCCCGAGCTGCAGCTCTCGGTCCTCTCTATCAGAGGCTGCATCGACAGTGGAGCAACCAGCAGGGAGGGGAGGGCATGGGAAGGGAGGGGAAGGGAGGAGAGGGGAGGGGAGGGAAGAGGAGGGCAGGGAGGGCACCCTTGTTTGCTCCCCACGCTATAATTAGCCAGGCTGGCGGGCAGAGCTGCTGTCAGGCTGCTGACACCCAGCCAGGCTGCGGGGCCGCGTGTGAAGTGCACGCTGCAGGACAGGGTGTAATTAATTAGCTGCAGGCCCTGGGAGCTGGGAGCTGACTACTCAGATCCAGCTTCTTTTCCTGCCTTTTTTATTTTTTTGACCGGTGATGAAAGATAGAACTTCACCTATAAACCAATATAAACATGTGGGAGCATGGAGGTGTTCAAGGCCAGGCTGGATGGGGCTTGGAGCAACCTGGGATAGTGGAAGGTGTCCCTGCCCATTGCAGGGGGTGGAATGGGATGAGCTTTAATGTCTCTTCCAACCCAAGCCACTCTGTGATTCTGTGACCTGGTGTGCCCAAAGATTAAAAAATAACAAAACCATTTGTAAATATCGGCAGCACATTAATGCAATTGTGAGATCAGGCAGCTGACATTCCCAAAATGAGGCAAAATAAAAAAACCCACCAGGTTTTAGCAGGAACGCAGGCTGCGCCACACTCCCCTCCAGCACGTGCCATGCTCAGGGTTTCCCGCTATAAATAGCAGTGAGTTCAGCTCCACAGCTCAGCCCTGATCCTGCAAACACTTAAACCCAAGCACAACTCCTTCCCGATGTGCTCTGAGCTGCTGTAATATTTTGTAGGCTGTAATCATGAAATAGAAGGAAAAATAAGGTGGGGAAGGGAGGGTGTGCAGCCCACCGGTGGTACCGGCAATGGTGACTGGGCAGCCCCATGTCTGCGGCTTCCCCAGCAGCTCCCGCACCCTCCCTGCCACTCCAGAGGGTTGGATGGATGACAATGCAGAGCCGAGGTGCCCAGGCCTGTGCGTGCGTGTCGCTCTGGGTGCTGAGGAGCTGGCAGGTTTACAAGCTCCCGTGGTTTTGCCAGCAATTTGACAAGTTCTTCCATCCGGAGAAGCAGCAAGTGCAGGGTCGGCTATACCGGTCCCGCCAGGGCTCCGAGAGCTCCTTCCACAGGGAGACTCCCAACACAGAGCCTGTGCGTGCCTGCGTGGCTGTCTGTGCATGAATGAATTCCTACAGGCATGCAGCAGTACAATAGAAGTGGAGAAAACAAAGTTTCCTGGATGAGCTCTCAGTAAAGAAATGCTTTGAAGCTTGGGTCAGCTTTAGCGTGGTGTGAGCTGCGAGGGGTTTGCGGGTGAGCTCCCCTTGGCATGGGGAGCATGGCTGGGAAGAGGCTCAGCTGGGGAAAGCAGGGCTGGGAAGATGCTGCAAGAGGTGGGAAGACAGGGATGGAGTGCAAATGGACTTGTTTAATGGGGTGCTGGCAGATGCTCATGAGCAGGCTCACTTTTCCTCTTGCAGGAAGGCAGGTTGGGATGGAGTTGGTCCTCCTCACACAGCTGGTGAGGAACCCCAGGTCACTGTGAGGGTCTGTGCTGCAGCCAGCCCAGCTGTGTGGCTGGAATTGCTGAGGGAAGGAGATGGTGGGAGGTGGGGGGGTCACTGGAGTCATGCTGGCCTGGCTTGTGGAACCAGGGCCTGGCTCCTTCCTCCTGCTCCTACGCAGATCCCTGCTCCACTGTGCCGTGCACCTGTAGGGGTGAGCTCTGAGCTGGAGGAGAAGGAAGAGGAAGCAGAATTAATGACATTGGGAAATTTGGCACTGTTCTGGCTTGGCCTGGCCCTGAAGAGTGTACAGCCTGCTGGCAGGGCCAGGCTGAGCTGCAGAGACATGCTTTGGAGTGAGGGGCCGATGATGGGGCTGCTGCCCCAGAGAGCTCATCCCATCACTGTCCTGGGGCTCAGGGAGAGGCTGGGTGGAAATACCAGAATCATGGAATACCCTGTAATGGACCCATAGGAATCACCAAGTCTAACTCCTGGCCCTGCACAGAAACCCCAACAATCCCACTATGTGCCTGAGAGCATTGTCCAAATCTCCTGGAGCTCTGGCAGCCTTGGGGCTGTGACCATTCCCTGGGGAGCCTGGTCAGTGCCCCACCACCCTCTGGGTGGTCACCCCATTTTCCAAAGAACCAGGTTTACATTTGTGTTTCAGGCCCTAAAAAACCACCAAGGCCTCCCCTCCTGGGTTGCAGCTGTGAGGATGGGTGAGCCACCAGAGTGGATATTGAGCCTCTGGTGAGTGGAGCTGGAGCAGCGTGGTGCCCACCTGCTCACAGAAGGACATCCTGGCATTGGGAGGTGCTGGGATCAGGTTGGTGTCTGAGCAAGGCTGTGGCATCAGGGAGACACTGAAACACAGCCCCTCTTCCCCGGTGGGTCTGTGGTGTCTTGGGCAGGGACACCTGCCTGCAGGACACCAGGAGCTCCCCAGCTCCCAAGTGTGGGGTTTGCTGCTCTGCTGTGGGGTGGCTGCAAAGCCTTGGTTCTGTTCTCTGGGTTACTTCAGTGTACCATGTATGCATAGCCACATTTCCTTTCTCCTTCCCCCCTCAGTGGTCCAAACCCCCTTTTCTCTGGTTTCCAGCTTGTTTTTCACCTTCCATTGGACTCAAAGCCCAGCTTGGATGTGCATCACTGCCCCGTGTGCTTGCAGAGGGTCAGGGCTGTCTGCAGGCAAGTGTGAGAGCTGGGTCAGGCTCCCTCTCTGAGCTGGCAGGGTTGAGGTAGCTGTGGAAGAATGAACATGCTGGAGCCATTGGTGTCCTCCCCTGGCTGGGTTGGGTCTGGGGGGGGATTGTCACCCCCTCCTCAGAGCCTTTGAAGTCGAGGCAGGAGGAGGCAGGATCACGATGGTGAGGGGCTGGGGCTGACACATGCTGGTGGCCCACACCCGTCCCCACAGTCCCACTGGTGCTTTGGCCTTGCCAAAATACCATCCTGCAACAAAGACACATCTATGATTCCCAGTGGCTTGTGTCCTCTTCCCCTCTTTCCTTGAGCCAGCCCTTCCCATCTGGGCAGCACTTCCTGCCCCACCTGACCGTTCCCCTGCCACCAGATTTGTTTTGCTGCATCACCCGCCCTTTATTATACACCCCTGTTCTCCATTTCTTGTTCTCCATCCTTCAGCACACAGGCAGGATCTGCTCTCCATCCAGGAAGGCTGTTGGGGGTGCAAAGCTGCCCCCAGCCTGGTGGCCTGGAGTTCCCTCCAGGCTGGGACCCACATTGAAGGCAGGAGTTATCACTGTGATTTTCAGCTCAGCAATCAGGTTCATCCAGCCTGAAATTCAGATTTTAGGATTTGAGGGTTCAAATCCGGCCTCGGTTGATGTTTTGGGGCTGCTTGGGGCTATATTAGCTCAGGGCCCTGGCAGTTCAGGGGCTGTTTGAGGGGTGCGGTGTCGGGGGCAAGTGATAGCAGGTGGAATGGGTGCTGGAGCCCACAGAGGGGAGGCAGCATTCCCAGAGCCCTTTGGTTCCTCAGCCAGCCCTTGCCTGAGGGCTGAAGGCAGATGGGGTGCGTGGAGCCCCCAGCCTGGGGCTGCTCCAGCCCTTGCTTGGAGGATGCTGTGAGCTGGGGTGGGGGCTGCCATCTCCTTCCTCCTCCTCCCAAACAACCGCTCACATCCCAGGCTCTGAATTTTATTCCCCTTCCGACAGTCAGGCATCACCTCCCGATTACTCATAACTGCAGCATGCTGCAGATACAGGGAGCTTGAGGAATGGCTGTGCCTGGGAGCAGAACCACCAGGATCCAGGGGGACAGCTGGGGTGGGGGGAACAGGCTGTGCAGCCGTGGTCCCCAGGCTCTGCCCTGCCCTGGGGGCCAAGCACCTCCTGCCTGTGCCCAAATCGCCCTGGAATCCGTCCAGCCCAGCTCCAAGTGCAGCTCAGGGATGCTGAGGTCCCGGCAGATGAGCAGGTGACAATGGCAGTGTGACAGCACAGCCTGCAGCCAGCAATGGCTCTTGAGTTTGTTTTGCAGAATCCTCTTCTAGCATGGAAAAATCACATCCCTCAGTTCTCCTCTCGTTTGTTTGTGTGGGCATTGATTATGCTGGGAGTTACTGAGCCAGGTTTTATTGGAATGACTGAGAAAGCTGCCACCTGTGAGCAGCCACCGGTCTTTGGGGATTATTTTGGTGTAGTTGCTAAATAATTGCATGAGGCTTCTTCAGCCTTGCTAATAACTTTATTCTTCCAGGGACACTGCCTAGGAAAAGGATGAGCTGAGATTATGCTTGGCAACATTTATGAGAGGAAAAAGTACAACAGGATTGATGTCTGCTGGCAGGAAGAAATAAATAAAAATATACCTCTGTCTTAGCCACTCCATGAGCATCCTTGTTTCCAACCCAAGGTCTGTTATCTCCCCAGTTTGGCTGAATTTTGGAATTCAGCACACTCCTTTAAATCACTCATCATTTCTGTCTGCAGCATGCTGTGCTAATTGTGACCAGGGAATTCAGCAGGGCTGCCTTTAGAGATGAGCTGGCCTAGGGAATCTGGGCTGGTAGCTTACATACACTGTGTAACTCACAAAATTATTTAGTTAGTGCCTGAAAAGTGAAATTAAACAAACGAATTCAAGCACTCCCGTTGGCACAGATTCGCAGAATCAAGGAGTAGTTTGGGCTGGAAAGGACTTTAAAGCCTATCCAGTGCCACCCCCTGCCATGGGCAGAGACACCTTCCACTATCCCGAGGTGCTCCAAGCTCCATCCAGCCTGGCCTTGAACACTTCCAGGGATCAGGGGGCATTCATCATCTGGGACAGCACCCTTGTGTCCCGCCTTCCTCTCCTGACCCTGCTGGCAGCAGGAGCATGGGCACTGGAGAGATGGCGGGGGTATCCTGGGAACTTTTGGTAGCTGCCCTGCCCAGTGCCACATGCCAGGGCAGCAGGGGCTGCTCCTGCCCCAACAGGTGCCTCTGTGCTGTCCATGCCCATGGTCCCTCACCTCCGTGTCTCAGGAGGAAAGGGTGGAGATGGGTGCAAGCATCGCTTGAGGTGTTTGTTTTAGAAAGACAGGCTGATAAAAATTATTTCATTAAGGGACTTAAACTGTGCTTCTTCAACCCTGAGTCATCAGTGAAGTGAGCAAGCGAGGAGCAGCAGTGGGTCCCGCTGGAGGGTGACTCACGCTGTGTCTTGGGGCTCACAGGGACTCTGAACTGGGTGATGCTCCTCTTCCTCTGTCTTGGGATGGCCAGGGGCTCCCAGCACCCTGAGCAGCAGCAGGAGGTCTCTGGGAGCCTGTGAGGCTCCCAGATTGATTTGGGAGCTGAGCCACACTGTAGTTGTACCTCTCTGCTGTCCCCTGCTCTGCCTTGATGCACAGGAGCCACGAGCAGTCACTTCTGGAAGCCTGGAGACCATCCAAGAGCAGAGCAGGCACACAGGCCAGCATTTGAGCTTTTATTGTTTATTTGCATTGATAGAAGCCTCCAGATCCCCTCTCAGTCCAGGAGGAATTGATCTTTCCTCCCAGAAGGCACAGGGAAACTCTAGGCCACCTGTTGCTCCTCTGCCTCTTTCAGTTCCCAGGCATCAGGCACAGGCAGGAAAAGAAAAGCCAGTCCCAGCTCCCAGTAAGGTCAGGAGCTGCCCCTCTACACTGGTTTGCTTAGTGAGCACTGTAAAACCTGCTCCGTCCCTCCCACTTGGAGGTGTTGAAACTCTGTTCAAGCCAAGTGCCAGGACATTTTTCCTAAGATCCAGGTTGTGTGTTCCCTTTGCCTGACCCTGCTTCCTAACATCCCACCCTTCCCTTGGCCTCTTTTCCCTTACCTTCCCGTCCTTTGGATGTGGCTGAGACTGCGGTACACAGTGGGACTGATGTGGCACTGGTGGCACTGTCCCAGTCCTGCAGCTGCCCCTTGGGAGATCCTGAGCTGCTGCTGTCCCTTTGTGTGACACTACAGCGGGCAGTGCCTTTGGCCAGTCCTGCCCACAGCCTCCCATCACCCATTCCCTGTGTGATCCCTCATTAACCTCTTCAAGCCGTCACTGATCCCCCGACAGGGAGGATCTTCCCAGGCTGGGCTCTGAGGTCCCTCAGTGCTCCAGTTCCTGCCAAGATGTTGTGATGTCCCTGCCCTTGGAAGGGCCTCCAGCAAACTCTGCTCCATCCGCTGGTGATTATGGTGGCCAAGTGCTTTCCTGGACACTCTCCCAGAGCCCTCTGGATCCATGGCCACCTTGGTTTTGTGCTTGCTTAGGAGAAAGAAATGCAGCGTGGTGGGATTGACCTGTGCAACTCCATCTGCCTGCTGGGCATGGTCCTGTTCTCTTCTGGAAAGAGAGTAAGGAGGCAAAGAGCTGTGCAGGGGCAATATGGGGAAACTGAGGCACAAAGTGGAAAGAAATGGCTCAAGGCCAGCCTTGGTGGCGGTGGTACAACCAGGAGCTGATTCCCAGCTAATTTTCTTCATGAGCTTTAAAATCAGTAATTTTGGCTCATCATTGCTGTAATCACTGCCCAATTTATTGTTGGGGTTTTTTAATTTCTCTGCAAAGTTAGTTCCTCATTGTTTTATCCCAGATATCTAAAATCTTAGTTTTCCTCCAGCTATGGCATTGACGGGAGCTTTTCCCATTGACCTCAGCTGTGGCTGGGTAGAGGGGTCTGGCTGTTTGGTGTGCAGGTTTCCCAGATGTTGTTTCAATAGTGTTGAGAATGCTGTTTGCAGGTGATTTATCCTTAAATATCAGCAGTTCTCTGTGATCCCCACTAGCACAGATAGCAGAAGAAACTGACTTCGTTGTGGCTCATGAACTTTGTTGCAACTGATCCACAGTTTGGGAAGTACCACTTCGGGTTTTGGGTGTCAAGTTTAAAGAAGTAAGGAAATATCATGTGGGAATGCTGTGCAGGAAGGAGTGGAGCTGTTCCCGGATGTGCCGTGGGCTTGCAGGACAGCTCCCATTGCTCACCCTGAGCAGTTACTGCTGTGTTCATTTCTCTGCTGCCTCAGGAATGCATGGAGTGGTTTGGGAGATCTGGGGCTCGCCTGGAGATCTCTCAGACAAATCCCCTGCTCAATGCAGGATCACCTACCCTGGATTGTCCTGGACACCCAGGACCATGTCCACTGGGTCTTGGATGTCTCCAAGGATGGAGACTCCACCACCTCTCTGGGAAGGTTGTGCCAGTGTTGGACCAGCCCAGTTTAGTGGCTGGCCATTGATTTATGGGGCTTTGCTGCAGCTTCTTGCTGCTGTGGGGTCAGAGGAGCAGCAGGGACAGCCAGGGACTGTCTCCATCTCCGTCGGGTGGGGCTGCTTAGAGCTCTTGTGTGTTGACAGTCAGCACGAGGGCAGGTGACATCTTAGAACCACAGAATCATAGAATCTCCTGAGTTGGAAGGGACCCACAAGAACCATCCAGTCCAACCCCTGGCCCTGCCCAGGACACCCCAAACAATCCCACCCTCTGCCTGAGAGCATTGTCCAAAGGATCCTGGAGCTCTGGTAGCCTCGGGGCTGTGCCCATTCCCTGGGGAGCCTGGGCAGTGCCCAGCACCCTCTGAGGGAAGAACCTTTCCCTGAGATCCAACCTAGTTCCACAACCACAAGTTCCAGCTGTTCCCAATGATCTTCCCATCCCAAAGGGAAGCTGCTCCTTGTGTGCTCCCAGCTCTGCCCCAGAACATCTGTGTGCCCTGGGCTGAGCATGAGGATGTCACACATGCTGACCCACGTGCGCTGTGCCGTGGGGTGGCTGCAGCCTCCCCACTGTGCAGGTGACCAACCAATGTCCCTGTGCCATGGAGAGGGTCACCCACCAGCGAACCACATCCCCATCTTGCTGGTTTGGTCAGAGCATCCTTTTGGTAATGTTTTGGTGACAGTGGATCCCTGCCTGCTTAAAAGCTGGGGTCCTCCTCTCCCTGCTGGCTTTGGTGGGAACTCTCTTTGGCTTTGGCTGGCAAGGGGAAGCTTTGGGATTGCTCTTGCAGTCCTGATTAGCATTCGGCCCCACTGCTCCTGCTGTTTCGAGTTGGAGCTCGCCATTGCCTGGCAACCACGGAGCAAAACTACAACAGCTGCCCCGGAGCCTAAGCGGCTCCCGCAAGCCTGCACGCACCGACACACAGGGACGGGGACGGTGGCAGGGCCACCCCGCGCCGCTGCTCACCGCCCCTCACCCCACAAGGTGCAAGGACAAGGATAATCCCCAAGGTGAGGAGAAGGAGGAGGAGAGAGCTGTGGCTTTGGTGACACCCAGGTCCGGTGGGTCTGTGTCTGTCTGTCCCAGTGCTGCCTTGCCGCGAGCATCCCACTGTGCTGGGCACAGCCTGCCCTGCACATCCCTTGGTGCAGGTACCATCCTGTGCTCAGGGAGCTTGTGTCATGCCCTGGGGCCTTGGAGCAGGGCTGGGGGTCAGTCCCTGCTGGGGGTGTCTCTGGGACAACGTGTGCTGGGGGAGAGTGGGATGTGTGTGGGATGCATGGCCCCATGGGGCGTGCGGAGCTGCGCACACGCTCTCTATGTGTGCCGTGCACACCCCTGGCCTCGCACCCCAAGTCGGGTCTGTGTGGTGCCTGTCGCCCTCAGGGTCCCCATGGGGAGGCTCTGCCTGACTGGGGTCTCCCAGAAGACCCTGGCACCACCTGTGGTGCTCTCAGGCTTCTACTCTGTTGTGCTGGGGGTGGAGTTGGAGGCACATGGGAACCTGAGTGAGCATCAGGTCTGTCTCTGCTTCCCAGTTTTGCACGTGCTTGGGGCCTGATGTGGTTTTCTTGGCAGAAGAATTTTGTTGTCCTGCTCCTGACAGGAACTGTGGGCCTGGGGCTCAGCGACTGACCTGCCAGAGGGTCTCTGCAGTGGTAGTGGCTCAGCCCCTCCACAAAACCCTGCACTTTGCCCTCTTTCCAGCTGGGCAGACTTGAAAGGACTTGAGTCCCTTCCTGACACTTCTGCAGGTGACAGGAGACACAGACATGCCTGAGTACATTGAGTGCAGATCTAATGCATCCTCTCACCTCTAGTTTAACTCTCTATTTTTACATCTTTGGCTGCTGCGGGCTCTGCCTATGGCTAGAGGTCCAAGCTGTCTTGTCCAGCCAGCCCACCCAGACCGGTTGGGCAGGAAAATAACGGGCATGTGCCTTTCACTGCTTCCCCACACATCCTTATCAGTGATACTTGCTTGGAAAGGGGTTAAAAAAAATAAATACATCTATCTTTTGTGTCTTGCAGAGCCTGGGGTCGGCGGACAAGAAGGACTTTTACCAGCCAAAGTAAGTGCCAGTAGCAGTGGTGAGTAATGGCATGGAAATTCCCGGCTGGTCCATATTACCCAGCAGCTCCATGGCTTGCTAAGATTAGACATTTCAGTGTACAAGAATAGCTGCTGCAATTACACAAGTGAGGATAACAGTGGAAGGGCTGTCAGTCATCCTGGCTTCGGGGCATATGCAAATCCTTCCATCAGGTCAGAAGGAACCGTGACAGCTTGACTGAGCCTGGGGGACAGAGCCGGGAGCAGGGGGCACATGGGTGACCTTTCCCACCTCTGGCTCCCTCTGCTCCTGGTTTGCACAGCTGAGCTGCCTTGGAGAATCGAAGGGTTTTGCTGTGCGTCACACCGGGCTGATCTCCCACAGATGGGTATTGGTGGTGGTGCCTGTTGTCTTCAAACACCTGTGTTTGGTATAGCACCGTGAGCAGTAGGAGGAGAGGAGGGCAAGAGGTTTTTTAGAGCCATGGACATGAGAAAGTTACTGCAAACCACGCCACCAACATGAGCAGTTGGTGACTTGGTGTGTGGATTAGGTAACAGAACCTTGCCACAGCATGGCACGTTCCAGGCAAGAAGGCTGTGCTTGTTGGAAGGACAGGTTTGCTCCCATCATCATTTGGATAATGGCAAACACTGTTAAAAGCCTTGCTGAGAGGCTGGGTTCTGCCCCAGCACTGAATTATGTGTTGTGCTGCTGAGCACGTCACCTGTGGGACCTTGTGTTGCTCCTGCTTTGCTTGGGAAGTGAAGGTCTTCAGGTTATCACCTATCTTCTGAAAAAAAGAAAAAAAGGTGGATTCAAAGTTGTGGGACTGTGCTCTGATGGGTAGGATTGTCAGGGGAGCATGGCTTTGGAAAATTCAGAAGGAATTGGTTTGAGGAAATTTCTCCTCCAAAGCTTACTGTCCTTCTGCTCTTGCTCACTCTTTGCTGCTTTCCCAAGCATTCCTGCAGTGCTACATCCCAGAAGTGTGAGCACTGGAGCGACATCCTTGGTCCAAGTTAGGCTTGGCCTCAGAGGGAGCATGTCCAGGGGTGCCAGGCTGTGTCAGGAAATGCTGTATGAGCTGCCTGCTTACTGGCTGTGGTGGGAGAGCAAGTGTGGGGTGTGTGTATATTCTTCAGTTATCCGCTGATTCCTATTTATGCCACCAAGAGTTTTTAGAACTCAGTGCTGGTTTCTGCATCCATACCGAAAGTCTGATTTGAGGGAGCTCCCCTGCCTGTTCACCCCAAGGCAGTGCAGCTCATCAGCTTTCTAAGAACGCAGGCAGATAAACACTTCTGGAAATACAGCCAGAGCCATTTCCCAGGCTATTTAAGCCCGCATGGCTTTCTGGGAGATCAGAGGAATAACACAGGAGGTTATGGAGTCATTGTGGGTGCTACAACAACATGAACACACATTTGGCAAAGAACTCACGGCCATGTTTATGTGACCTCTCCCGACAGCTGTCCAAGATTTCAGTGCTCCTGACTGTACTGCTGTGTTTGTGAGGAGTCTGTGTTTTGACAAGCAGGTTTAGAACAGATTGAAGCATCTCCCATGCCTCTGTTCCAGCTGAAGCTTTGGGGAGGCTTGAAGTAGGAAACTTGAAGGAAATATGTAAAGAGCTCTTACTGTTCAGATATCCTGCCATTTCCTGTGGTTTTGGAGGTTGGTAGCAACAATTTCTGGTGCTGCATTTATAACTTATCTCCTCTGAGAAACGAGGAATGTGTCTCTACCTTGACTGGGAGAACACGGGCTTCCCATCTCGCTGAAGGTGTGGAGCTGCTGCGTCAGAGAGGGGATGCTGGTGCAGGAGCTATTGTAGGTACAGGATGTCTTATGGGTGTTCCTCTGTGCCACAGCGCCACAGGACCTCCGTGGTTTGGCCCAGCAGCTGTGATTGGCTGATAGTAACACTGTGACTTTGGTTAACGTCCAGCCCCTTTACACTCCTCAGTGGTTGTTTCCGGGTTGTGATGGGGAAGTTTGTGGCCATGATGTGGCCTGGTATCACTGCCCTCATCCCATCTGGCTTTTTGATTCCCCAGCTGATGCTGCACTGTGTCTGTTGCAACCCATCTGCAAGGCTGGACCAGGTGCTCTGTGGAGCCCTTCAGTTTCTGGCAGGGCTGAAGCTGGTCCTCCTCAGCAGAGAAAGGTCACTGGAAAATGCCAGAGGTCTGGTGGCCCTGCCAAGGACTTGAGAAGAGCTCAGCTCTTCTGCAGCAGCTCGACAGCCCAGATTCACAGTTCCCCAAGCCCTGGGCAAGGCGGTGGCGAGCAGCCAGAGCCTGGGAAGCAGCTGATTCCCAGAGCTGAGCTGAGCTGTGGTAGTTCCTGGACACATCTGCGCAGCGAGGCTGGTGAGCTGAGGGAAGTCTGGCAGTGTGTAGCTGGTCCTGCAGCTCCCATGTGCCAGGGCAAACTCAACTGTGCTTCTGCTTTTCCTTCTCTGGCTTCTAAGGCATTGGCTCACCAGCCACCAAAGCCCTGGGCTGTGGGAGCAGGGTCAGAGCCACCCTGCTCTTGTGTCAGGCTTTGGGGCTTTCCCACAGCAGGTGTTGGTCCTGGAAGCAGAAAAAGGAGACACACATGCCAGAAATCTCAGCAGTGAGCTTTGTCACTGCTTGTCCTGGGAGTAACTCCTGCTCCATTCCTGCCATGTTTAGCTTTCTCCAGTAAGGTGCCCTCCTCCTCAGTGGACATAAGATACTCCATCTGCTGAATTTCCTTGTGTCTCCCAGAGTGACTCCTTTCCTTCCTTTGTTGCCTCTTCCCTTCAGAAATGGAAATGCTGTGCTCACCCCACAGTTCCCGTCCGTCTGTCTCAGCCAGCAGTCAGGTGTTTCCTAAGCTCCTGGAATATCCCAGTGCTGATCAAGGGCATGGAGATGTGTCCACTCTCACCCATTGGCCTCTGATGGCCCTTCCCCTCCTTCCAGTCCATCCACAAGGTTTTGAGGTACAGATCTCCCATTGGGTTTCCCCAATATGCAGTGGAAAGCACACAGGGAGGTGTGGTGAAGGTGAATCTCTGCTATAGGAAGTCAGAGGTGCCCAGAACGGAGCTACTGGAGCTGAAACGCTGCTGCTGCCCACTCTGGGGGAAGCCCTTCTGCTTCCAGGGGCTCCAGTGATTGTACTTATGGATATTCCTGCAAGAGCTGGCCCATATCAGGAGCTGGGACTCCTGGTTTTTAGTCTGGGAGGTAATGTTCCCTCTTCCCGTGTTAAATGGAAAGGATGCAGCCTGAGTCGAGAACGCTGAAGCATTTATCTTAAGAAAAGGTACATCAGTTGAGAACTGAAAGAGACCAGCCAAGGAAGAACCAGCACAGGCAGATAGAGAGCTCCCGTAGCTGAAATACCTGAGAGAGGAACCTGGCATGTTGGGAATGGCCACAAGTCCAGCTGAGAGTCAACATCTGCGCAGGTATCCTCACCTGCACTGGCTGCTCCAGCCGTCCCACGTGAACAGGTACAGGTGCCTTCCTGTGTTTCCAAAACAGTGTGTTCAGATGCCAGAATGGTTTATCCCAACCCAATAACTTCCATCTGATGCGGTCTGGGCACGTGCCTCCCCCACTGCAATCCTGGCTGCAGCCCTGCTCCGTCTGGGATCTGACCAGAGTTTGTAGGGATCAGGGAAGAAATGTGGGGTGGGATCAGTCCAGGCACTGAGCTGCTCACTCCTTTGTCACCCCACTTTTGGAAGGTGCTGATACAGCTGTAATGCTGTGAGAATATCCAGACTTTCAGAGGTCCTTCCGAACTTCTAACACAGGGCCCTGACTTCTCTATCAAGGCAGTTTCCTGAGCAAGGAGACACTGGCTGAGGACCCAGGGACGAGGACACTGTGCTCAGAGACAAGAATAGGCTTTCCTGGGACAGGAGGTAATAAATCTTCTGGCAGGGCTGGGTGGAAGTGTCTTGACAGGAACTGAGGTTGCCTGGTGTGTTTGCTAATTGCCCCTGGCACATGTTTGCTCTTCAGTGACAGGAACTAATTTTCTTTAAAGCAGAAAGAAATGTTGGTAGTAATGACACTCATAACCCCCCTAGCAAATGCAGGCTGAAATACCTGGGCTTAATAAATGTCACTGCTTTGCAGTGGGAGCTGCCCTCATCCCCCCCAGCGCTGCCTCCAGTGCCGAGGGCAATGCTCAGCTGTCAGGGAGCCGTCACTCGGGAGCAGGGAATATCTGCCAGGCTCTTTGAGGTGTCAGGAGAGACACGGCTGTAGTGACACAAAATGCTCTCCATTGATCTGCTCCTCCCATCCCATGGGACGCTGTGGCCATGTGGAAGAGCCCGGTGGTGTCGGAGCTGCAGCAGGATCCCGCAGCCCTTTCAGGCAGGTACCTCATGGCTCTGTCTCCATCTTGGATTAAAGGCTGTCCCCACCCTCTGTCCCCCAGCCTCAGATGTGCAAACACTCGAGGAGCCTTTGAAACCACCTCCCAGAAAGCAGCAGCTCCTGTTTGTTTTGCCTTGCAGTCATTACACGGAGCTGTCTCTGCAGCTAATTCGTTGTCACCTGGCCCTTAGAGCAGAACATTTCATCTCCCAGACTCCAACCTTGCCATGCCAGCACTTAGATGAAAGTGTTTCCTTGCTGAGTCATTATCTCGTAACACGTTAGTAGTTTTAAGGCTCTAGAAATCAGTATTTACATTTTGGAAGCATTAAGGACCATAATAATAAGCATGATGTGTTCCTAAGCCAGGTTTTCATTTCGGTACCTCCTTCCCTCAAACATTATTGCTGTAGTAATGATGATAATCACACACATATAGGCTGTGCTTGACTTCTCCTGTGGTGGCTGAGAGTTGTTCAGCTGGGAGCTCAGGTTCCAAGCGCTGAGCAGAGGGAGGAGGACACACATGGGAAGGAGGGGGGAGGAAGAGATGGTGCCAGTGACACCAGGGAGCTGTGAGGTAGGAGAAGCAATGCCAAGACCAACTCTCCCTACAGAAGGATACTCATTGGGATACTCAATGCTGCAAGAAACTGTCCCAAAACCACCTGCACAGGTTTGGAGAATGCTCCCAGCTTTGGCTGTATGAAGGGATGAAGCACCATCACCACCATGTCTGGTGGCAGTGGGATGGCAGAGCCATGGAGGGTGGAAGAGAAGTGCTGAGGTCTGTGGGGTGAGTGCTCCTTGGAGGGGGCAGGTTGGAACCTGAAGGGCAGTGTAGCCCTCCAGAAGGGATCATGAATACAGGCTCCTTGCTTCCAACCCCAAATCCTGGAGCCCAGGGACAGCAGAAAGAGTTGTTGGGGCTGGCTGAACTCATTTCACCCTGCACTGGGTGCACAGGCCATGGGACCCCTGGACCAACCCCAAGCTCTGTGCCTGCTCTCCCCTGGGAATGGCCCTCCTGCACGTGGTATAAAATAAAGTTTTGGGTTTCCTTGTTTCTCTGCAGCTTTTAACATGTTAAACGAGGTTGCAGTGTAAGCTCTTACTGTGCCAGTTGTCATAGAAACTTGCAGGGCTTTTTCCCCGTTCCCCCCAGCCCCTTTCTTTACACAAAAGCAGGGTTGGATTTTGTCCCCCCTGTAATTTAAATCCCAGTCCAATTAAAAACCTGCCTGGCCCTGATTCCCTGTCTCCAGCACTGCCACACAAGGACTCAAAGACTTTCTGTCGTGCTTCCTGTTGTCCCAGCTGAAGGCTGTGTGTTCCCCTGCACTGTGCATTTCCCCATGGCACTGAGGGGATTCTGTCCCCTTGAAATGCCAGCAGGGATTGGGGCTCAGCCCTTGTCTCCCTGCAGTGCCTCTGGGCAGCACAAGAGTCCTCGTGTACCATGGGGTCCCTCTCCTTGCTGCTTTTTCTGGAAGCAGGGAGCAGAGTGGGCACGGTTCCTCCATGCCCGGGCACTGGGGCTCCCTGGGCCTCTGGTGGGGACATTGGGGTGGCATCTGCCTGCCCTGCTGGTCTGAGCCCGGGGCTGCCTTCCCCTCTGGTGCTGGGAGGACGATGCTGCCAGCTCAGCACTGAGGCTGGCACAGGAGCCACCTAAGCACCAGCTGCAGCCCTGCCACGATTGCGGTGCCTGGCATTAATCATGGAAAGGGAATCGAGCGTAGGAAGATGGGCATTTTTTAACAAATAACCAAGCCTGCATTCTCCCCTAAGCAAGAGAGCAAAATGTTTGCTGCAGTGAGTCAACACAGAGATGCTTTAGCCATGGGAGGTACCGCTCCCACCCACAGAAGCCATCGGTCCCAAATACAGCCGGGTACCAAAGGGACAAGTGGGGAGAGATGTTTCCTGAGCTGCTCAGCCAGGAATCCATGCTGGACTTTCTGCAAGACAGAGGGATCCTTTCCCTCGTGCTTTGCTTCTGGCATAAGACTTGATGGGGACTCTTCAGAGGGAACTGGACTTGTAGCTCAGGACTTCTTTGAGGAGCTCAGTGCCACCCCAGCTCCTCATTGCTCCAAGGCCAGGCTATCTCATAGAATCCCAGGATGGTTTGGGTTGGAAGGGACCTTAAATCCAACCCAGTCCCATCCCCTGCCATGGGCAGGGACACCTTCCACTGTCCCAGGCTGCTCCAAGCCCTGTCCAACCCAGCCTTGGACACTTCCAGGGATCCAGGGGCAGCCACAGCTTCTCTGAGCACCCTGTGCCAGGGCCTCCCCACCCTCACAGGGAACAATTCCTTCCCAGCATTTGCTCCAAACTTACCCTCTGTCTGTTTAAAGCCAATAAACACCCCTCCTGAGCCTTCGCCCTGTTCATGGCAGGAGTCATCCCTGGAGCTCCAGCTGTCTGCTAGGATTTGTTTGGGTGGGATTCAGGTGTATTGGATCAGTCCTTTGGCCTTCTGTGTGCTGCAGGGATATAAATTGCCCACACACTCCTGGAGAGGTTTTGGTTGCCTTCTGAGCGTTATCTAATTCTCTGAGCATCCCTGAGATGTATGTAATCCTGACCCAAAACTCGCTAGAATTTGCTGGGCTCCACCTCCCAGTCCCTGCCTCCTGGCACGTCTCACTGATAAAAGCAGTTGGCACCACTCTGTTTTTTGGTGGGTGGCAGATTTTTATCAATAAACTCAATATAGCTCAAATCTTTTGCAGCATGATATTACCTCCAGCCCCCAGATCAATTTTGTGACTCATCCCTCCAGGCCCTGCTGTTTTAGTGTCCCCTTTAAATGTGGGCACCTTAATAGCAGGAGTGGCAGTGGCAGTCCCAGCAGTGCAGTACGTGCAGCTATCCTGCTCTCCCCCAAGAACTGCATCAGCTTTTTTCATCACAGCATCACATTAGAGCCTTGTGCTGGGCTGCTCACCCGTGGTGACCCCTGACCCTTCCTGGAGGCTCCCTCTTGTCTGGAATCCAGTCCCTGTTCATAAATACGGCCTGAAATCCCTCTCTGGAGCTGCGTCATCCCGTGCTGGGCTGCATTATCCCGTACAGTGTTTGAATGGGCTCAGCATTACCAGGCAGCCCACATTTCCCTCTCTCCTCATCAATATTTACCATTACATCAATCTTCTTGTCACCCACTAATTTTTTGAGTGAGGATTTTGTATTTTCATCGTGATCATCGATGGAAATATCGACTGGTGTGTTCCCCATGGAGCCTCGCTAACGATTCCCCATTGACACCTCCTGTGTGAGACCTGTCAGCCGGCTCTAAATCTATTTAAAGTGCTTGATTGGGGCTGCACAGCCCCATCTTCTGAAATCAGAATGTCAAGGAGCACCGAGCGCTGTGCCTGCGCAGCCGGTACGTGCACAGGCCTTTTCCTGAGTGTTCATTACAGAGTGACATCGGGCTCATTTGACAGGATCTCTTCCACCAAGACACACCGACTGACTTTAATTAGAACTTACATCCTTTAATTATTTCTTAATTTAATTCCAGATGAGCCCTGCCTTCTGGGTCCTATATCAGGCTGACCGTTTAGTTGTTAACTAGGTCACCCTTACTGCTGGGTGGGAATGCAGGGGGGAAGGAGCAGTTTCCATCTGGATGTGGCAGCCTGAACTTTGCTGAAAACAAGCAGCAGAGCCCCAAAACCTCTCCCCAGCTTTTGGGTACATGTTGGCTGGCTGGCTGGTTGGTGCTATTTGGCTACATTCCATGTGAGCATGGATGCTAATGATTTAGGAAAGCTTAATCCCTCCTAGGAATTCATTTACTCACGTTTTCTCCCAAACACAGAATAAATATGGACTATGTTTTCTTTTTCTGCATCATTTGAGCAATCCTACAGACTCTGCTTTAAAGTAGCCCCGGTGCTCCTTAAGACCAGACCTATTGCTAGACTCTGTTTGGCTCCCAATAGCAGATTTTCCATGTCCAGCTATGCATTTTCCCCTTCTTTAGTTTCCCTAATCATTTTCCTACATATTGTAATTTTTCGTTTGTATTGACCACTCTATTCTGCACTCCATGGCAGGAGGTTGAAACTAGACGGAATGCAAACCCTTCCATGATTCCATGATTTTACTGCTGGCTCCGTGAGTCTCCCAGTGTGCAACTCACAGACCCAAATCCCTGCTAACATGTTCCATTGGGAACATGCATTTAAGGCTGAGCTCCTGCAGCTGGCTCAGGTATGATGTGCTGTGCCTCGTCTCAGGCCTTGGTGAGAAGGTAAATATGTGTTTATTCAAGCTCCGACTGCTAAAAGATCTGTAATTCCAAAGGAAAGTGTATAATGGTGTGTATTGTAAGCGTGCAGTGCCCTCCTCTTCACTCCCTGCCACCCTCCCACGCAGGCACTGCTGATCACGTACAGCAGCGTAGCAGTTCCAGGAGCGTTGAGTGCCTTCAATTTCTGTTCATGAGGGAAAATTTCCCGTTCCTCATTCTCCTTTCTCCACCTCGCTGCCTCACATCATCTCAAGAGCTTTGCCCCTCAGCACAGCAAGAGCAGGGCTCTGATACAGTTTCTTGCGACAGCCACAGATTAATCTGGGGTTTTATTTAAGCCCCGTTGTGGTATTTTCTCTCCATGCTCCCACCTGCAGTGCCAGGTTGACAGCTGGGCCACGGAACTGGAGAATCACAAAAGGGTTTGGGTTGGAAGTTCTATCCCCCTGCCGTGGGCAGGGACACCTTCCGCTATCCCAGGTATCTCCAGGCCCCATTCCAGGGATGGGGCAGCCACAGGTTCTGTGAGCAATCAGCCGGATCTCCAGGAGCTCCACTGGCTCTTTCTCTGGGAAGGATAATCAGGTGGGATTGGGCTGTGCTGGGCAGATTATGGGGACACATGGAGATAGTGCTAATTTGCTCAGGGAGAGGTGTGACTGAGGGTGTTAAAGGAGGAAAATGCACTGTTGTTCCTGCAGCTTGACAAAGCTGTGTGCATGGAGGGGTGATCCAAGGATTTGAGCTTTCCTACAGGTTTCTGGCATTGACAGACACAGGATTTAGGGTAGTGTGGTGGCTGTGCAGTGGGAAGGGATTGAGGGTGAGAGTGAGGGTGCTCATTTGTCTCTTGGGGCTTAGGACATCATGTGAAAGGGCACCACGACCAGCATTCCATCTCATTTATGGGGAAATTAATTCTTATCTCCCCATGGACTGCACAGAGAGCCTGGGCAGACAGTGCAGAGCTCTGCAGCAGTGCTGCCACCGGTGGCTTCAACACATCCTGAACGTAGGATGGGCTGTAATAATCACTGAAGAATCATGAAATCCCAGAATGGTCTGGGACCTTAAATCTCATCTTGTTCCCCCCCCTGCCATGGGCAGGGACACCTTCCACTATCCCAGGCTGCTCCAAGCCCCATCCAACCTGGCTTTGGGCACTTTCCAGTGATGGGGCAGCCACAGCTTCTCTGGGCACCCTGTGCCACGGCCTGGAAAAATGGATAATGGTATTTACACCTAATTAAAGACTTGACTGACTCCAGCTGTGCACAGCCCAGGCAGGCTGACTTTAGGCAGACTTTGGGGCATTTTACTGAGGGATTGTGGGAGATCAGCTCAACTCCCAGCCACAGGAAAACACCACCTAGTCCCACAGTAAATGGAAATGTGTGTGGTGCTTTGAGGAAATGGGCTAGAGAAGGAGATGAAAGGAACTCTAGGACCTGCAAATTCCCATTTTTAAATCTCAAATAGAAAAGCCTTCCCAATGAATGCTTCAAGAACAACTTTGGAGCTGACAGTTCTCAAGCAGGGTCTGTTGGAGGTTTTCCTTTGCAGTTTGAGGTAGGAAGGAAACAGCACCCAGGGAGAGAAAGCTCAGCTGCACTCATTGTCCCTTCGAATGTCAGAAGTGCTTTGTTCTCCAGAAGTGCTTATTATTCATGCAGTGTCTCACCAGGCAGCTGGAACACAGCTCCAGCGTGGGGCTGGTCCTGGCGTGGACTCTGCTATGAAGCTGCGCCGTGGCTTTTCCTTTCTCGTGGGGCATCCACTGGAGCCAGCAGTGGTGCCTTTGGCACCACTGTCAGGGGTGGTTGGGCCATCTTTTACCCATGGTGTTCCTCTTTTGTCCCTCTTTGGATCCAAGGTTTTGTCCTGGATCCTAGGCCACCATCTGGCAGATGTGGGGGTTTAGTTTTGCTTGTCCTGAGGGTGCTCCCAGCAGCGATGTTCCTGAAGGAGGCACTGCCCATGAGCTGCTGTCTCCAGGTGTCTCCAAGCAGCCCCTCTGCCTGCTCAGTGTCTTTCACTGCCTGCCTTGGGTCCCAGCTGCACCAGATCCCTATGGTATGGTTTGTCCACTTGGCTTTGCCATTTCCATCCCAGCTGAATGGTTTTGAGGATGAGGAGGACTCTGCTTCTGGGCTTTTATGAGGTTTCTCTGTTCCCTCACCTCCCCTCCGCTGGAAAGTGTTGCTGAAAACTCTGGTGTGAACCAGAAACCAGACTCAGAGTCCCAACCATGGCTAGAGTTTCTAGCCATCCCAGACTGGTTTCTCACCATCTTGGCTTTGCTGCTGTAAATCAATGGCTTCATGAGCCATGAAGCTGATCTCTGAAGGCTGAGAGGAGGAGCGTGGCTGCTGCTGAAGACATTGGTTCTGCTTCATTGAGAGTTTCCTGCAGAGTCAATCCCACCTTTCTTTGGGATTTTGTTGGCTGGCTGGAGCCCCCAGTGCTGTCCCCAGGAGGAACCACGTGCATCCTAGCACGCCTCGCTGAGAGCAGCGTGACGGATCCCAGCTTCTCCCAGCAGAGCGGAGCGTGGCCCTGGGGGATCTCCTGCCAGCAGGGACACCTGAGGGGGTGTCGGCCACAGCGAATGAGAAACTGTCAATATTTGTACACAAAGGCCACGCTGAAATCCCCGTCCCAGTCCAGACATCAGAGGTGTCAGTTTTGATTTCCCAAACACAGAGAGAGCCCTTTCAGCCCCAGCCTGCTCAGACACTGCAGCTTTAATGTCCAAGCACCCAGCGTGTTTCCACTCCCCTCAAATGCATCAATCAGGTCTCGGTGAGGCTCTGAAAGAGCCAGTTTGTTAAACAAACACACTTAGTGTAAAAAGTTTATTCCAGTTAATTGGGACTTCATTGCAATGGAAACAAATTACCCAGCTGTCATCTGCCAAGGCAAACAGCAGCGGGGGAGCAGGGGTCCTGGCCAGGCGGGAGACAAACAGCCATCTCAGGCAACCTTATTTATGGCCTTTTTATGTATTTCTGTATTTATTTGGACATTCCTGAGCTGGAGAGCTGGGCTATTGCCGAGCTGCATGCCCCAGCACTTGCACAGTGCAGGTTATCTGCCTCGGGGGCTCCTGGGCAGAGAGCTGGCACTGGCCTGGGTGGGCACTGCCATGGGGACCCTTGGGGTAGGGTTTGTGTCCCTGGGTGGATCCCTCCAGATGCGTCCAGCGCTCTTGCTTCACAGCCAGAGAGAAGGTGCCGGATGGGAATGTCTAGGCGAGCTGCTGGTCCCTGGAGGTTGGGGTTGTGAGGGATGTGGGGGTCCCTGCAGGGAGCAGTGGGGCAGGGAGGCACCCAGGAGGGCAGGGGCTGGTGGGCACTGGGAACTTTGCCCCCATGCTTCTGTAGTTCCTTGCCCTCGCAGGGGAGCCCTGTGTCGGCATCAACCCAACGTGCGAGTCCCCAGCCCCACTCCAGTCCTGCTCTCCCCGTCCCAGCCCAGGGAATTACCTTTGTGGCAGGAGAGTTGGGAGCACCACCTGATGAGGCTCCCACTCATTCTCAGCCCATTTGATTTAATAAACACCCTGTCAGCCCTCTTTTTCCCCTAGTAGAGTTTTTATCAGAAATGAGGCAGCAAGGATCTGGGATGGGGGAGCCAGGCAGCCAGGAGGCAGGCAGGGAGCAGAGCTCCGGGGAGCCGGAGGGCGCTGGAGCACCCTGGGAGCCGGGCAGGATGGTGCTAGGTGCCGCAGCCGGCACGGAAGTGACAGATAAAGCCGTGGGATTAGCAGCGTGTAGCGTGTCAGGAGAGCAGCATCCCCTTCCTCCAGCGTTCGTCACCCGAGCCGAGCCGGGCTGGGGGAGGCAAGGGCAAGACATCGAATTACCTCCTCCCCTGCTCCTGTCCCTGCTCCCAGGTGGCCTGTCCTTGCCTCATGTCCCTCCAGTTCTGCCCTTTGGATCCAGGGGGGCTATGCCATGGCTCAGTGGGCACAGACAGAGGATGTTGTCCCAGATCATGGATGGGTGCCGCCCTCCAAGGCACATCTCTTCTTGGCTGTGGACATGTCATCCCGTTGTAGAGGGCATTGGGATGGCACGAGCATGGGGGGCTCTCCCAATGCCCCTTGGGATGCATTCTTCCCTGCTGGCCTTCGGGACATGGAGGACAGGAGCAGTCTCTGCCAATCTGCTGGGACCTTCCAGCAGGCTGGGAATTCTCTTGTGTGCCTGGTGAACAAACCCAGGGATCTTCCAGCCTGCTGACCTACCACAACCACATCCAGGCCAGATTCTTCTGGTACTGTGGAGTCCTTAAATTCACATTTGAATTTCACATTGCAATTCAGTTGCCATCTAGAGCCTTTTATCCACTTTCCAAGACTGTTACCTTACAGTTGTGAGATCATTGTTGCCTGCACTCTGAGACTTCTGTCTGTGATGGTACACATTCAGGGGTGGAAGGCCTGGATTGGGATATGCATCCTTGGAGGGATCTGGGAGGGGGAAAATAGCAGAGTCAAGCACTGATAGATACAGAGACCAGTCCTGAGATCAGAGTGATCTTACCAGAGGGATGTGAGAAAGATTGTGAGCAGAACTGGAAAGGCCACGAGATTTGGCCCCATTTCTGGAGCTTGGAATGGAGTGGATGAGGGACTGGGGAGTTTGGCTCAAGCACCTTGGTTCCTTGGAGTCAGCTGGCCCATCTCAAGAGGCAATCTGAAAACACAAATATAAGAAACAACAGGGAAATAATGCCACGTTTCCCTGCATGGGAGCTGGAGTCTGTTGGAGGCAGTCAGAGGCAGCAATGCCTCCTCAGTCCCACATTCCTGTGCCCCCACTCTCTGCAGGATCTTTGGTGGGCAGGGTGCCAGGCATCTCCCTCCTCCACCTGGCAACCCTCTATTATTAGGGATTTTAGCTTTCTGTTTCTAGATTGATTTGTTGTCAGTAGTTATTTTTAGCTCCTCCAGTGCCTTGCAGATTCCTCGAGGGATTCTTTCTTTGCCTCTCCTTCCCACAGGTTTGTTTGTAATGGAGCTGTGTTGATTTGAGCCACAAGCAAGAGGTTCCAGCGCCAGCGGGGGCTGCGCTGCCGCACTCACGGAGCAGATCTCCCTTTGTGGTTTAACTCAGCTTGATGTGTCCATGGGGTGCTTCCCTGTGCTGGGAAGGAGCATCACTCCCCCCTTCAGCCGCTGGTGCAGCCCCCACCCAAAATCACTCCCCGAGTACCCTGGGTGGCTCCTTGTCCCCTCGTTCCTCTCAGCACTGCCCTCCCCAAGAGTTCTCTCTTTTCACTACCCATGGGGAGAAATTCAGACTAGTACATGGAAACAAACCCTAGGGTCCTCCTGCAGCTCCACAGCCAGGCTGGATGGAAATTTTTCAGTATATTTTAAAGCCCAGCACAAAGTAATTCAAAACAAGTTGCGGGTATATTTTGGACTCTGGCAGAGCTGTCGTTGTCGCCTCGCTTCGCCCGCTGGCTGTCCAAGACAAGGGCTCACTTTGAGCGTACCCTTCTGCTGAGCAGGGGGGCAATGTTTTCATTCCTAATTTAGAGCATCTGTCCCACCGGGGTCCACCCCTGTCTCCCGCTGAGCCCAGCACAGCCGGGAGCCCGGGCCTTACCTGTCACCACCAGCTCCAGGGCTGCATTAATGTTGCCTAGAAAATGTGACTCTCTTTGGACTCAGCTGCTTCTGCTCACCCTGGGTTGGCGCTTGGTGGGGGATGTGTGAAGGTACAATTTGTGCTCTGTTTTTTTCCAGGATTTTTGTTACTTTGTAGAGCAGACTGACTTGTGCTTGTTTCTATCACCTAAAGTATAGGTTGATACTCGGTGTAGGTTGGCTGTTTTTTCTGGGGAGAGGCAGCCCGGGAAGGTCCCATGCAGGTAGGGCTTTGGTGGTGGCATCTCCATCACATCCAGGGAAGTGCACTGCTCTCCACAGGCTCTCTTATCTGGGAGAGGAGCACATGCTGAAGTGTTTCATTGGACTTGCTCCTGTAAAAGCAGTCCCTGCAGTGGCCAAGGAGACGAAGCCTGAAAAGCACTCAAGTGTTCAACCAAACCGTTCAAGCAAACCTGAAAGCCACTTGCAAGGCCACAAACATCATGGTGTGGCAGCTCCTCTTCCTCTCTGTGGATTAACCAGCTTCAAGGAGGCGTGAGGAGAGAGGACATCAGGGCCAACATGTCCCCAAGGAATGTGCTGAAGGAAAAGACAGGGATCTGTGCCCGCAGTGGTGCTCCTAGTGGCTTACAAAGCCCTGGTTCAGCTATCACCCAACTGCTTTCCATCAGGATTCGGTGGTGGCGGGCTGAAATCACACCCAGAATTAGCAGATACCTCTGTGATGAGCCTAGACTCTGCTTTAATGGAGCAACCTGGTGCTGGAGGTGGAAGTTTTGGAATGTGGATCCAGAAGCCACAGTGAACTTTCCTCTCTCTTGGCTGTTTTTCTTGGGGTTGAATTGCAGCTTTTCTAGGGTTGAAGTTGTCATTGAAGTTTTCCTGATCTTTAATTTTATAATGTTCATTAGCACAGTTCCTGTCAAAGAACAGCACGTTCCCTCCCTGTGTTCGGTGTCTCCCCGGTTAATAACCCTTGGCTGCTTTGGCTCTTTTGGAAAAAGAGACAGGAGCTTTGGGAATGACTCCTGGTATAATAGACAGACGTCAGCATTGTCAGTCAGATCTGAAAAGTGGTGTTAATTCAAAGGGAAATGACTGCCTAAGGCCTGAGGTACGTGTTGGGGAGCATTAAGCCAACCTGTCTCAAACCACAGCAGTGCCTGTGTGTTCCTCCAGCTGCTGAGAGGTGCTCTGAAACCAGATGGCTGCTTTTCCTTTCAGGAATGGCCCATAACAGCAGCTTCCTGCTCCTCCCTTCTCTCCCTGAGGTTCTGCTTTGAAGATGTCCATTGCTGAGGCTCATGGTGCAATGAAAAGGCTCTATCAGGGTTGGGCAGTGCAGGAGAAGACCTGAGGTGCAAGAGGCGGGTGTAGGAGGCACATGCTGTGCTTTGGCTGGGCTTGGCTGGGAGGTTGTCCTGGTTTCTGAGCATCTGCTCTGCTCCTGAAGCCCCCACCATCCCCCTCAGTTGGGGTTTATCAGTGCTGAGGAACAGACCAAGGGCTCCAAGCTGAGGTTTGAAGTGAGCAGGGACAGCCATTGTGGGACCACAGTGCAGACGTCCTGCCTTGGGAGAGGTGGAGTGAGCGCTGGCGTTGCGCCTCGGGTGCTCAGCCCAGGCCATGTGGGTGTTTACTGGAGTTTGGGAACCTTGGAACAGGGAACTGGCTGTGTCCACTGGGTCGTTTCAGTCAACCTGGGTTTAGTTCCAGGGAAGATCAGGATTGCTGTGTAAGTTTGGCAGCAGAGGAAAAGGAAGCAAGAGGCACCAGCATGATGTCCTAAATCTTGGTAGGTCTTCAGTTTACGTGCCCTGACCATGACCATTTGAGAGTGCCCTTTCCACTGCCTGTGAAGGCACAGCTGGCCCAGAAACCTTCCATCCACTCCTCTAGAGCAGAGGGCTCAGCTCTGCAAACCCAAGGTGTCTTTCTGCAGAACCTCCAGGAACTGAACTCCGGGCTGCAGTGGCCCGTGGACGTGCTGCCTCATCACACCAGATTGGTGCTAAGGAGTTGAAAGCCACTGCTCTGTGACAGCCTGGATGGAGTGGCAGTGAGGTGTGAAGAGTGCTGTGCCCTGGGGACCTGCCTCCTGTGGTGTTCCCACCCCATGGGCAGTGTTTGGCGAGCACCCACATGTGGTTTTGGCAACAACATGCAACACGTTCTGCTCTGGAGCAGGAAGATGCCACAGCTGGAGAGCATCCATGGAATAGCGTCCATGCTGCTACTGCCAGTGTGAATGCTCCACCTCTTCTTCGTTCTTCAAGGCTACAGATTTTCTCCAAGGACAAACTTTGCTGTGGTTTATCTTTGCTTTCCAAGTGTCTGAAACCACTTTTGAGTCCTTCAGGCTCGCAGCAGCCTGAGCAGCACGCTGGGGTTGGTTGTGTCAGCTGGTGCAGGGTCTGACACTGCGGGTTTGTCCCCGCAGTTCTGTCATGTTGTGCTGGTGGCCGGGTGTTGTCGAGTGTCAGAGAGGGCCTTGCACAACCATGGGGCAGTCTCGTGCTCTGGCCTGTGAAGCCCAAGCCCATGATACAAGGCAGGCAGTGAGAAGGTCACCTGCCTGGCTCGTGTCTGCAGCACTGGCTTTACCCAGGTTGTGATCTTTGCTGCAGGATTCCTTGGTTGGAAATGAAAGTATCTCCTGCATTGCTCCAGGCTCAGTCCAGGACGATACACAGCCTCTCACGTCTCTGTCCCCTGACTACTGCCCCTGCACCCCAGGGCATTCCAGGTGTGTGAGGTCTGCTGATAGGCAGCGCCTCATCTGGAGGGTGTCACATGCTGCTGGTTTTCCTTCTGGGAGGTGACTCTTGCATGAAGAGTGTCTTGTGTTGGAATAAAGTGCCTTTCAGCAGCCTGGCTGGCACGGCTGTCCTTCATGGGCTCAGAGGAAATGGTCCTGGAGATGATTTAATGCTGCTGGTGCAGTGTGGACAGCTGGCTTCTGAGGAGTTCAGCTCCCCGTGTGGGTGTTCAAACAGCAAGGGCAGCCCTTGGGGATAGGGGGATAATAAGAGTTAATGGGGAAACTGAGGCACAGAGGTTTTAGCTCACAGGCGAGGCCATGCTGCTCACACTGGTGTCCTTGGATTTTCACAGTGCATACGAAAGCCGCTGTGCTGGGCCCTCCCACAGCCTGACCTGGAGGAGGAGCCCCGCCCATGCTCATACCCCCACAGGGACCACATATCCGACAGATCCCAGCCAGGTTCCCAGCTCTGGAAATGGCTTTGGCCCGTCCCTCTTGGCTTCTGCTGCAGCGCGTCCCTTTTCCCAGCCATCAACAGGGTTTTGGGTTGCCCTTCCCCGAGTGCCTCTCACTCTCCCTCCCTGTGGTGCTGGAGTCCTTTGTGCCCCAGGCGCCAAGGAGCTCTTCTCTCACTTGGCTGCAGAAACAGGCTCAGCATCCCAGAAATCCAGGCTTTCGTGCCGGAGCCAATAGTCACACAACCTCCATCCAGAAACCATCATTATCAGCTGCTTGCTTTTTCTTGGTTTCTTTGAACTACAGCTCCCAGGATGCCTGAAGATATGCAGACATCCCAAAGACAGTGGTTTCCCATAAACTTTTGGGGTTTCATGCTTTGCAAGCAGGAATGTTTTTATTGCGTCGCAAATGCCTTCAAGTCCCTCAAACCTCCGTAGCAGCCGTGGGGGCTGGAGCCGGCCATGGGGGAGGCATGCCAAGGGCTTTTCTCTCCTGCATTTTTCCCCTTCTTGCAAGAGGGACCTTTGTAACTCCCTGTCATGCCTTTTCAAGGGAAATTTTGGACTGGGAGGAAGTTTGAAGAAGCCATGGTTTGCCTGTAGGGATGTGTTTCCCATTCTCCTGGTCCCCATTATTTCAAGGGCTGCTAAGCAGTGTCCTGCATCCCCATGCATATTGAAGTGCCTTGGGCAAGGTGGGGAGGGGTTTTCACTGAACTGGGAATAACTGGGACGCACGGAAGAGAAAAAGATGCAGATTCCTGCACCAGTGCAATGAGCCCAGCAGCGTGGGGTTTAGTTCCTGACGTGCTCACAAGTCCTAAGGGAAAACCAGAGAGGAACGTTTTTGTTTAGCATGGACAGATGTGGTTGGGACTGCAGCCTGGAGGGTCTCCACGTCCCAGCCCCCAGCCAGATCCTCCCAGGGGACAGGGCACAAGTCCTACAGGTGCCCCCACAGCTCTGCCTCTTCCTGCTGTCCATCCTGGGACCAGGAGGTGCTGGCAGCAGAGTGGGGTCTGTGGTGTGGGCCCAGCTGTCCCTAATAACCACTTACTCTGTAGGAGAGGTACCGCAGAAGGCAGAATAGTGCTGTGGTAACATGGTGGCATTTTACGGTGGTGTTCTTCTGACCATTAAAACACTTCAATGAGTTTTTCCTGTTTCGTGCTGGTGAACATCTCATAATCAGACTTGTGGTATTTTGCTATTCTCCTTTTTCCCTTTGGTTGCGCAGGATTCCTCCATAAATTGGGATTTAATAGATCCTGATTTCCTTGATAGGTCTTTACCAGTTTGAGGAACTTTGTGAGTGAAACACAGAGGTACTGTGTGCCCTTGGGGGTCACCAAAACCCCCAACTACCCAGATCTTGCAGAGGCAGCAGAGCCATGGGTCAGGCTGTGTGTGATGGAGTCACGGAGTGGTTGGGGTTGGCAGGCACCTCTGGAGATCATCTCATCCAACCCCTGCTAAAGCACAGCAGATTGCACAGATCATGTCCAGGTGTGCTTTTAATACATCTGGAGAAGAAGACTCCACAATGCCTCTGGGTAGCCTGTTCCAGTGCTCCATCACCCAAAGGGACATGTCCTGGCCCTGCTTTGTGCTGTTCCTGAGTGCTGAGGCCAGTGGGATGCTGAGGGGTCCATTTCTGGACAGTTGTCGTGGTGCCTCTGGGGTCTGGGCTCGTTCTCTGTCACCCTTCTGCCACCCTATGCCCTCCATCCAGGCCCGTGCAAGCACACCTGGACACACAAGCACATCAGTGTGCCCAGGCACAGCCAGCTCCTGTCACTTGCCTGTCCCGATGGTGGGTGACGGTGGCAGGCGGTGTGGTCTGCCGGAGGAGATGGGTGCCAGCCAGGAGCTGAAACCATGGAGGCTCTGCGGCCGGCTCGCCTTAACCACATCACTGCTCTCCGCTCTTGGAAAGGCCCGGCCGCCCAGCAGCCCAGAATAACAAGCTTTTCCATTCCTGCGCGCAGCGTGGGATGCAGGGCCATGGAAAACAAGAGGCGGCTCCAGCGCCAGGGCTGCGCACAGACTAAACAACGGCACATCCCCCGGGGCGTCTGTCCCCGCGCCGGGAGAGCGGCTGGAGTCACCGGGCTGGGGTGGCTGCGGATGGCTCGGCGGGGAGGCCAGCGCAGCGTGGTGCTGCCTCACCATGGGTGGGCTCAGCCGGCATGAGTGGAGGGAGATGAAGGTCCCAGGAGGACTGATCCCCACAGGAACCCCTGCACCCATCCCTACTGATTGCACGTGAACAAAGAGATTGGCTGGATTTTGTCCTTTTCTTCATTTTTCCCTGGTATCTTTTTAATTAGGATAAAAGCTGTAATTGGTAGTGGGGGAATTCTGAAAACCTGGCTCCTGGCAAGATGGGAGCGAGTTTGCACGTTCCTCTGCCTTGGCACATGGACAATCCATCACGCTCACACAGCCTGCTTGGAAGAGCCCAAGATCTCCATCCTGCTGCTCAGGAAGGAGTGATAGATATCTTCATTAAAAACAATCACATAGAGAAATGATAGAGTGCTTGAAAACAAGCAAAGTGATGGGGATTTTGCCCAAGGAGAGGAATTTTTGACCATGTTATTTTGTAGGTTTTATTTATTTGTTGTCTGTATATGGATGGATTTTTGGGTTTAAAGTAGACTGTGTTAATTCTGAGGGTGAAGCACACTGGTATGTGCCAGTCATGAAATGGTCCTTGTCAATGATCTGGTTCATGGTTGGGAGTCAGAAAAAGATCTTTGCTTACATAGAATCCTAGGATCATGGAACAGTTTGCATTGACAAGGACATTAAGCTTCATCTTGTTCCACGCCCTGCCAGGGCAGGGACACCTCCCACTGTCCCAGGGTGCTCCAAGCCCCGTCCAGCCTGGCCTTGGACACTCCCAAGGATCCAGGGGCAGCCACAGCTTCTCTGAGCACCCTGTGCCAGGGCCTCCCCACCCTCACAGGGAACAATTCCTTCCCAATATCCCATCTAACCCGGCCTTCGGGCAGTGGGAAGCCATTCCCTGTGTCCTGTCCCTCCATCCCTTGTCCTAAGTCCCTCTCCAGCTCTCCTGGAACCCCTCTAGGCCCTGGAAGGGGCTCTGAGGTCTCCCTGAAGCCTTCTCTTCTCCAGGCGAACACCCCCAGCTCTCCCAGCCTGGCTCCAGAGCAGAGGGGCTCCAGCCCTTGGAGCAGCTCCGTGGTCTCCTCCAGACTCTCTCCAGCAGCTCCACATCCTTCTTGGGCTGGGACTCCAGGGCTGGGGGCAGCTCTGCAGGTGGGGTCTCACCTGAGGGGGCAGAATCCCCCCCTCCTGTTGCCCACACTGGGGCTCAGCCCAGCACAGGGGGGTTCTGGGTGAACATAGCTGGGGCATCTCCAGCTCTCACCCAGCAGCACCCCCAAGTCCTTCTCTTCTTTTCAGCTGTTTTATGGCGCTGAATAGTGACAACAGGAACTTAATGTGACAGTGTGACAGATGTGCAGATCCCAGCCTAAATATTGCTTAGAATCTGGAGAGAGAGGAAACTTCCTGATCATCTTACATTGTCTTCAGGATCCCACCTCTTCCAAGGTCCTGCAGCCCCCTTTCAGGCCACATTCATACCTCTGGGCTCTCAGCAACACACCCCGTTGCCTCCTTGCTGTGTCCACCCTTGGGATGCTCCCTGCCTTGTACCCATGTGGGGATGGGTGTCCAACTGGAAGGTGTCTGCTCAGGGGGGAGAGATGATACTGGGGCAGGTCCAGTCCCCCCGGTGGCACAGGCATGCTGGGGAGCAGAATGACTCACCAGGCAGTGGCACATGTGCCCAACATCTCTATCACAGCACAGATGTTGGTCAGAGAGGGGACAGTTGTTATTGTCAAAATGCAAATGAATAAAATTATTGTTTTGAGAGAGAATTTTTAGGGAAAGGACATGCAAATTTACCTTCCATCCAGATTGTGCATTAGTATTAAAATGCAATATTTGAAAGCCCAAACAAAGGAACATTTTAATTTGGGACTCATCAGATGGTTCCTTCTGCTTGAATTAGCATCATATACTTTGCATTAAATGCTCTAAGTTTGACAAACTCTGGTTTTCAAAGAAAACAAAAAGATGTTCTAAAAATGCCAGCCATTTCCAGGGATTCTGGCTGCTGTCAGTCCTTAAGTGACTGGTCTGGTGCTGAACACTGGGCAGGCCGATGGGAATACACTTTGTGGAATTCAAGTAGGATGGGTTCCTTCCTGGATGCTGCTTTAGTCTGGCTTTTAAATAGCTTAGAAAAGATTGGATACTAAGGGAAATTTCTTCACTGGAAGAAATGGAAGGGTGCTCAGGCATTGGAAGGGTGGTCAGGCAGTGGAAAAGGCTGCCCCAGGGCAGTGGTGGAGTCACCATCCCTGGAAGGATTTAAAAATTGTGTGGATGTGTCACCTGGGGACATGGTTTAGTGGTGGCCTTGGCTGGGGGAATGGTTGGATTTGATGATCTTAGAGGACTTTTCCAACCTTAACAATTCTATGAAAAGCCAGGTCAGGGTTCTGCTCGGAGGTCTGGTGGGACCCAGAGCTCATCTAGAGGGTGGGGACAGCCCTCGCCATTGGGGGGAACGAGTGGGTGCAGGGTCAGGAGCTGCCCCACGATGACTGACGGAGGCTGTGCAGAAGGGATGGGTTGTGTTTCTCTCCTTGGCTTTCCATATAAACACCCTCCGAATTAAAATTGCCTTTCCACAGCACTTGGAAGCAGCTGTGCTGCTTATTTAAACACTCTGTGAGGTATCTGTCCTGCTCCCCCTGCTTCCCTTCTCCTTCTTCCTTGGAATACCGACCTGCCTCGTGTTGCAGACCAGAAATAGAGACTGGCCACTGACTTGCTAATTGTAATGCAGCCTGATAATGCCAGCTATAATTAGATCAAGGTATCCAAGTGCTTTTGCTGGCAGACGTTTCTGTGACCCTGTTATCATACTTTAAATAGAGGATCCCATCTGCTCTGCCTGGCTCCTGGCTGCAGAGCCAGGTCCTGCAGAGTCCAGCTTGGTCCTTCCCAGGGAAGCCAGCCCAGCATCAGCCCTGGTGCCTGCATCTGCTCAGCTTGTGAAGAGCCAGGCTTGGCACAGCAGCTCTCACTGACAGTCTTTAAGCACTGATTATGCCCCCCAATATCTGGCAAATGTGAGTGACTACTGAGACTTTTGTTGTTATAAAAATCCCCTCCCCAAGTCCCCAGTGAGCACAGCGGTGCTGGGCCAATGAAAGGGGCTGTCCTGGGCTGTGGTTTTCGGGGGTTTGCACTCCGACCCATCTTCACTGTTTCAGGGTAATCAAAGCAATGGCTCATGTTGAGGTGAGCTGTGGCAGGGGGAGGAATGGTTTGCAGTCTCAGGATCAACTTGCCTAGAACTGCAGCCTTGTACCCCTGGGCTGTCAGACATCTCCCCTTGTTCCCTTTTGATGGCCCTCTACATTCTTTCTTTACCGTCTCAGGCAAGTCCTGTCACTCCTTCCCCAACTGCAGCATCCCCAGGGTGCTTCTGCCTGGCCTTGGGAAGCCTCAGGCTGCTGCCCGGCTGTTCTGCCCTTGAGCACCCTCCTCGTTGTGTCAGAAGAGGCATCCCCAGCTCTGCTGGGTCCCACCAGACAGGGAGGTTTGGGTGTGAAGCTGCGTCCTCAGCAGGTGGGTGAGCCAGGGCCCTCACAGAGCTCATCCCCTCAGCACTGCATGCGCCTTTTGCTCCTTCCCTGCAGCACCACCCAACCATGGCACATCACACAGATCCCCAGCCCACTGGGATAACTCATGGAAAAGTTTGGTTGGGTGGATATGCCCGAATTCATCACTTGCTCTTAGTGTGGCTGCCCACAGCTGCTCTGACACGCTGTCTGATCTGTCCTGAGCTCCTTAGGGAGGGAACTGAGACCCCCTTGAACACCAGTGTGCCCAGCGGGAGAGGTTTCCTAATGTCATGCCCTGCAGGCAGGCCTGGGGCTGTCACTGCAGCAGAGCTCACCGGCTAATCACGGCTGAGTCAGCCCAAGAAGTGGCACACTGAAATCCCAAAGGAAAACCAGAGACGTGGAGAAACTGCGGATAAGCTAATGCCCCATCCTTTGGGTAGGAGCCAAACCTCCTGAGATGTTCTGCTGCCTTGCAAGCCCAGCTGAGCTCCTGTGCTTTTCTTTGCAGAAAGTGCCTCACTGCTGTGTTCTGGCAGGACATCATCCTAGATTCCCATTTCATAGCTTCGTAGAAATCATGGAATGGGTTGGGTTGGAAGGGACCTTCAAGATAATCTTGTTCCACCCCTCTGCCATGGGCAGGGACACCTTCCACTATCCCAGATTGCTTCACGCCCCATCCAGCCTGGCCTTGGACACTTCCGGGGATCCAGAGGCAGCCACAGCTTCTCTGGGAAACCCGTACCAGGGCCTCACCACACTACAAGCAAAGAATTTCTTCCTAACATCTAATCTAAATCTCTTTTTCTTTAAAACTGTTTCTCCTTGTCCTATCACTATAAAAAGTACCCAAGTGAAAGGGCACTCTGGCTCTTTTTTTAGTCCTGGGCAGTACCTGGAGAGTGGGGGGTGGGTGGGGGTTGAGCCTCCAGAGGTGCAGCAGAAGGGCCGTGTCCCATACAGACACAGGAGATCATCAGCAGAAGCCCTGGGTGAGTGACCCTGGCAGGCAGCACTGGCCGTGTGCAATCAGCGTCTGTTCCTGAGGCAAGGGAACACATGGGGGCTCCTTGGGCAGGGTCCCCAGTGCTGCCCAGCTCACCTGGAGCTAAGGTTTGGGCTTGGAGAGTCCCTGTGGGCAGTGTCCTGTGTCAGTCCCCAAAACAGTGATGGAAGAGCTCAGTACGTGGTCCGTGTGCCCCAGCCATGGACACTGCCCCAGCCGTGGACTCTGCTTATGGATTTGGGAGGTGGAGTAGGAGGAACGTCAGCAGAGTGGAGTAGTTGGCTGTCTGCAGCTCACCAGATTGCCTGCATGGTCACCCATGAGTCCAGGAAGGTCAGAGACCAGTGGCCCAAACCACCTTCCTGAATGGTGAGGGCAGGGGCAGGACAGCCTGGTGGCGTGGGGGGTCTTGGGGCTTCCTCCTCCAAAGCTCAGCTGGGACCCCAGAGGTTTTGGTGGGTCTCAGAGTAGTTTTCAGCATCCCTACCTCTGCTTTCTCCCCTTCTCAGTGGCAACAGATAGTGAGGCAGGGCTGTGCAGGGTCACAGGGGTGCATGGGGATGCCAGCAGGGTTTGGTGATATGTCATTGCATCAGGAGTGTCACAGCAAACCCAAAGCCAGCAGAGGTGAGGCATTGCTGCCTTCTGCCTGATGGTCCCTCCACAGCTGAGTCTGGTACTCCTCTCCTGAGCCTGATCCCGCTCACCTGAGTCTGGTTCTCCTTGGCTGAGTTCTGTGTCCCTCGGCTGAGCCCGGTCCCCTCATCTGAGCCCAATCCCCCCATCTGAGCCCACACGGGCTCCTGGTTATGTAAAGCCACAGCAAGCGCAACCAGGAGATTCTTCAGTGTCGGAATCTGAGTCACATGGGGCTGTTTTATTTCCCCCTCTGCTAATCTCGTTTCTATAGAAACAAGATTGGGAAGAAAAAAAAAAAAAAAAAGAAAAGAAAAAAGAGCCAAGCACAGAGCAAATGAGAAACCTGAGGTGATGGGTGAGGGAAGCGGAGGTGGCGGCTGAGGAGGTCAGGCGACGCGGATGGGAGCAGGGGACCCCATTCGGGATGGGAGTGTGCACAGAGGGGACAGGGACTCTTCCGAAGAGACACTCTGGAATGAGCTGCTGCTCTGGCAGTGGGTGAGCAGAGCGCCAGGAGCGAAGGGAGCAGACGCTGTGCAGGTGAGTGAGCATCGCTCGTGCGGCTCGCGGGCATCTGTCCCTGTCCCTGTCCCTGTCCCTGCAGGGCACAGCTGGGCACGGCTCACTGGGGTCCTGGCCCTGGCTGCTGCTTTGGAGACACTCTTGTGATTGGGACCGTGGTCAGTGGGAAGCGTGTCACCGGTGAGCGGGGCTTGCCGGAGCGGTGTGTGCAGCCAGCGCTTGCCTGGAGGCTGACTGCATGTTCATGGCAATGAGTCTGTCCTTTCCAAACCCTCTCTCTCCCAAAAGACTGTTCCCTGCACGGGAAGAACCTTTCCAGCTTTGGTTATTTTCCCTCTATTTTATCCCAACTGTACCTGTGCAAATAAGACACTGAGAGGAGCCAAACGCCGCAGCCGCAGGGAGTGTAGGGCTGTGTGCTCCCAGCCCTGCTCAACCCAGCCCGGCTGCAGCGGGGATGCCCGTGGGGATAAGCCCAGCTCAAAGCTGTTTGTGCAGTGGCTGCTCCCCAAGGAGGGAGGACCAGCGGAAACGCTGCTTGTTTGCCTGGGCTGCCCACAGCCCATGGCTCATCCCGGGACTGTTGCCTGTGCTGGTGGAAGAGGCTGGGAGCTGCCTGCCCGCATCTGGGTTAGTTTAGAGCCACAGAGAGGCACGTGCCGGCTCCCGAGTCTCGGGCTAAGGAGTGTGCAACAAGTGGGAACTGTTCCTGCCTGGATGCGATATCTCGTGGGATGGATGCCTGGTGCCCGTGTGTTGGGGAGGGCTTTGGCTGCCTGCGTTGGTGGAGCAGAGGTGTTACTGGTGCTGGTGATCCTGTGCCGGTGCCTGGGCTGGCACTCTCGTGACCTCGATCATCCCTCACCTGTGGCTTGGTGCAGCTGTGCCTGCACGGCCCCTGATGTCCCTACAGCTCTGGCCATTGTCCCTACAGTCGTGCTGTGCCAGCAGGGACTGAGGCACCCGGGCTCCTGTGGGCACACGCTCACCCCGGCGGCTGCAAACTGCCGAAAGGCTTTTAGCGGATCACCGCAGGGGAGGGAGGGATGCGGAGCCGAGGGACCAGGATTTTGCTTGTCATCACTTCCCAGCTGTGGTGTGGAGGATGTGGCGGTGATTGCGAACCCCCGGCCGGATTCACGCCTGTGCGCGGCGGGTGAAGCCGGAGGGATGAATCCAGTCCCTGTGTATTTCTGTACTGAGCTTTGGGAAATGTCACTGCTCATCCGCCTGCCTGGCCAGCGAGGGGGTGGAGGGCGGCGCTTCAGCCCCTTATCCTCATCCCAGGGCAGCTGAGGGATTTGTGTGCTGGGGTGCCGTGTCCGGTGCCGGCTCAGCGAGCGGCCGGAGGCACAGGCAGGATGGGGATAGGCTGCCAACCCACCACGTCCGTGCTCTGCCTGCGTTCCCACTGCCTCGGCAGGCTAGGGGCTTTGGCAGTCACCCTGTGGGCTTGGACTCCCAGAAAACCCGCGGGATGAAGGGATGGGTACAGACTCGTGTGACACGGCACACCGGGGCAGCAGGAGCTGTGCCCTGTGCTGAGCCAGACTCTTTCCCCTTGGCCAGGCTGAGGTCCAGGTGCTGCTCTGGGCATTCTGCTCATCCTGGCTGGACACTCCAGGGCTCTCAGCATACACCAGGCTGGGGATGGCACTGTCCCTGACTCCCTTTAGCAGCAGCCTCTGCCTCTGCCTGTCCCAGCCTGCTCTGTTCAGAGTGCTGGGTGCCATGGCTGATGCCAGGGGGGAAGTTTGCCATGTCAGACCTTGCCCCTCCCTGTGCCTGAAGCAGTGCCACAGTGGTGGTCCTGCCCTCTGAGAATGCCAGCTCTGTTCTGTCCAGAGCCTTTGGAGAAAAGGGCTGAGGATGGGTATTGCTGCAAGAGCCTTCAGTGCTGATAATTATTTCTGGGAAAAGATGCCGTGTTCTGACTTAAATACTGACATGGGACTCTGAACATGTGTAATCTGGCTGACAGATGGCAAGTCATAGAGGTGTGATTTATGATACAGCACAGTAGCTGAACAACCTTCTCTGGTTGTCAGGAGACAATTCTTCCCAGAGCTGCGGTTTTTTTTCCAATTGATGGCTTTTCCCACGTGTCCCCTTGGTGTGTGGGGACTGCCTTGGCAGGTGCCAGCTGAGTCTGCCGAGCCCTGACTGTGCTGGTGCTGAGCTGCTGCAGGGATGCTGCTTCTGATGGAGGGCTGGGCAGGTGAGCCTGGATCTCACCTGGCTGGACCTGGAGCAGTGCCATGCAGTGGCAGGGCTGGGGGAGCAGTGCTGGCCTTGTCTCTGTCCCATGTCTGGGATGAAACTGGCTCAAGATGACAGTGGCACCTGGGGCTGCCTGTTCCTCAGAGCAGCACTTGTGGGGCTGACTGTGTGGTCCTGGTGACGGAAGGCACCGAAATCTTCCCATCAGATAAGCGCACAAGGGGAAGGATGCTGACAACTACAGGGAGTCTGTCTTACCTGCACGCCCTCTCCATGCCTCAGTTTCCCTGCTTCTACCTTAAAATCCCTAACACTGATCCTTCTCAAGGGACAGGGACATCTATTATTGTTTGGGAAGCACTTGGGAAGTAGCACTGTGGTCTCGGCAGCATCCCCCTCCCTGAGCTAGAGGCTCAGCCCCGCTGCCATCTGCAGAGCCCAGACCCGGCACAATGCCCAGCGCTGTGGGAGCATCCCAGCCCTGGGCACACCGGGACCCTGGGAGCATCCCGACCCTGGGAGCACTCTGACCCCAGGGAACTGGAGCAACCCAGCACAGGAGCTCGGGGTGCTGAGCCACCAGCAGGGCCCTGCTGGGGCGGGGGGCAGTGGGTCGGCCGCGCTCGCCGGCACAGTCACGGCAGAGCAGGTATGAATCATTCCCCCTCCTGCAGCACGGTTTATGTAAAGCAGCTCTGTATAAATAGCCAGATGATCTGTAACGTGCTCCCGGCTTCTAATTAGTGATGCTTCTGCTGAAGCTTTGGGGTCTGGCAGAGGTGAGGGAGGCTGGTTCATGGCTGGATGAGCTGCTGACAGCTCTCAGGAGGGAGGTGTCGGGCTGTCAGAGCCATCGCAGCCATTCCTTTACCCAGGCTGTAGCAGCTGGAGGTGGCGGCCGGCAGGTCCGGGGGGTGAAAGCAGCACCCCAAGATTCTTGGTCACCTTCTGACTCATACGTGGACTGGCTTGTCTGTCCTGCACCAGACAGATCTGGGCAGTACCTGCTCTGGGCTGGAGAGCATCCATCCCCTTTCTCCCTGTGCCTTCCCCTGAGGCCATGACTGGGGACTCACAGCAAGGCCACATGTTCCTGGGCACCCTGGTGGCTTCTCCAGCCCCACCAGCCCACCCTGCCCCCGGGACTAACTCTCCTTCATCCCTAACCCTGATGACATGTGGCATATTTCCCTGTTTGCCCCCACCAGCTCTTCTTGACAGATGCTGTTGGCTTTATCCAGTTTGAAGGATGCAGTGGCTGCTTCTGCCATGCTTGGGCAGGTAGATACATCCAGGTGAAGCTCCTGGGTGTGTAATTGTCCCCATGGTGGTTGTTGCAAGAGCCATGTACTGGCACCACAGAGGCACTTGTCACAGGGGCTGCTGCCCTCCTGCATCCATGCAGGGCATTTGGGATTTCCCAGCCCCTCATCCCTGCTGGGGACCAGTTTGGGAGGGGCGGCTGTAATGGTGTAGGGTGTGTGGTGGAGGTGGGGTCAGCACAGCAAACCAGGGCAGCATTCTCCAGGCAGTCCCCGAATCTCTGGAGATAAACACCCCCAGCATCGTTTCAGCTGGGGCTGGAGCCCTCATCCCTGCAGGGTGGCAAGAGCTCCTTCTGGGCAGGTGCGAAGGGGCAGGAACAGCCAAATGCCATTGAGGAGGTGCTATAGGGAACCAGAAGCACCTGTTCCCACTGCCCAGCCCCATTCCTGGGTCAGCCCTGTTCATCCTGGTGTCCACACCATGCCTGGGGCTGCTGCAGAACATTGGCTGTCAATGCCCACCCCTCACCCCTCCCTAAATGAGATCTTCTCCATTCCAGCTGAGCTTTGACACCAGATCAAAGGAGAGTGAGGTCGTGGGGATAGTGTTGGTGCCAGGCTCTGCTCTATGGGCACCAGGATCACTCCTCTTCATCGCCTCTTCCTCCGGCTGCAAGCGGGGCAATGCTGGGGTTTGGGTTTCTTGATGGGTTTCTTTTAAGGCAAACCTCATCCTTTACATCAAAGCAGGATTTTTTCTCAAGAATGTAAAGAATGACCCTGGAAGGTCTGAACAGCTCTTTGCCGGCGGGGACTGGAGAGACAAGAGCCCTCTCCAGAAAGCTGTCTCCACCCTGTCCCCAGCAACAGCAATTCATAAGCTGAAAAATAAATCAATAACCAGAGTTAATGAATTGAAGATGTCTGTGTTTAAAATGTATCAGGGAAAAAACTGTTAGCTGTTTGGGGCTGGCCTAATTATTGCGAGGAAGGGCAGGGAGCTCTCAGTTCTGAGAAATACCTTCTCTTTTTCTCTTTCTTTGGAAGTATTTTGTTTGAGGGAGGGGAGGGGAGGGGAGAGGNAGAGGAATGTGTGTAGATTCAATGTTCCCCCCCAACTCTGTCCCTCATCCCCTGGGACCTCTGACAAATCACTCCTGTCCCCTTCCCTGCCCAGCCCAGAGCTGGCTGGGTAGTGGGAGCAGGTTATGCTGGCACAATGAAGGGGGAGAGGAGGCAGTGGCTGTGACAGTGAGTATAGCAGGGCTGGCACACAGCCCCAGTGTCACCAGCCTGGTCGTGTGTCCAAGTCCAGGTGTCCCAGCTCCCCAGGCTGGTTGTCCCTTGCTCCCACACTGGCAGCAGAGATGGCTGTGGTGCCGTGTTCAGTGCCAGGCCAGGAGTGCCAGCCCTCAGCTCAGGGGGTGCTGGGGGCTCCGTGTGCCAGAGGGAAGCGGGGCTGAGGGTCTCTGCGGGGCAGGCAAATCTCAGCCTGTGTGCCACTGGGCTTGGAGACAGTGCAGATGTGCCCTGGACCAGCAGCTCTCCTCTGGGGAGGGCTGGCACGGAGTGGAATGTGCAGCAGGTTCCTGCAGCCTGTGGATGCGCTTTCCCAGGTCCCAGGGGCTGGGAGTGATGCTGGAGCACCCCACCTGGTGGGAAGGGGCTTTGTCAGCACAGACGGGTCCTTCAGTTGAATCCATTTGCTCCCACACATTTCTGTTTCCTCCTCCAAAACCTCTCTGATGTGGGCTGATTTCCATGTCAGTCCTCGTCAGGGAAGTGGTCCCAGTGTTTGGGAGCTCACAGGGGCTCCAGGGTTTCTCTGAAGGAGTGTGTGGCCTTTGATTCAGTCTGCTTTCGTTCTCTCCAGCGCTGTATCCCTGGCTGTTCCTCCAGCGCTGGCTGTCACCAGTGTGGGGAGGAGCACACAGCCTGGGGAGGTGATTTCACTGCATGGGGAGCAGGGCCTGGCGCTCTCGGCCTGCCAGGCTGCAGCTCCAGTTTGGCTAACATGGACCTGTGCTGATCCTGGCCTGCTGCACAATACCAAACCTGCTGCTGTGCCCCTTCCCACCCCCAGGACTGGTGCTACCCTGTCCTGGTGCCGCTGACCCTCTGGGAGCCCTCCTTTCAGTGCTGAGCACCTCCCGGCATTGTGCCCTGGGTGTGCCGCTGGAGCCGGGGCTGCAGTGCCATTAACGCCTTTCCTCTCCCCTCCCCAGGTCGGAGAGCAGCCTCGCTAGGTTTGCCCACCGCTTGTCGGTGAAGCAGAAGCAGGAGAAGAGAAGGAAAGCTGAGTATGGCTCGGCTGAGCTGTCTGCCTTCCGGCCCAGGTCTCTGAGCATTGAATGGTAAGAGCTGCAGGACAGGGCTGGGGGAAGGAGCTCCTGCCTCTCCAGTCGCCCTCCTGTCCCCTTTCCCCACTGCTGCCACTGTCGAAGTGCTGTCCCATGGGACAACACCCCTTCAAACCCCCCCACCTGCTGCAGAGGCTCCCCCAAGGTATCAAACCTGAACATCCCCCCAGCTGAAGGTCTGTCAGGGCTCATGTGGGTGATGGAAGTGTCTGCTGAGCTGGGACGCACGAGCACACAGCCTCTGGCAACTCCCACCACTGGCCCCTTCCCTTCCCTTCCCTTCCCTTCCCTTCCCTTCCCTTCCCTTCCCTTCCCTGCCCTGCCCTGCCCTGCCCTGCCCTGCCCTGCCCTGCCCTGCCCTTCCCCACAAGGAGCAGGAATAAGGAGCCATAGGGAATGGGAGCTGCTGGAGGATGCATCCCATGGTCACCCACTGCCCGATGCACCTCTATTGGATCAGCCAGAGCGGAGAGCCACAGTGGGATGGCCTCAGGTGGTGTGGGAGCTCTGGGATCTGCAGGGACACTTTCAGGGGCTCCCCTCTGTCACCATGCCTAGAGTGAGCAGTGGGAGGGTCCCTGGTTGTACCCTGCGGGGCAGCCCCATGTTCCCATCCCAGAGGGATGCGGTGCTCCCTCCTTCTCTGCTGCTGCAGGGCCTGGGGCCCCTCGTGTGAGCACAGGTCTCAAAGAGCTGTCCCCACTCGAGCAGGGAGTCATTCATCCAGGGTTTCTGAGCTCTGATACAACAGTCTTGGAAACAGATCACAGCCAGCCATCCCAGCCTTAGAGGTGATCAGATATTTAAAAGAGCTGGAAATTGCATTGCTTTCTGCTTCCTTAGATGGATAAAGGAGGGTAAAACTTAAAAAAAAAAAAGAAAAAAGAAAAAAAAGAGCAATGCTTAGAAATTGCAAGAATGTAGAGTTTGGTTTTCAATTTCCCTGCTTTTTTTGGAGATCTTTCTGGCATTTATGGTGTGTTCTAACACTTCACTGTGAGGCTGTGGAACCCTCCTCAAAGGCTTCCTCTATCTGTGAGGTTCATCGAGCATCAAAGCTCACCAGGTATTAATGAACCAGACAAAGAATTCAGGATATTTGGGGACAGATTGCTTTCTTCTCCACTTACACAACTTTCTTCCCTTTGCTAAAATGATGTCATGAGGAAACCTGGTCTACAATTACTCTCAATCTCCCAAAGAGACAAATATGTGAATTTGTAATGTAGCAAATAGGGAAACAAGCAAAGAGCTCATTAAAAACAATCAAAGTTTGTCTTTATTCATAACAAAGAAGCATGAGAAGCCAGCAAATCTCTTTTCTCTCTAAATGTCTCTTTGAAGCCCCCAGGTCCCAGTTTAGCCCTGTCGGGGGATATTTGTGGTACATTTTCCCTCACTCCAGAGCATTTTCCGGGGGGAAGCCATCTGTCTTGCATTTGGCAAACACCTTGTGCAGCAGCGACTCACAGCAGTGGCAGACGATGCTCTTTTAGAGGGATTTTGTAAACCAGCCTGGGAATGAGCTCTGGGTGAGGAGGGACCACCTTTGCCTTTGGTTTGCTACATGCTGTCGCACCAGAGCTTGTGGCTGTGTGGCTGAGAGAGACAGACCTGATGTCCCCATCCTGCAGGAACACAGGCACAGCCAGGCAGGACTCCCACCCTGTACTGGGGGTTTTATCCATGGCTGGAGACATCTTGAGCTGGTTCAGACATCACCCTGGCAGCTAGGCTCGGGTGGGTCAGGCTGCTGGAGCTCAGGTGTTGGCAGGACACAGAGGAGGGGTCACCCCAGAGGGTCACAATGATGAGGGGTGGCAGTGGCCCAAGGACCCTGCCTGCTCCCATCCATCTCACCTGCACAAGTCCTCAGAGAGGCATTTGGATATTTTTCCAGCCTCCTCTGCAGCCATGACCTGCGAAGGGACCTTCTGGCCTTTTCCTTGGTGTGAAACAGCTTTTCTGTGTGTTCCCTGTACGTCACAAGGGATCCCTGTTCATCACAGTGGGATCAGCATCCTCAGTTAGTCACTCCAAACCATCCTGGGCTGCAGTGAGGCTGCTCCTCAGTACTCTGGCTGGTGGTGAATTTGGCTCATATCCTGGGAAATCTACAGATGCCTAATTTGTCTTCCAGAGCAAATACCTGCCCGCATCCAATCCGTCTGTATTTACAACCCATCCTTTCACCACATCCTTTCACCTGCCTCTGCCCAGAGGTGAACACCCACACTGTGTGATGAGTTCAGCTCATCCCCTATGGGTTGGAGTGGCATGGAAGAGCAGTGGACCATGTTTTCCCAAATCAGCAGCTTCTGAGAATCCTGCCCACCTTAACCCCAAGGCTTGAAGGCAAGGGACAGCTTCTCAACCTGCTGTTGCCAAGGAGGAGGTAGAAAAGCACAACATCATCAGTGCCCTTTGCTTTGAAAAGCTGGATGTCAGTCTGGGGCAGGGATTAGTGTTTTCTGCTTGAAATTCCTACCAATTCCCCCATCAGTACAACCCATGCCCATACAGGGCAAGCTGAGCCGGTTCTTCAGTGTTCCCAATTATTTAGGTGCTTAGGCAGGGGTGGATGGAGCCGAGGTAGAAGAGAAGGAGCTGTACAGGGTCACAGAGTCTGTCTGACACTGTGTTTCTGCACGGAGCACAGCCAGGTAGGACAGGACACAGATGCCTTCACCTCCCCTTGGCCCTTCTGCAGTGCCAGGGGCCCTGGGCCCAGAGGTGCAGTTATTTGCTGCCACAGTGAGTAAGGTGTTGGATGTCCTGTGCTGCCAACTGCCAGGGCCAGGGATGCTCCCAGGGCAGGTCTCAGTGAGTGTGTCCATCAGAGCACATCTCCCTGGCTCAGTGGCTGCCATGCTGATGGGTGGTGTTCCCCCAGGCACAAGGCAGCTCTATTCCCATGGCACAGGTTCCTGTGCTGCACCAGGCCAGTGGAGCACAGCCCTGCTCCCCAGCCCAGCCAGCAGCGAGCGAAGCCCTGTTAGTTCCACTTATTAAAAACAAAATTGCTAGGGGGAAGGGAGAGAAGGCAGAGAAAAAGTGAAGTATTGAGAAAACACTTCTTTCATTCATATGTTGTTTACTGAAATAAATACTTCATTATTAGGCCTTTTTTAGGGTATTTTTTTTAAAGCCAGCACCACAAAGTCCCCAGTGTTCGGGGCTGTGAATGTGCCAGATCACCTCAGCCCATGGCTCCCTGTGCCGGTGTCCTGCTGCCGGGAGGTGCTGAAGAGGAGCTTTCCCAGTCTTTGGGAGAAACCTGGGGACTGGACATGTCTGGTTTTGCGCAGGTTTGCTCATTCCCTTCTCCTCCTTGCTGGATGGTGTGTGCTAGGTGACCAAGGCAGCTTGTGCTCCAAATGAAGCAAAAGCTGGTAACTGAAGCAAGAAAGGATTTGGGATTTCATTTATTAAAGCTGTGCTTTCTGTGGTCTCTGGTCCTAATCTATCTCCCAAGCCTAAACAGCAGAAGGCTACAAAAGCACTCTTGACTTGAAGCCTGCCATGTTCTGCTGTTGGAGTGCAGAAGGTGAAAGCTGGTGATTCCCATGGAGACCTCACACTGTCCTACAGCAACGCTAAAACTTCAACAATGCCTGTTCTCCGCACTCAGGGTGAGCTGAGGCCTCCTCTCCTTCAGTGCCTGTTACCTGGGATAGGCTTTATCTTCCCTCTCAAGCGAGGCTTAATCCAATAGAAGGGCTGCGATCCCTGGTTTGCTCTTGTGTGTGCAGAGCTGTGCTCTGTTCCCTCTTGCATAATATAATATATAAGCTCCATAGTAATATATATAATATAAGCTCCATTGCTTATTGGGAGTTTCAGCCCTGGCAGGTTTGTCCTTCTGGAATCCTTTTGTCCCTTCCTTTTCCTTTCTAGCTCTAGCTCTGGTTTTCCTTCTTCTATTTGTTCCTGGGTGTTCCTTCTCCCCACACTCCTTTTTCCATACTCACCACTTGTTCACCCTGATTTCCCTCTGTTTTCTTCTTCATTGCTTACTCACTGGTTTTCCTCTTTGGGCTCTGCGAGTTTTCCATGTCAGACAGCCTCCCTGCGATCCATGGTCGGAGTAGCCTATTCCCACAGCAGCTCAGGATAAATGCGGCACATTCCTCTCTCCCCCCATGCCATTATCTTGGTTCTGCTCCTTGGCTGCCCACCACCAGGCTGAAGCCGTGCTGGCAGCAGTGTGTCTGTGCTTGGTGACAGGCGGCTGCCCCGGGCTCAGCCCTGCCTGCAGCTTGTTCTCCTGCAGACCCTTGGCATGGCACTGAATCCCAGCTCCCTGCTGCCGAAAGCTGGGATGCAGGGAGCTGCCTGCCCAGCAGCCCCCGTGCAGACCACAGAGGCCCAGGAGGAAGGTGCCAAGTGAGCAGGAGCCACTGGACATGGGAACCTCGCTGGCACCATCTGGTTGGTGGAGGTGGCACCCACAACTGCTGCGGCACTCTGCCTTGTGCTTCAGGTTTGGTTATAAAGCAGAAGTTTTTTAAGACAACTGTTTTCATGGAAGTTATTTAAAATGTCACAGTGCAGTATTTCCCCTTTGAGTGGTCTCATATGGTGTGGAGGGTCTCCCTGTATGGCTGGGCATGGAATCCATGCTGTGGAAGTGCCTCCTAGCATTGCTGCTGTTACTTCTGTGGGCAAGCAGACAGATGACCTGTCCCCATCCATGGGGTCCTCACCTCCAGGCACTGAATGCCGTGGTCCTGGTGGAGCTGCAGGGCTCAGGGGAGGTGCCGAGCTGCTGATGGATTCATCCCACTGTTCCTGATCCAGTGCATGGGAGTGCTGCCATTGCACAGCTCACTGAGACCCTGGTCCTGTTCTCACAGCTGTCCACAGTCGTGTGGGACTGTCCCTAGGACTCTGTGTGACATTTGTCCCTTTGCCAGAGTCAGCCAGCACAAAGTGAGTTGTCGTCAACTTTTTGGGAGGCAAAGAGTAGCAGCACCATAAAGACTGTGGACTCAGAGCTCCTCCAGGTTTCACAGCCCTACTCAAGCTGTCTCCCAGAGACATCTTAGAGCTCTTTCTCTTCCCAGACCAGGAAGCTCTTAGCCTGGGTGAGGGAAAACAAGGAAAATGAGTCCCTGAGCCTTCCAGTGGAAGGGGAGGAATGCAAGAGCCTGGGAGCTGTGGGGCATGTGGGAGCAAGGTGGTGCTCTGGGCAGGCTGAGCTGCAGACACCGCATTGGCAGCGCTTTCTGTGGGTGAGCCAACCTTGCTAAGAGCATCACCTCCCCCATCCCACCAGTGCCAGCCACGGATCCAGGGTGAAACACAGCCCCCCCAGCTCGGCTGTGCCGAGCACAGGTCCCGGCCGGGCCGGCGCGGTGTTGAAACGAAACGCGAGGCGCTTTGTCTCAACTGGGAGCGCTTTAAGCCCTTGCTCAGGAACAATGGCCAAGCTATGGGGTCATTTGTTCTGGTATTTCAGCAGCTCCTCATGATTTATGGGATGTTTTGTTCTGCTGCTTGTCTTAGCTTCCCCCTCTCCACCCTCCCCGTCTCCATCCCTTCTCCATTTCAGCTCCTCCTCCCCCTGCTCCCAATTCCCCTAATAGCTGTGGAGCCTCTGTGCCTTATGAAGTCATGGTATCTGTGACTTATTGAATTAGCCGGATGGGAGCTGGACTTCCACACTGCGCCAGGCTCTGTCAGGGTGTCTGGGCTCCCGGCGAGCCAGCCCACAGCAGGGCCCCTCACCCGGGGCTCTGGGCAGCCGGAGCTTCCCCCTATGTGGCAGATGGACTTTGCGATCAGCAGGATGCTGCAAAGTTGGTTTAGAGGCAATAAATGTGGTCAAGAGGAGCTGCAACCCCAGTGAACAAGAAGGGCTCTGTCTGCAGAGACACCCTTGTACCAGGGGCTCATGCTGCGATCCCCCCACCTCCCAGCACACCTCTCTGGGAGTGAGGTGGACGCCAGTTAGGGAGCCCCAGAGTTGCTGGTGTTGAACTACACCGGGGCAATGTCGTTTCAAGAGCTTGGTTGTGTCCCCAGCAGCCTGGGAGTGGCTATGGCCAGTGCCTCTGGAAGTACTGGAGGAGCAGGGGTTTACATCCCCTTCTCCAGAGCTGGAGGGACAATGATTTAACAGTGACTGTGAGGGACACGCTGATGGTGGTGAGGAGCAGTGAGCCCTCCAAACATCTCCCTGAAAGTCAGGTTAACCTCAGGAAAACATTGCAGAGGAATAATTTGCTTGTGAACCATCGCTTTTTATCCTCATTTGCTGAGTTGCCTGTAGGCAGGCAGAGGATGGAGGGCAACTGCTGGTCCCGGTGGGACTGATGTGGTGCTGCAGCCAGACCTTAGCCCGGAGGGGACTTTGACAGAGGAGCCGTGGTCCCTGCAGCTCTGCTTCTGCTGCCTCGTGCTGCCAGCAGGGAGCCGGGAGCATCCTGACCTATGGGTGCAGATGGGAAAGGAGAGACCTTGTGTCTCCCCTTCTGATGCCACAAGGCTCCTTCTCAGGAGAGGCAGCTCAGCTTGTGATTACTGTGAGGCTGGAGAGGCTGGGAGCAGAGCAAGGGCTGGACCCTCTCTGTGCTGCTGCAGGCACTGGCTCCAGCAGGTCCAGAGCTCATATCTCCATTTGTTTCTTATGTCATTGCAGTGGGAGAAATTGAGCCCTCTAGGAAAGCAACAGAAAGAAAATGTTCAGAGAAGACCGATGTCCAGGTTCTCCCTGTCTGGGACCAGAGCCCTCAGCCAGATCCCTTCCTCTCTGAGAGCACAGGCAACAAATAACATTTAAAAGACAAATATATAATATTGTGCTGATTTGGTGCTCTGGCCGCTTCCCTCTGCTGGTAGCTGATACCTCCAATAAGATTATTTCCCAGTCCATTACCATTAGCACACTTTAATTTCTCTCAAATAGCCCAATTGCCCGATTTATTTTGTTTTATTGTCATCATTGCTCTGCCATTTCCCATGGCCAGGATCTGCAAAGCAGGATGGATGCCTTGATCCCTGCTGAAGAGTGTGGATGATGCTCTTCATCCTGCAGATTCTCCACTGATTCTTCTCCATGGATGTGCCCCTGCCTGGAAGGTGCCAGTGGATTTCCACAGCAGGCAACCCAAGCTCCATGGATATACTGGGGCAATTGCAGAGGTGTCACAATCTTTGGTATGAAAGGGAAACCTCATGGGTATCTAAATCTCAGTGCAAGTCAAGCCTTTCCACACCATCTGGTATTCCCATGGAATGCTAGAAAGGTTTAGGTTAGAAGAGCCCTTAAAGCTCATCTAGTTCCACCCCCTGCCATGGGCAGGGACACCTTCCACTGTCCCAGGCTGCTCCAATCCCCATCCAACCCAGCCTTGGACACTTCCAGGGATCCAGGGGCAGCCACAGCTTCTCTGGGCACCCTGTGCCAGGGTCTCCCCACCCTCACATGGAAAAATTTCTTCCCAATATTCAGCCTTTTGGTGTGAAGCCATTACCCCTTATTCATCACTACATAGTGCCAGTGCATTGAATTTGGAGGGTCTTTGCTCTGCCAGTCCCCTTATCCAGCATACAAAATTTCTCAGTATATTTCTTTGTATGGGAATATCCATAATAGTTCTGGTTTCCTACTACTGCTCAGGTCTCCCTATCTCCAGCCATGAACCTCCTTTTTCATGAGCCGATTTGGACTTGGGGAAGGGAAGTGTGGAGGAGTTGTGTGTCTGGAGCAGCTCCAGCAAGGGCAGCAGCTCACTCCCATTCTGGAATTCCAGGCAGCACTTCCCTCCATCCCCAGGAGCAGAAGGAATCACTAGTCCTGCTGCTAATGCTGCTGGAGATACTGGGTCAGGAAACACAGAAGCATGGACATATCCAGATAGTCCTGACAGCTGGCACTTCCAAGCTATTCCAGTACTTTTAATCCTTCCTTGTCCCTTGAACGGTGGCAGTCACTGTTGGGCAGGTTTCCTCTGCTCTTAGATAGTTTCCTCTGGCAGAGACAATTCTGCCTGCCAGGGCTTCAGGAACCTCCTGTTTATCTTCCTGGAGAGTGTCTCACAGTGCCAGGTCAATATTGGATCTACTGGATTGGATGCTGGCAGGATGGGCAGTGCTCTGCAGGGAGGCCAAACGGGAGGGAGGAGTTAGCCCAGGACATTGGGAAAAGGAGGACCATGTCCTCGGAGGTGCTGGGACCTCTTTCCAGCTTTGATGGAGTCTTCCTGCACACTGACTCTTCCCCATCCCTCGTACTCACCCTTCCTCTGTGGGCTGGATGCTTTTCAAGGAAGTTGTGAGCCCAGATGGCTTCCACTTCTGCTGGACCTCATGCCTGGTGGAGGTCAGAGAGAGAAGTTATATTCCCGTCTGCTCTAGACTTCCACATTTCCTCCTTTTCTCCTCAAAATTGAATTATTCATCCCTCTACCCCAGCAGTTCCCTCCCCAGGGATATTCCTCTGCCTGTCTCACTTTGCCTTTGTTGCCTTTATTTTTCTGATAACAGGGAAGGTCAGACAGGGATGAAGATCTTCTTGCACAAGGAACTATTGGGCAATGTGGAGGAGAATTTTCCACATAGGCAGTGCCAGGTAGTGCAGATTTGATAGATTTCAGGCCAGGAGAAGGCAAGGTTCATGCCTTGCTTTGTCCAAAGTGGAACTGGACTCTTGGCAGCAGCTGCCATTGTCACCCTCAGGACTTGCATGTGGTCTTCACTCTGCCCACAGTGCAGAGGTTCACCCGAGCCCCATCCAAGTCTGTTCCGAGTCTGGTTCCCATCCCAGAAGTGTCCCAACAGGGCCTGCCAGGGCTCATCAGGCAGTAACTGGGAGACAAATTTCCTGCCTGTAGTCAGGGCAGGCTCCTTACTAATGTTTTCATACAATCATAGAATCATGGAATGGGCTTTGTTTTGCCTATCACTGCTCTGGAGAGGTCTGAGCTCTCCTCAGCCTTCAATCATAGAATCATGGAATGGTTTGGCTTGGAAGGGACCTTCAAGACCACCTCATTTCAACTCCCTGCCATGGGCAGGGACACCTTCCACTATCCTAGGGTGCTCTAAGCCCATCTACTCTAGTCTTGGACACTTGCAGGGATCCAGGGGCAGCCACAGCTTCTCTGGGCACCCTGTGCGAGGGCCTCACCTCCCTTGCAGGGAAGAAATTCTGAAATACCCAATCTAAATTTGCCCTCCTTCAGCCTAAAGCCATTCCCCCTTGTCCTGTCACTGCCAGACAGGTATAATCTTAACCCAAATTGTTTTGGGGTTAAATGTCACTGTGTGCCAGGCCCTGGAGTTGCAGGGTGCTCACTCCCACTGTGTGCTGGAGCCATCAGCCTCTGCAAGGCTGGCCTGTATCAGAGGACATGAGTCTTGAAGGAGTGACTCATCAGAGACTCCTGGGGGATCAGTCCCTTGCCAGGGACCAGCCCCAAGGGCAGAGGCAGCTGGTGAGGCTGGGCTGGGTTGTAGTGCCAGGAGGGGCTGCTCTGCCTCCAGATCTCCTTGAGAAGTGGGACTGGGTGAAGGGAAGGGTTTGCTGATGCAGATTCTTCAAGGTCTGACATGTGCCTTGTCCCTGCCTGTGTCTCCATCCTCCTGCTCCATCCTCCCTGCCCAAGCTGGGCTCCAGAGCCAAGTCCTGCTGTGCCTGTGTGTCTGTGTGGGCAGGAGAGCTGGGTTGAGTTTCCTGTGCCCTGAAATCGCACAAAGCACTGGGCCAAATCCTGGGAAGCAAGAAGGCTGCTTCTGGAGACAGATAAGCTGCTGTGACATTTACTCAGTGCTCCGGGTTTCCCTGTCTGTGCCTGGTGTTCTGCTGCTGTCCAAGTGGGGTCTGAGGGAGCTTCAGCTGTGAGCACACTCCTGGAGCTCTGTGAGCGGAGGTGGAACTTGCGGCGGAGCGCCTGCCTATCTTTTTGCAAGTGGAAGACGGATTCTGCCAAGAGATCCCATCCTCCCAGCACAGTCCTGGCCCTGCTCTGCCCCGGTCATGAGCTCTGGAAGGCTCGTGGCAGGCAGGAAAGTTTTGCTTATGGAGCAGAGCTCAACTCGGGTGAACTTCACATGAACTCAGGAAGTTTCTTTGGCCGTTTTCTTTCCTGATGATGCAGGCGGGTCAGGATCAGGATGCTGCACTGCACAGGGACCCAAGGCTGCCTTCTTTGTGCACCAGCGTGATCACCTCATCCTTCTGAAGCACAGGGACAGCTTCAATCTCTGCTCTCTGTGACCAGGGACAGGACCCAGGGAACAGCTGGAGCTGTGTCAGGGAGGGTTAGGTTGGATCTCAGGGAAAGGTTCTTCCCCAGAGGGTGCTGGGCACTGCCCAGGCTCCCCAGGGAATGGGCATGGCCCCGAGGCTGCCGGAGTTCCAGGAGCGTTTGGACAACACTCTCAGGCACAGTGTGGGATTGTTGGGGTGTCTGTGCAGGGCCAGGAGCTGAACTTGTGATCTTTTTGGGTCCCTTCCAGCTCTGGCTACTCCAGGATTCTGTAATTCTTGGTGTCCAGGCAGGAACACCAGCAGACAGATGGAGCTGCTCCTGTGTTACACTGGGACAGTGCTGCTGTAACTTCTTCTCTCCCTGGTGCCAGGGGGATGGTGGACACCCCATCGCAGCACTGGGGCTTTAGCATCCTGCTCAGGGTCACCCAGATGGTCTGTGAGAGAGTTAAATCCCCCTCCTCATGATGCTCCCACACTTTATCTGGAGATCACTCTTGCTGCCTCCCTTGGCTGCATTCAGGCCACATCATTTGGGGTAAATTGGGGTAATGGAGCAAGGGAGGCCCTCAGGGCTGAGGGCTTGTTGGATCAGTGATGGGAAGGTGTGATTGCAGCCCGAGCTACCCGTGTTAACACAGGGACAGGTTGTGGCATCCTAGGCCAGCATGTGGCAGGACACTGTGGGAACAGTGGGGTTTTCCAGATCTGTGAGCATTCTGGTCCTGAGGAAGCTCTTGAAGCATGTGAGAAAAGTAGGGAAAGGAGCATTTTGGGAAAAGCTGGGTGTCTGAGGAGCATGAGGGTATGAGTCACCCTTCATCTCATTGCTCAGGAGGAGGGGAGGAAGGAGGCAGCAGCACCCACCATGTGTTGAGGCCACCAGCTCTGTGAAGTGTTTCCTGGCCTCTTGGTGATGGAGGGCCCCAAGCTGGCTGTGTGCGGCTCTAAGGTCCTGCTTGGTGTAACTGTGTGAGCAGGGATATCCCAAGGGCTTTGGGAGATCTTGGATGTGCTGTGTCCTCTCACTCCCCGCCACTTCCCATCTCCAGGGCCACCTGTAGCCATTGGCCCCTACCATCCTTGCCCTTTGGAGCTGCAGGGAAGTCATCCTTGTGAGCTGCATGCAGGGATAAGGAGGGCACCACAGATGGGGCCAGCAGACACCCTTGGTAAGACTGTACAGCACTTTCCAGGGGAAGTTTGTTTGCTCTTACCTTTGCCAGGCTTTAACTGTTTGGGCTGGATCGTTCCATGCTTTTCTGCCTCAGGCTGAACTTTCTCCTTTTTTTCCCTCTGTTTTTCCCAAGTTTCAGCAGAAGGTTGGGGAAAAATGGTAGCTTTGCCAATTTTTTTTTCTCCTGTCTCTTTGTCTGAGGGCTTCTGGTGTCTCCACTCTTTGAAAAAGAGACTTGAGATTTGGAAGGGATGGCGCATTCCTGCTGGAAATCAGCATGAATTTGGTCAAATGGTTAGCCACTGGAAAGCATGGCTGGGCATGCCTGGAGGAGCTCTTTGGGGGCCAGCTGCTGGTGTCCCTATTTGCAAAGGGACTCTGGCCACTCTGTGTCCTCCTGTCCCTTTCTCTAGGGACACCTCCTTGCCCACAGAAGTCCAGATCAGGATTGGTGGCTGAAGGTGCTGTTTCCCAGTAACAAGTCTCAAAAGCAGTTTACCCAAGACAACGTTGTCTTTGTCCCCGTTTCCCATGCGTGGCACTGGCTGTGGGCATCTCCTCTCTCTCACCCTCAGCACAGAGAAGGAGCAGAGCTCAGGCCAGCTTGGGCAGTGCCTTGTGAGGGGAGGAGAAGCTGAGGAAACGCTCCTGTCACAGGAGGCCTGGGAAAGGGTGTTTGTAGACCTGCCTGTGCCATGGGTGAGCTCAGCAGCCTCACATCCATGCACAGAGGGACAGGATCACATAATCATTATGGCTGGGAAAGACCTTCAAGGCCATCAAGTCCAGGCTGAGCAGGTCCTGGTAGCTGGAGGTTTGATCTGGTGATCCCTATGGTTTTCAAAGTTGCTCTTTTATGTTAGAGTGGAATTCTTTTCTCTTTGCTGTCCTGGGGGCTTTGGAAATTCCTCCACAGACTCCATTATCTTCAGCTGGAGTTTCTCCACTTGATGGTATCTCAGAGCTTTCTGCAGAGAGAGAAATGACACATGAGCTGGGAAAGCTCTGGTCTGATGAAGGAGCCGGCAAACCCCAGCTGAAAGGAGGCCTGGCTGATGGTTACTGTCCTCAGTTAGTGCAGTTACAAGACTGCTCAGGCACTTGTGGGGTGGTTTCTAGCAAAATGGTGGAAAAAACTGGCTTCTCCTCTTGGACTTGAGGCTTTGGACCCTGACTCCATGGATGTGCTGTTGTAGTTGGGTGGCAGTGACCCAGCCCCTCTGGTGTTGCTCATGAGTTGGGTGGTACTGGCATGAGACCAGCCCCAGGGCAACGTGGTGGGGTGGTCAGGGAGGACTGCCGTGGGTGCTGGGCAGGGAGCTGATCTGGAGCAAGCTGGGACCAAATCCCAGCATGAAGCTGTGCCAGGCAAGGGGTTTTCCAGGCTGGAACATGCTGGTCCGGGGAGATCCCGGTGGGGGGTGGCTGTTCTTGGTAGCCATGCCAGGGACAGTTTGTGGGCAGTGGCCAGCATGCCCAGCACTGCTGGCTGGCTCCTGCTGGGTGCCTTCCAGCAGAAGACTGGTTTCTGACTCCAGTAACATTTACCAGCTGGGCAGCAGCTCTGGAGCCGGGTGTGTGCGTTTGTCTGCTCTTCCATTGTGACTGGGCCGTTGTCTCCTCCTCCCCGCCGAGATCAATGGCTGTGGGCTCCCTTTTGTAACCCCTTTGGGTGCAGCTCTGGAAGTCTTCAGCCTGGTTTCCATCAGAACGCTGGTCCCGTCTGGCTGGATGGCTTGAGTGGGACAATGGACTGGAGGTGGGCTTCCACCAGAAGACATATCCCAGCGAGGACTGGAGGACTGGGAAGTACAGGTGGGATGTAGGTGGTTAAGGATGGAGCCCAGCCATAGGCATGGGGGAGTGAGCTCAGGGGACCTCCAGAAGACCTTCTTGGGCCATTTTTCTACCATTTGATGGTTTTGGAGAAGTGGTGATTTCCACTGGGAGGCACATCCCAGTGGCACGTTCTTCCCTGTGGCACCAGGTGGCGCAGGAGGTTAAAGGATTTGGTTGTTCTCTGCAGGTCTGGGTGCCAATCGCTTGCCTCCCACTGCTGTGATGAGTCTGCAGGTCTCAGCCCCCAGCACATGTAGCTGTGCCCCATGCCAGGCGAGCTGCAGCCCCAGGGCAAGGCAGTGGGGATGGGGCTCCCTGGAGCCGTTTCCAAGGGAACCAGGAGCTGAGCCAACCTTTGAACCATAGTGGGAGGCCTGAGTGTGGACCCCACCACGCCAGGAAAGGGCACAGTGATGTGGAGGAGCCACACTCGGGGGCAGAGCCCTTGTGGGTGTCAGGGGAGTGAGGAGACAGTGGAATGTTACCCTGGGGTGAGGCCATGACAAAACACACAACATCTCTCTGGCACAAGCTCAAGCCATCTTGGGCACAGACAGGTCAGTGCTTCTTCCTGGCTCCTGGAAGGTACCTGGCATTTCACTGGGGTGCAGGTTCACGCCAACAGCCCTCAGAACAGCTGGGACAATGCTATCCCTGCCCCCTTCCTTCTCCCACTGGAACAGCCTCTGGCCCCATGGACTCTACTAGCCACCTGCCCTACTCCCTTCCCAAAAGTGCCTGTCAGGACCCAAGGAAGGGGACAGGACCAGGCTTGGGTGACTGTGACCTTACATACCTTCTCACTCCTCCCAGTATGGCAGCTGTGCCCTGGGCATCTCCATGCTGAGAGTCCACCTTCTGTTCATGTTGGATCCAAATTGGGCTCCTGTGAACCCAGAGGGATATTTTTTTCTCTCCTTTTGCCTTCAGTGATCTTTGAGCCCGGTCGTTGTATGACTCAGCTCCTGCATTTGATCCTCTGGAGCAGGGTTTGCACACGTGCAGCTGTGGCAGGAGCACTGCTCGTTCCTGGCAGGCCAGGCTGGGATAGGGTTTCATCCTGACAGAGGGGCAGCAAGTCCCCACAGCTGATCTGCTTCCCCATGTGGAAATCTGATTTGACCAGGTTGGTGTTAGTGGCTTGGAGGTGTCTCCCAGAGCTCTGCTGACCTGCTCCAGCATCTGATCTTGTGAGATCCTGGCAGGACAGGAGTGGAGCAGATCAAGTGCTCTCTGGTCCCTCTGTCTGTCTGTCCACCCATCCCTACCTGCAAAGGTCTGGCCGGTTTCTGATGCCATCAGGCACATTTGGGTGTGGGGCTGAGCACTGGTTCTGGCAGTCGGTGTGGGACACAGTCAGCAGAAGGTGATGCCAACGCAGTTCCATGAAGGGCAGTCTGGGCACTGACCTTTATGTCCTGCCCATTCTTGCTGCCTGGTCCCAGTGAGCGGCTCTGGTCTGGAGACAGCTCCTGACTCAGCAAGGACCAGCCAGCAGTGGTGCTGAGCTATCTAGGGGGTGCTGGGCTTCCTTTCTTAGGGGGCCAGGCAACCACAAGGTCACAAACCCCTGCAGAGGTTTGCAGGGGACAGGGATTTGCAGAGTGCAGGGGTTTGTTGGGCACAGATATTTGTAAAACACAGGCTGTCAGGGAACAGGGGTTTGCAGGGGACAGAGATTTGCAGGGGTTTGCAGGGGATGGGAATTCACAGGGAATAGAAGTTTGCAGGGGACAGGCATTTGCAGGGAGGCTGCAAGCCCCCACCGAGCCAGGCCCCAGGGCTGTGCGCTTGGCTCTTGGCACCAGAGTTCTGGCTCCGTCCGCCTCCTCCCTGTCAGTGCCAGGGTTTTTGGGTGGTCACAGGGCTGTGATCACAACCACCACTGCCTGTTGCTGTTGTGGGTACCTGGCACCCAGCTGACCGCACTGGGCTTCCCCAGGAACTTTGGTCATGGCTCGGGGCAGCCTGTCCTGCTCTGTCCTGTCTCCATCAGGTTCCAGTTAAAACCAAATGCATTCTCCAGCCTAAGCTGCACAGCCGTTTGAACCCTTCCAAAAATGAAACAAATACCCACGGACTGCAATTCGAATTGCAGCTCAATTAGGGCTTGTTCCCAATGCGATCATAAAACCTCCAGTACGAAAACAAACAACCCAACCAAACCACATCCAAGCCTGACAGCATCCTCTGGAATGCCTTTAAAATAACAAGGAGGGCAGAAGAAGATGAAAGCAGTGTGACCAGTGGGAAGAAGGCTCTTTGGCCCTGAGAGGCAGCCTGGAGGTGGGCTGAGCAGGTGTGGGGCAGGGCAGTTTGGGACGGGGAGAGCACAGAAGTGATGGATGTGATGGAGACAGGCTCGCTGGGTACCACAGAGACGTGGGCCAGTGTGGAAGTGATGGGCACTATAGAAATGGGGCAACCTGGGGCCCAGGGTTGTGCTGTTCCCAGCAGGATTTCACAGGGCAAGGAAGAGGAAGCTGTAGAGGTGGTTTGGAGCGTGGTGGTTGTTCTCGGAGAGGCTTCGATGTGTGAGCAGGGCGGGGGGAGCGCGGGGCCAGGCCGGACCCGGCGGCTGGAATGCGTGTCCCGCGTAACCCTGGCTTGCACCGCGTCCAGCCAGTCTGGTGCCGCGGTTCGGGTTTCACGGCGGACTTTAAACCCGGCCATATTTAGCGTGAGCCTCGCTGGCCTGTCAGGGAGGGGAAGCCGCAGCACAACTAATAAAAAAAGCCAAACAAAAACAATGTAATTAAAGAGACTCAGCACTGTGTGTTCCCATAGCAAGAACATTTACCCGAGACTTCCTTGCTCAGATACTTAATGTCAAGCAGCAATTAAAGCTGGCTTTGAGACGAGGCAGCGAGGAAGGTTTGCCCTGGCCGCGAGGTGGGAGCCCGGGGCTGAGCCATCCCCGGTGCCTGTGCCGGCGGGGAGGAACCCCAGGGACATATGAGGGTCACACAGGGATGCTGCATCCCGAGCAGCAGCTCCCGAACCCCTCAAGTCAGAGATGCCCCCAGTCCATAATGCACAGACCCACTCAGCTCCATCCCCACAGAAATTTGGTAGCACAGAAACAGAAAAGTGGATTTTCTGCGGATTTTCTAGGTAGGAGCCTCTGGGCGGGACACCCAGGAGCTCTGCTGGGGCAAATCCTTGTGAAAACAGTAAAATCAGCAGAGTTAGGCTGGGGGTAGAAGCTTCTAGCCGCTCCTTCCTGACTCAGATCTGTGGATGGAGACTGTGTGAGCCTCTGAAATATTGAATTCCCCTCTCTCAAGGGATGGTTTGGGGTGCCTGGAGTCAGGCAGGGATGCCAGGAGCCACACTGTGCCCATGGTGCCCCCTTCACTGCAGCCCAAGGTGGTGTTCGTGGGCCAGTGGTTTTGGCAGCATCACCTGCCTTGGCTGATCAGCCAGTCGTTGTGCCATGTCCCTCAGCACAGTCCCCAAGGAGAGGTGCCCCATGCCCTGGCAGTGCTGTGTGAGGTGTGTGCAGGAGGGCTGCCCGTGCAGGGATGGCAGTGTGTGCCTGACAGCAGTCCTGACCATGATGGCAGATGTCACAGGGACACCGTAAATGAAGGTCTGACTTGGTGCTCTAAGTCTGGGGGTCTATTTTAATGGGGATTGAACCATAAGATCCTTCTGCACTCACTTTTAAGCAGTGATCAGGAGGCTTAATTAAAAAAATAAAAGCAAGAAGCAGCAGCATTGTTGTGTTGCAGCAGTTTGCTCAAGCGGCTCTGCTCCCTTCCTCCCCAAAGGCACTGCTGGGCCTGCAGCAGTGGGGTGTTTTATGGGACCCTGTCAGCAAGTGATCTACTTGGTTGGCTCTGAACATCTCTTGGAGTCCTGAAGTCTCCATCTTTCCTGACTTCAGCCTGTAATTTAAGAGGGAGATGCAGCAGGGATGAGCCGTTTGGGCAGGCTCTTTCCTGCTGTGCCAGACCAGGGGACATGGCTGTGCCTCAGGAGGACACTGCCGACCCCCAGCCGACCCCCAGCCGACCCTGTGGTGTGGGATGTCGTGTGTGCAGCCTGTGTGAGTCCCTTCTGCCACAGCTGAGTGGGGACTGCACCCAGGGAGTCCTTGCCATGCACTTCCAGCACAAGTGTTCCCCAAGGGGTGAAAAAACCTTCTGATTTGGGGAGTATCCTGGATGGCACAGGAGGAATGCTCTGAGGAGGAATGCTCCTCTTCATCCCCTGCAGAGGTGCAGGGTGCTGGGCGCTGCTGGATATTGCGGATCTCACCCAGGATTTACTTTTCATTTGGGTACCGAGCTGCTCAGAGTCAGATTTCCACTCCAGAGCCGTGCTGTGCCATGGTGGGCTGTGTGTCCACGGTGGGTGTTCTCTGCTGCCATGGGCCACGAGCTCCTGAGGAGAACAGACACCCCATGGTGTGCCCAGCATGGAGACAGCAGGGATGGTGTGCACCCACGGATGCTCAGGAAGCCCTGCACTGACCCAGGGGCCTGACACCATGCTGAGCTCCTCCAGGCACTGGGCTCTGACAGCACTGGGCCTCTGGAGCTCCAACAAAAATGTCCTGGCAGGAGCAGCATCTATATAAGTTAGTTGTTATTGCTAAACAAAAGAGGCATGCTCGCTTCGGCTCCACTCAAAACAAAACCCAGCGGGTTTGCCAAGTGGGGAGAAAAGAGAAAAGCTGGAGGAAACAAACAAACAAAGTCTGCTTTGGTGCCTTTCCCTGGACCCAGGTTTCAATAAGCAAGTGCATTTTCTAGACACACAGATGTTTCTGTGGAGCAGGAGTGTTTTGCTCCATGTCTACATGGCCAGGTCACTGCACAGCACCTAAACGCATTGGTGGTGTGCACAGCCCAGGGTGGGTAACGGCTGTGCCTGCTGCTCCATGAGCCCTGATGCCTCAGAGGGATGCTGCTCATGGCATTTTGTCCTAGTTTTGAGCGTGCTTTTTGGTGGGTTATGAAATCCCACTCTTTGGAAGGGCTCCCCTACTCATGTTCCATTTTTAATCCAGCCTCTATTTTGCCAGTCATGAAAAATTGCTTATGCTTGGGCAAAATGAGTGGAAAATGCAAGTGCATCAGCAGCTCCTCTTCATGCCGGACGCGGTACTTCTTGTTCCTGTCCCCTTGGGTGTGGAGGACCTGCTCTCAGGGTTGGTCTCCGCCGTAGAGCGTTGGTGTCTGAGTGTCCATGGCCATAGTTGTGAGTTCCTGTTGCACATGGGTCAGGCCAAGCATGCTCAGGTGTGGAGGCACCTCTCACACTCAGATTTTTCTCTCGGAAAACGCCTGTGTGCTGTGTGTTGATCTTGCCACTTGTTCTCATAGGATCATACAAGCCTGGAACAGCTCAGGTTGGAAGGGACCTTAAAGCCCATGCGGTTCCACAACCTGCCATGCCGGGGACACCTTCCACTATCCCAGATTGCTCCAAGCACCGTCCAACCTGGCCTGGAACACTTCCAGGGATCCAGAGGTAGCCACAACTTCTCTGGGCACCCTGTGCCAGGGGCTCACCACCCTGATGATAAAAGATTTCTTCCTTATGTCTGGCCTGGTGACCTGTGGGCAGTGTGGTCATTCCCTGCCTGTCCAGGTACCCGCTGGGCTTGGGGTGGGCAGGGCTCTCCCAGCCACCCTGGCCTCTGGGTTCTGTCATGGGGCAGAGCTGCTGTGTCTGTCGGGGACTGGTTCCCAGCTGGAGACTTGGAGGGGCTACACCCTTCAACAAAATGCACTTAAAATCAAGGAATTGCAACAATTATTAACACTTTTTACTAGGCCAAGATCTGCAGTGTTGGAAACATTAACATTTAGAATGTCCATAAACCACATTATAAACTACCCAGTGGATTTGTTTGTGTTCAGTGCTGGAGGAGGGAAAAAATGAAGGTGCCTTATGCTCATCCATCCTCATGTGCTTTTTTAAAAAAAACAAAACCACCTCTATTGCATTGGTTTCCTGAGACAGAATCATAGATAGAATCACTAAGGTTGGAAAAAACATTTAAGATCATCAAATACAACAATTAACCCAGCACTGCCAAGGCCACCACTAAACAATGTCCCCAAGTGTCACATCTACACAGCTTTTAAATCCCTCAAGGGATGGTGATTCCACCACTGCCCCAGGCAGCCTGAGCCAGTGCCTGACCACCCTTTCAGTGAAGAAATCTTCCCAATATCCAATGTAAACCTCCCCAGGAACAACCTGAGGCTGTTCTCCCTTGTCCTGTCCCTGTTCCCTGGGAGAAATGCCCAACCCCCCGGCTGCCCCCTCCTGTCAGGGAGTTGTGCAGAGCCAGAAGGGCCCCCCTGAGCCTCCTTTTCTCCACGCTGAGCCCCTTTCCCAGCTCCCTCAGCTGCTCCTGGTGCTCCAGCCCCTTCCCAGCTCTGTTCCCTTCTCTGGTCACGCTCCAGCCCCTCAAGGTTTCTCTTGTCATGAGAGGCCCAGAACTGACCCCAGATGGATCTGACCAGCCCCAACACGTCCTTCCACAGAACCTCAGCCTTTTCCATGGAAAAGGTGATGGAGTTTGCTGGTGTGGATTTATGGCAATGGAAACCTGATGTCCGCATCACCTCCCTGATGGTCACAAACACGTCCTGTGGCCAGAGAACTGGCCTGCTGGGGCAGACAAGGCACCCATCCCCTGCTTGTACACCATAAGACAATAATTAGCAACAACAACCAGCTGAGGTTGAGATAAATTTAGTTTGACTGCACTGAGACTCTACAGGCGGAGGAGGTGGGATCTCCTGCCACACCTCCCTGCAGGCTGGGGCTTTGCCATGGGTGAGCTGGTGTTGGCTGGTCAGCCCCTGAGGGCAGGATATCTGTGGGTGTTTTTTTCAGCTATCATTTGCTCCAGGGCAAAGCTTAGCTCTGGATTAATCAAGACCATTTCACTGAGTCCAGATGACTCATAACCACAGGGCAGGAAACTTTTATCTCAGGGGCAGCCGGTTTAATATACATAGATGTTCACTCCTGAGCACTGAATAATTTCCATCTCTTTACTTCTCATTAAAAGAAAACCAGAGGAGGGAAAACAGTGAGAAATTTCTCTGTGTCTCTGTTTCTGCCATCTCTGAGAGAGCTTCCTCCCAGTTGTGCAGTCTGCCTGCACTGGGTCATTTGCTTTGTATTTTAATTGGCAAAAATGTCTGCAAAGCACCACTCCATTTTAAACCCTGATTCTGCAGGCACGAATGGAGCAGGGATCTGTTACAACAGGGTCTGCTCCAGCTTCCATAGAGGGAAGAACATTCTTTGTGGGAGAGCATTGTTGCATCCTTGGAAGAAGGGGAGCCGCAGTGGAATTTACACATCTTGTTGATGAGCCTGCTGAAAGAGCCACCTTCACCTCTGAGCAGCAGCTGCAGGTGGAGAGAGGACGACTTGGGCAGCAGGCAATTCTTAAACACAAGAGAAAGGGCAAGGTTTTGCTAGAGAACCACTCAGTTCTCTTTCCTAAATATGCCAGGCAGTGCTTTGCATCTCAGGCTTTGTCTGAGGGTCAGGACCTGCCTTCCTACCTCTTCCTGCTGGAATAGCTCTGCTCAGGCACAGGTGGCTTTTCTCTCATCTGTGTGCACCAGTGACAGCAGAGCTGTGCTACTGTTCTGCGCCTGTGCCCTCTGGGATCCTGTAGCTGCCCTCTGTAGAAGGTTGTGTGTGCTGTGTGTGAGCCCTTGGCATGAGGAGCCCTCAGGAGAGGCTGTGCCAGAAGCTGCTCCCTGTCCGTGATGACACACGGTGTGCACAGGCTGGGGACTCCGTGTCCAGAGCCAGGCAGGTCCCAGAGACCCCAGGGCTGATTTTCTAGCCCTTCCTTGCATTGCGCAGGTCTCTCCCACCATGGTGACACCCTCCTGGGTGCTGATCCCTTCCTCCCCACCAGAACCAGCAGGACTCTGCGGCTCAAAACTCATCCACTCACACATGGCTGCTAGGGGTATTTTGCCACCTGAAGTGACAAAACATCTGTCTGTTTTTGCAAATGGGCCTATGGTTGGTGTGGTTGGCACTCAGTGTCTGATCCATGAAGTCCTGTGCTCAGATAATATCCATTCCTGGAGCAACCCAGGGCAGCAACTGGACACCGTGGCTTAGGCCACACCGGAGACCTCTAAATCCACAGGCTGAAGCTGGTGAGATGAATGATTGCCAGGAGCCAACCTCCGCAGCATTTTCCACTCTTAAATATCACAGTAATAAAAGGTAAAATCATTAAAGTCCTTCTGCAGCCCACTGTGCCTCATCTGAAATGAGGAGGACAAAGAGCGCAGAGCGGGAGGTTATTAATATCCTGCCTCGCGATGATGGCTTTATAAACATCCTTACCGCAGGCAGAGCCTCGCTGGAGCGTTTTGGCGTGACCTTCAGCCAAGTGTCATGCTTTTATCACACTTGATATTTAACCAATAAAGCAATGGGGGAAAGACCTTGCCCCTAAATGTCTGACCTTAAACACAGGGGGATGGGGTCAAAACTGAGAGAAACTGTGTTAAGTGTAGCCGTGCTAAATGCTCTTTAGACCTGATGCTCCTCTCTGGGAGCTGTGCCAGAGCTTCAACAAGAAGGGGATCAGACGTTTGACGCAGCGGAAACCCTCTGTGCTGTAGGGGATGACTCATGGGCAAAAGCCCCACACAGCAACAAGGCCACGCTCACACCAAAGCGGGGGACTTTGACCGGTGGGATGAGGTCTTGATGGAGACAGGAGGGTCCTGCTGGCAGGGAGAGGGACAGCTCCCACTCTGGGGAGCCCCGGAAAAGACACCAGCTTTCCTTGTGATTTGTAGATATGGAAAATAAGAATTGAAATCATGTCCCAATGGCAGGGCATTGGAACTAGATGGTCTTCAAGGTCCCTTCCAACCCAAACCAGTCTGTGATTCTGTAATCAGAGAGGAGAAAAGATTTTGTAGGTTAATGGATGGAGAAGGTAAGGAGCAGCTGTGAAGCCTGGATCTCTTGGTGAGCTGAAGACTGGAGTAACTGGTCCCCGTCAGGACTGGCATTGTCTGGATGCCATTAGAAATGGCCTTCTATCTGTTTCCTGCTCCCACTTCACTTCCAGAGGGTGCCCTTTACTGAAATAACAACGTCAAGAGAAGTCATGTACCAAAAAGGGCTGAGGGATGGTGATAGGGGCAGGACACAGGTTCCTGCAGAAGGGTGTGGAGAGGGTACACAAAGCTCTCCCAAGCCAACGGTGACAGACAGCACTCACCCAGCACAGGGCTGGGGGCTGCTGGGCCGTACAGCCTCCACTGCTGAGGGGGTCTGGGCATCCCTGGATGGGAGAGCCCATCTCTGTAGGAGCTGGATGGTGGAGACTGGGCATGTGGAGAGATTGCCCTGGTGAGATGGATCCAGACCAGTTGTACAGCTGAGCAGCCTGAGGTTGCTTTGGGCATCCCAGCTTGTGTCTGGAATGAAATATCTTACCTGCAGGGATCATACAGGCCCCTTGGCACCCCTGCAGGGCCAACAGCAAGGGTGAGGAGGAGGAACAGATCTGCCTCAGCTGAAAACAGATGGGTGAGGGCATTGCTGGCACTGGCATCCACCTTGCAGCCACTCACATTGGTACTGCCCAGGAGTGCTCTGGCTGTCCCGATTCCTGTCTTGGTCCCGACAATGCCTTTCTGGCACATCCTTCATGCCTCATTTCCCTCCTGGCTTTTTCTCAGGTCATCCTCCCCTAAAATGACGCAGCAGATGCGGGACCTGCAGCTGGCGCAGGCCAAGAAGCCGCCAGGCCCTTCCTCGCCAAATGCGGCCAAGAGGCTCTACCGAAACCTGTCAGGGAAATTCCGCGTCAACTACACCTCCTTCGATGAGGGCAGCCTGGTGGGACGGGGCGAGAAGGAGAAGCTCCGCAAGTCCTACCTGGTCAGTGCCTGCTGGCTTCATCCAGATGGGGACAGAAGGTCCTTGGGGGCCGAGGGTCCTTGTGTGTGTGATGCTGGAACCTGGGTGGGAGCACAAGAGTGTGTTAAGTGAAGCGGTGGCTAGCTCAGTTGGAGCTGGTCCAGGTGTTTGCTTGCCATCATCCAGATGTGTCTGCAAAGAGCTGATGCTCCCAAGGCCTTGGGACAAGGGCACCCTCTCCCTGATTGGGTTCATGGGATGCTGGTGAGGGTTCAGGGTGTTTGGTGGGATGGAGCAGGGTGCTCTGTGCTCAGCCCAGCTGAGTTTCTCCTTCCACCCAGTTCCAGAGCAATGCTGCCCTCTTTGAGGCTGTGGAGCTGCAGGACCTTGACAGGGTGCAGGAGTTGCTGAAGCACTACAGCCCTGAGGAGCTGGACCTCAACACCCCCAACAGCGAGGGGCTCCTGCCCCTGGACATCGCCATCATGACCAACAACGCTCCCATTGCCAGGGCCCTACTGCAGGCAGGAGCAAAGGAGAGCCCACACTGTGAGTTGGAAAAGGGGGCTGTGCTGTGCCCATCACCTGGGTCTCCGGCCTGGTGCAGTGGGGCACCACAGGCATTGGATGCAGGTGGGGAGGCGATCGCTGGGCTCTGGGAGGCTCGTGCAGGCTGCAGTAGGGCTCTGGGGTAACCATGCACTCAAGTGGACACCAGAACCAGGACAGGGAGGGGAGGATGGGCTCTCAGGGTGGGGATTCATTGCCAGCAGAGCCAGAGCTTGCCCTTAACCACCTTCTCCTCCCTCCCCTCCTGGGTCCTACGGCCATGCCCGCCCACCCACAGTCGTGAGCCTGGAAAGCCGCTCACTGCATCTCTCCACACTGGTGCGGGAAGCAGAGCAGCGTGTCAACGAGCTGATGGCGCAGGTGGTGAATGAGGCACCCAACGCTGACTGCTCCGAGAAGGAGAAGCAGCTCAAGGCCTGGGAGTGGCGATTCCGGCTTTACAAGCGCATGAAGGCAGGGTTTGAGCATGCCCGTGAGTGACCACCGGAGGGCTGAGAGCTGGGGGGCTGTCCCTGCACCGGGGAAAGGAGCGGGGCTGTGCGTGGCACCAGCACTCATCAGACGGTCCTTGCACCCTGTGGCCAGGGCTCGCAATATGGGTGCACAGAGGGGGGAACGTGTTTCACTCAGGGAATATGTCCCTGGCAGCAGGGAGAGACCCAAGAGGGACACAGGGGGGTTCAAAGCGACCATCCTCGCTGTAGCAGTCCCTGCGCTCTCTGTCCCCAGGAGTGCCAGATGCCCCCAGCAGCGTCCACCTCTCTGTGGCCAGCAGCTCCTCCTTGCAGGTGACCTTCTGGGAGCCCCTGAGCGTCAACTCGGCTGTTGTCACCAAGTACAAAGGTAAGAACCGGGATCCCTGCAGCAGGGCAGGGTCACACAGCCACAGCAGGTGCCTTGTCCCCCACTCCAGAGCCACACGGCACCTTGGGGTCTCTCTCCTTGCAGTGGAGTGGAGCTGCTCCCCCACCTTCCTGCCACTGGTGGGAGAAGCCGTGATCGACAAGCTGAAGGACCTGCACTTCACCATCCAGGGGCTGGTGTCGGTGAGTGCTGGGGGTGCCCGCAGTGGGCAGGGCTGAGTGGGGAGAGCCCACAGTTGGGAAAAGCCACAGGCCATAGTGCAGCCCTTGGGGAGGGGATCAGGCACTGACACAGGTTGCCTAGGGCAGTGGTGGAGACATCATCTCCGGAAATGTTCAAAAGACACAAGTATTTGGTGCTTGGGGACATGGTTTAGTGGTGGCCTTGGCAGTGGTTGGACTCAGTGATCTTAGACGCCTTTTCCAACCTTACTGATTCTTTGTTTCTATGATCATTCCAAGCAGGAACAATAGGATTGTGCCATGCTGCGTGCCATGGGCACAGCCTCGGCAGAGCCAAGAGTGTGCGGCGGGAAGAGGCATCTGTCTGTCCCCGCACAGCCACAGCCACTGACAGCGGGGAACCTCCCTGACAGGGTGCCTGGGGACTCGGCAGTGACAGGCAGAATGGGCCCATTCACCCAATGCCTGATTTATCCTCCGTCCCCCACCCCACTCCTGTCTCCACCCAGGCTCTTCCTGGGCAATAAATCAGTGGCTCATTCCTCTGCCACCTGCACAGTCCAACCCCTTGCCCCAGCCCCAATGTCACTGAGACAGGGGACCAGCCCCATCTCCATCTTTGGGAGCTTGGCAAGGTCATGGGTGGTGGGACTGTGGCTCCCTGCTGTTTTATCTCCCCAAGGACCATAAGAGCCATGCTGGCTGTCAGCTGTCCCCTGGGGACACAGGGACTGTGGTGGGATGGAGCTCAGGATGGGAACATGGGCAGATGCTGGGATAAATGGGGTCACCCTTACCAGGCATGGGCAGGCAGGGACCACTGATTCGAGGAGCAGAGGACACCCTTGGTGAAGTGAGAGGGGCTTAGGCATGGCAGCAGTGCCAGGCTCAGGAGCACTGTCAGGGCGGGAGCTGCACTCAGTGCGGCAGGAGGGGCTCGAGCAGAGCCCAGAGCAGCATTGCTGCAAGGAGCTGCTCCAAGTCCATCAATCACACTCTCAGAGCTGCTTCACAGGCTCCTGTCGCCTTCATGAGCGCCTGGAGGCCTGGCAACATCTGGCAGCTTGACTGGACTTTAATCAGAGGCTTTAATCACTGTCGCTGCTACAAGCCCTTGACAGTGCTGGGCCAGCTCCCTGTCTCCAGGGCCTGGATCCTTACACATCCCAGGGGATCACCAGCACCCCAGTCTACAGAAGCACTGAGTCTTTGGGGCTGGAGCATCTCTGGTGAGGGGCATTTGCAATGTCCATTCTTTACTCCATGTCCCTCAAACCCACCCAGCGGGGCCAAAGGGATTCTCTGGTGTCTGATAACAAGGACTTTGTACAGGAGGGGAGGTAAGAGCCAGTGGCCCAGGCTGTGGGCTCCCAGTTTAGTGCCCCTCATCGTGTACTGGAGCAGTGGGCTGGGGGAGTCCTCCTTTGCCTCGCCTGCCAAGCCACAAGAGGTGGGGGCGTGCTGAGTGTGCTGCTCTCCTTGCAGGGCACGGCGTACCACGTCCGGGTGTCTGCCTACAACATGAAGGGCTGGGGTCCCCCGCAAGCCTCTGTGCCCCCTTTCGCCATCCCTTCCAGTGAGTACCACTGGGAACGCTCCCATGGGATCCAGCACAGGGCGGGTGGGGGACGGGGCAGTTCCTTGAGCCATCCAGGGGTCCCTCTCAGGGATGGGAGCGAGTGGACTCAGGGACAGAGGCAGAATTTGGAGTCTCAGGCCAGTCAGGGAGGCTGTGCCTGGGGGGTCTGAGATGCTGCCTCCAGCCAAGAGGTGCTTTGCCAAATAGTGATTTTTCAGCCTTGAATTGTCCCTGCCACCTGGGAAAGGCTGAGACATTTCAGGCCACCTGGACCAGCTCCTGCCAAGGAGGAAGCTAGGAGGTGGCTAAGAGCCAGGACTCAGAGTGTCCCGGTCCTGGCTGGCAGTGGCCTCCCACTCTGTGCCACCACATGGTCTCTCCCATTCAGCCCAGACCCAAGGATCTGCATTCCCTGGCATCGAGCTGGGATGGGGGTCATGAGCCCCAACAAAGACCAGCTCTGGGCTGGCAGCACTCTCCTCCTCACGCTGGCTCCAGGAAAATTGTCAGGGAACAGCCATCTAATGTCACACAAGGCACCCCGGGGTGCTGGGTGGAGAAGGGCCAGGAGGACTGAGCTGGAAGGAGCAGCCCAAAGGATGAAGTTCAGGACTGAGGGAGCTCCAGAATGGCCTCTGCCACTGGTCACCAGTCCCAAAACAGGCCCCTGTGTGGTGTCCCATGGGATTAGTGCTGTGAATGAGTAAGGAGAAGCCACATGGGAGGCTGAGCTTGTCCCAGGGATCAGGCCATGGAGCACATCCTGTGCCACCATGCTGCAGGCACCCAGGGAGCAGGGGCACTGCTCCCAGGAGCAGTGAGGGCACTGGGGACAGGTGGAGGTGAACAGTGATGGGTCAGAGATGTGCAGCACCGTGCACGGCTCTGGCTACAGATCCACAGAGCACTGAGATCACCAAAAGTCCATTTGCCTGTCTAGGAACACACAGACACATAGCAAGGGTATAGCAGTCCACTGCCCTGGCTTTATCATGCCCCTGTCATGTTTTCACCCACTTTAAAGCCCATTTTCCACCTCTCACAGGTTACATTCCCTGTGACCGAGATCCAGGTGGCATCAATTGAGTGTGGCTGAAGTGAATCAGACAGGAGTGGGGTTTATTTATTTTTATTGCCACTAGTATTTCTCTTTTCAGTAGAGATCCCTCCCCGGCCCAACAGAATATAGTCAGGCACCTCCCTGGGTGTTTTTAAAGCTACTAAAAATAGTGTCAAGTTCTAGCCAAAGTTAACAGAGCTGAACTTTCCATGGAAAACAGCAGCAGGCAGGACACAGGGGGTGTTTAAAGTAATTAATATAAAGTTGAGGGAGAAGAGCAGGCAGGTCCCCAGCCCCACTCATGGTCCTGCTGCTGGCCCACAGCGGGTGGAGCTGGCAGGAGTTTATTTATGTGTTTGTCAAGGTAAGCCCGGCTCCCAGCGCTCATCCAGAGTAACTGGGGAAGACCTGGAGGAAGACACTGGAAAGAATTTTATTTTTTAAGGCCAGTGAAGTGCAGCAGCAACAGACAGAACCTTGTTCCTTCCGTCTGGTGTGTCCCTGCCACGCTATGGGGAGGCTGGTGGCCACGGGGTGCTGTGCAGAGCTGGGTGCTCCTGGGATGAGTGGCACAAAACTGGGGATCTCCCAGCACACCCAGAGGTGCCCAGCACCCACAACTGATGCTGTGCTGTGGCATGAGGGGGACACTCAGATGATGTGGGAGGAGAGGATGGGAACCCCTTTTTCCCTGGGCCAAGGGGACCAAGGGTGATGCTGGTCTGTCCCCCACAGACTGGCGGGAGTATGACGGCCGGGCACCACGGCGGAGGGGACAGGCTGAAGCTCTGGACCATCTGCTGGGCCAGGTGAAGACCGTCCACCAGAACTGCATTTGCCATGGTGAGCTCACTGCACGGTGCCCCAGAAAGGCTGGGGGGGCAGGGAGCAGCTGAGTCCCCCAGGGTTGTGGTGGGATCCACGGAGCTGGAGTGGTGCCAGAATAGGTCTGTGCCATGGATGAGCAGAGCAGGGAGACTGCTCAGGCAGTGGAGACCTCGGCAGAGCCTCCCCAGTGAGTTGGCATCAGCTCTTCATCTCCTGCTGCAGCATCCTCTGCTCTCTGCTCCACAGAGCCCTGCAAGAACCAGCCCCAGAGCAGAAAGCATTCGGTCTCCAAGAGCCTCAAGCACCTCTTCCACCCTGGCAGCAAGTTTCTCAAGACACTGAAGCGGTGAGAGGCTGGTGCAGGGGGTTGGTGAGAGGTCCTGCCCTGTCCTGACAGCTGTGCCTGCACATTGAGGGCTGGGGGTGCTCAGAGTGGGGTCCGCACCGGGAGCGAGCTGGTGGTGTCACTGGAGATGAGTCCCATGGCCCAGAGATGGAAGGTTCTCTTGGTGTCTCCATTTCGACTGGCCAGATCCCTGCACCACCTCTGAGGTGCACTTGGCACCCTGACTTGTCCAGACCCGGAGCGTCCCCAGCACAGTCTGGCCCCATCTCTGTCCCATGTGCCTCAGGGTCGTTGGCCACGGTATCTGCTGTCACACGTTGGGTTCCTGTTCCTGCTCTCATACCAGCCACAAGCCTCTTCTGCCATGGGCTGTTGGAGAGAAGTGGAGACCTGGGGCAGGGCATATCCTCTTCCCTCAGGAGAGAGACCCTTTGGGACATGGAGCTGGCGTCTGGGGGTGACACTGAAATCTGTCTTCCCTCCCATGCAGGGGCCTCTACCTGACAGCCATCTTCTACAAGGATGACAACATCCTGGTGACCCATGAAGACCAGATCCCCGTGGTGGAGATTGATGACACCTACTCCTGCCTGCTCATGCAGGATTTCCTTTGGTTCACCAAGGTGGGTGGCTGAGGGACCCTGTGCTTGGGCAGAGGGCCAGGAGTGCCAGGGTGACCCAGGCGGGCATCAGGCACCACCGCTGCCTCTCCAGCCTGGACACTGGGGCTTGGCAGTGCAGGCAGCCCATGAACTTGCTGCTTGCTGGGGTTCAGCATGGACCAGGAAACTCCCAGGCATTTCATCCCAACCTCTGGAAGCCCAAAGATGGGTGACAGACTAGTGCCATACTGGGAGGTGATGTGCCAGGATGGGTGGCCACTGCCTCTCCACGGCAATGCCAGTGCCTGTTGAACTGCTCCCCCTCAGCATCCTGCCATGGCACCTCTGCCTCTGTTGTAGGATGTACAGGGAGCTGCTGCCAGCTCCTCCAATGTCAGCAGACTTAGGGAAAGGGCATGTGGGCAGCTCAGGGCCAAAACAGTTTGCTGAGTGGTCCTTACCTATGGATGGAGAGTGCTTTCTTCTCCCTCCCCACCTTGGCCAACTTGTATTCAAACTTAAGGTTTCAGTCCTGAATGAAGATGGATGTCTGAGGGCTCAGGGCTGCCCTCAGGTACACACTCAGGAGGCGTCTCAGTGCCTGTGACGCAGAGATTTATTTGCACCCCTGCTGAGAGGTGCTACATGGCCACAAACATTCCTAACCCAACCCAGAGAGGCAAACGATTTCCCCAAAACCCCCTGGTGTGACTCAGCTGCAGCAGCGGTGACCCTCTGGTGTGTGCAGGTGACCTGTATGTGGGACGAGATCCTGTGGCTGCGGCAGTGCGTCACCGTGTCCCAGTCCTCCTGCTCCTGCATCCTGCAGACGCGCTTCAAGATGCTGCTGGCAATCTCACAGATGCAGGTGAGGGTCAGCCTGGGTGGGGAACAATTTAAGTGGGACAGTGGGGGCTGAGCTCCCTTGGGAGCAGCTTGTGGATGTACCACAATCAGGATAAAGCCAGGATCTGCTGGCCATGACCGTGTGTCCCTGCCTCATCCTCCCTCCAGCCATGGGACAGTGAGGTGCAGGTGTCATGGCAGTCTCATGCAGCAGGGCTGGGGACCATCAGGGTGCTTTGCTGGGCAGACTGGTTTCCAGCAGGCAGCTGCAGGCACATCCCAGCTGTCCAGACCCACTGTGCCTCTGCAATGTCCCCTGACCCTCTGCTTTGTCCTGCCCTCCCACCCCATCGCACAGGGGCTGCTGGGCATCCAGGACCTGGGACAGGTCTTCTTTGAGCCCATCAAAGACAAACAGGGCAACATCCTCATCGTCACCCTGAAGGAGGTGAAGACCAACCAGACCTTCGAGAGCGTCCGCTGGGTTCCCATCTGCAAGCTGCAGACCAGCCGCAAGTCCGTGTCCTCCCCAGAGGAGCCCACTGCTCTGGACACGCTGCTCATCTCCGTCCAGGTGTGTGTTGGTGCTGTTGGAACTGCAGTGGGCTCCCCTGGGAACTACCAATGCTCCCTGCTCCCCCTCAGCCTGGAAAGGTCAGAGCAGGGGAGAACAGAGCCCAGCCAGCCTCCAAAAATCCTGTTGTTTCAAGGGGAGGCATGAGGTTGGTGCAGATTCACACTGGCAGCACCAGGTTGTCTTTCTGTGCCACTCCCCTCCTCCGGCTGGACTGGCTGTGCCATGGCATCAGCACGAGCCCTGCTGTGAGGACGTGCTCAGTCCAGCAGTGCCTTTGTCCCCAGGACAAGCTGGCTTACCACCAGCGGAGCAGCCATGCCCTCTCCCCGGGCCTCTACCTGGGCTACTTGAAGCTGTGCAGTGCTGTGGATCAGATCCGAGTGCTGGTGCCAGAGCGGCTCCCCAACATCCTGTGCCACGTCAAGATTCGCTCCAACCCCAACATCTCCAGGTGGGATTTGCAGGGCTGCTCAGCCAAGGCAGCCAGGCTGCTCTGTCCCATCCAGGCTAACAGCACCCATCACCTCCTGCTTCAGCAGCAGTGTAATATTCCCTCTTATCCCTGCCATGCCACGCTCTCAGGCACGGGGTGGGAATTCTTGAGGATCGCATGTGTGGGGTCAGGAGCTGAACTCAACAGTCCTCGTGGGTCCCATCCAGCTCAGGATATTCTGTGATTCTGATTCATCCTGGAGCAAACCAAGTTCCCTCTCTACCTCCCCCTCTCCCACATCCATGGGGATGCTGCACTGTCTGGGAGCAGAACAGCCAAGCAAACATAGCTCTCAGAGAAATTGTGTCCACGTCCACCCGAGCTGCTCCCTCCTTCACCTGTCTGTTTCTGGACTTCTCCAGGGAGGAGTGGGAGTGGCTGCAGAAGATGGCCAGTGTGGAGGAGCCAGTTTCCACAGAACCAGAGGCTGACACATCCCAGAACCCCTTGTTTCAGGAGCTCCAAGTGGCCATCAAGGAGCTGATGACCCTGGTGAACATCCCGTTGCAAGAGGTAGAGGCAGGAGCCAAGGTCTGGGGCGGAGGGAGGGGACAGGGCTGTGAGCACGGTGCTGGTGGTTGCAGCAGACAGGGAACTGCATGCCCGGCCCTCCTTGTGGAGCTGGAGCACCCGGATTTTAGTCCTATGCAAACAGAAGGTGAGTGGTGGGTCTGCCTGCCCAGGGGCAGTGTTCACAGGAGCTGTTTGTCCTTCCCACACTGTACCCCCAAAGCAAGGACGGTGAATCTAGGTTTGTTACTGCTGCGAGTGGTTTGGTCCTGGGCAGCACGAGACCAGCCCAACTGTGCCGCTCCAAAGCAGGCTGGTCCCTGGCCAGTGCTGGGCTGGAGCTGCAGCCCCTGGGGCCAGACTGCACAGGGAGAAACTTCTTCCTCTATGCCAAGTATCTGCTAGGGAGGAACCCACCAGCCCCAATGCCAGGCATGTTCTTCTGGCAGGGCACCTCCCTGCACATCACTGAGCCATCGCTAGTGACACTGCTCTGAGACCCTGCCATGGTGACTTTGACCAGAAGTTTCGAGACTTTAGAAAAAATTAGAGAAGAAGTAATGAGATTATGCAGATTATGCCAGAAGCAAGGAGCCTCTGGTTGTGTGCTGATGCTGCAGTGTCCCCTGGCTGCAGGTGGTCCCTGAGGAGTACTCTGTGCATGAGGACTGGGCAGAGGGCCCACCAGGTGATGTGTGCAGCTGTTACTTGCACTGTCTTCTTGCAGGCCAAAGATTTCCGTCTGTACAGCCAAGAGGTGCTGGACTTTGGGGATCAGGTCTCCTTCCTGCTGCTGCTGCCTCCATCAGATGACGTCTGCACTGCTCCAGGCCAGAACAACCCCTATACCCCTCGCTCTGGCTTCCTCACACTGCCGCTGCAGATCTTCGAGCTGGGTGAGGAGAAGGCATGCCAAAACCCAACCCTGTTGGTCCCCTTGTCCTCTGAGGCCTCCTGAGAGCTGGGCTGGGCAGTGGGTTGGCTAGAGTTCCCTTACTCCCTGGAGAGGAGGGATGGAGGGGTGTAATGGGGGCTGTCCAGGTGGACAAATGGACAGTGTTGCCTCCTCATCTTGGGTGATAGGGAAGAGCCTGTAGGGCATCCACAGCATGGCACCTGATGTTTTTCATCCCCCCTCTCGTTTCCTTTCCCCAGTCCACTTCTTCACGTACGACCGGGAATTCATCACCCAGTACTGCCAGGTGTCCGCGCTGCTGGAGCTGGAGTCACTCCTCTCCCAGCAGAGCCTCAGGGAGGCTTTCTCTGATGCCGAGCTCGCCACTGCCAAGCAGAGGCACCAGCAGGTTCAGGACTACATCCAGGTATGGGGTGGGAGCCAGGCTTGATAGTGCCCCTGACCTGCCAGGACAGTCAGGCAGCAGCATCTGCACCAGGGCTGTTCCCTGGTCTTGGTCGCCCTGGGGGGTTTCTCTGATATGGCTGATGGGCAGCAGCAGGCCGGGCTTTCATAGATTCATGGAATGGTTTGGGTTGGAGCAGACAGTAAACCTAATCCAGTATCCCAGGTGGCTCCAAAATCCGTCCAAACTGGCCTTGGGAATCCAGAGATCCAGGGGCAGCCACAGCTTCTCTGGCCACCCTGTGCCAGGGCCTCACCACCCTCATTGCAAAGAATTCCTTCCCAATATCCCATCTAACCCTACCCTCTGGCAATTTGAGGCCATTTTCCCTTGTCCTGTCCCTCCAGGCCCTTGTCCTGTCCCTCCAGGCCCTTGTCCCAAGTCCCTCTTCAGCTCTCCTGGAGCCCCTTTAGGCACTGGAAGGGGATCTGAGGTCTTCCTGGAGTCTTCTCTTCTACAGGCTGCAGTTGCTTTATCTAGCAGCTTCTTACTGCAATGATTACAATAAAAATCCCAAGGAGACAGCCAAAGGCTTCTGCTGTGCACGTCCTCCTTGCTAGAAAAGGGCCTGCAACTGCACTTTGGGATGGACGTGCAAAAGAGAATCCCACACTACCCCTGCCCCCAGCACCCCTGCCTGTGGCAGGCAGGTCCTACTGAACCAGCAGTGGCATCCTCCTACCTGAGAGCACTTTCTTCGCATTTCCTGCCTCAGGGATTCCCCCAGATCTCTTGGGAGAGGTGTGTGTACAGAGCCTGTGTTTTGCCATGGGACTTTCTTGTTGCTGTCATTGTGTAAGGGCTCCTCCATTTCCTCTGTTGGCAGCAAATGGAGGAGATCTGGCGAGAGATGCGCTGGATCATGGATGCCCTGCAGCACGCCCGCTACAAGCAGCCCTCCTGTGGGGTCTCTCTCAGTGGCTTCCTCAGCGAGGCTGGTGGGCCAACGAAGGAGAAAACCCGATCCTCCTCATCCCACCTTGACTACCTTCCCTCTCCGGTGCCCTCGCCAGAGACCAGCCGCAAGCTCAACTCAGGTAAGGACCTGGCTGCACCAAGCTCCTGCCCGGCAGGCTCAGGGGCTGCCTGTGCTCAGTGGGTCAGGGGTGGCCGCACCCAAGCTGCCAGCAGGGCTGGAGCCGGGAGTACGGGCAGGGCGGTCGCTCTCAGCTGGGGCAGGACCTGCTCTGCCTGTGCCATGGCGAGCGCCATTCAGGTGTGTGACAAGGGGGTAAACCTCAGAGGCTTCCTTGGATTCCACCTCAGCCTGGGTTGTCCACACTCAGGCTGAGCCCCTCTTTGCTTGTCTCATCCCTCGCAGACTCGCATGGGCTGTCGGATGAAGAAGGCTCCTCGGAGGTGTTCCTGGCCACTGACAGCGACTACGACTCCAGCCGGGCACAGAGCCCAAAGGAGCTCGACCTGGTGTACTCCTCCTCAGGGCCCGAGTGCTGCAGCCGGAGGGTCACCCGCACCCTGCGGGACAGTGCCCCGGATGTCCTGCAGACCCATGAGCTCAAAACCCCCCCTCCAGTGCCACCACCACCAGAGGAGCCCCAGCCACCGCCTGAGCTCTATGACAGCGACTTTGTCCTGCCCAGCCGGCAGATTGAGCTGCTGCGCATCACGGAGAAGCGACAGGCGTACTGTGTCCGGACCAGCAGCCTGGACTTCCCCAAGCCTCACTGCCCTGCCCCGAGAAAGTCCTGCCCTGGCTCCGTGGACAGCTCCCCGACAGAGAGCAGGACCGCGGGCCACTGCAGCCAGCTCAGGCTGGGGACTGGCTCGATGCCCAGCCCCGAGCATCACAGGGGCGGACAGGGCTCAGAGCCTGTCTGCCGGACGCGCTCGGATGAGTGGACTCAGAACTTGTCAGAGCAGCAGCCAGAGCAGCCCAAGGGCTTGGCCGACCAAGGGAAGAAGCTGGGCTCTGTCACCTTGAGGGTCTGCCCTCAGTACGAAACAGGACTCTCCAAAGAGACGAGTGTCAAGGTACCAGAGCCTGTAACAGGTGGCGGAGCGGCTCTGCCGTGCCCGGAGGGACAGGGCTGGCAGGGTGGGAACATAGGCAGCAGGGCTGGTGTGCCTCACACCTGGCACTGCCCTCCCCATCCTCTACCGTCCCATGGGTGAGGTCCCCAGGAGACCCCGCAGCACTCCTGCCCTGACTTGCTCTGTCCCTGTTGTAGTGAAGGGACTCCTGGCAGGACAGGATGTCTCCACAGGAGCGATGACCGCTGCTACAGAAGGAGTGAGCCAGGGCCACCTGTAGCGAGTTTTGGGGACAAGGTGGTGGGGCTGAAGTTCAGCTCTTGGTCTGTGGTTCAGCAGGTGACAGTAGGTTGGTGCCACCCAGTGTGGGCAGGTAGAGCAAAGGACACATTGGTGGGTTTCCCTTGACACATCCTGGTGTTCAAAAACATCATCCTCCCCAGCCAAAATTCAGCCATCACCCCTGCCCTGGCCGTGTTCCTCCTACAGCCTCCTCTTTCCAAGTGTGTGCTCCCTGCCCCAGCCTTCCCCATTAGGGAAGGGAGAGGAGAAGCCTTTTGTCTCCAGCCCGTGGCAATTCCAGTGACAGAACCCACTCCAATTCCAGCTAGGGGAGCAGGCAGAGCTCCTTCCATGCTCTGGGCTCTGCTGGAGCAGCTGTGTGACCTGGCTGCTCTCCACGAGGGCTTTGCTGACCCCCCAGCTCTGATCACTCACACCTGCTCTAGGTGGGATTCCACATGGAGGACATGCCCCAAGACACACATCTTGGGCAGGTCCCCCTCTGGCTTTGTGGCCTCCTTTGGTCCCAGCCATGGAGATCCTTTCCCTGTTGAAATTTCCCTACCAAGACATTTCTGGTGCCCAGGACTGAGGACGATGGAGCAGAAAATCATTAAATTATGGAGTGTTTTGGGTTGAAAGTGACCCTAAAGGAACAGCAGAGGAAGAACAGAGCCAACAGGCTGATTGGTTTATTGCTGGGGAGGTTTGATAGCCAGTGTCTCTACACCCAGCCAGGACATCCTAGCAGAGAGAACTCTGCCTCGCAGGATTATTTTTCATTTGAGGAATGCCCATAGATTTCTGTGGAGCTGAAGCACAGCCCTTGGGTTCTTGGCGGGCTGCCCATGTGGCTTTTGAAGTTGCAAAGCTCTGGACACGCCTGCTTGAAAGCATTTTACGACGTTCTCCTCGAAGAAAGGCGAGTTCAAAGGCACAGCTCCTCCGCTGGTGTAAATCAGCTGAGCCCTGCCATGGATGTTCAGGGCTGGCAGCGCTCACGTGGGCCCAGGGCTGGGACCACCCTGCCGGGGCAGCGCTCCCGGCACTCTGCAAGCCCTCACAGATGTTCCAAAGGAAATGTCGCCTTGCCCAGGCAAGGATGCATGTCCTGCCTTTGGGCCTTTGAAGCCAAGCAGCAACTCCTGCCTTTAGCAGCCAGGGCCCTGATGAGCTCATTTTTTTGACAGGATTTGGGATTCAGAGGGCTGTCCCCAGGAAAGCAGAGGGTGAGGGTAGCTGTTGGTGGGAGCACCCCAAGCTCGTGCACGGAGTGAAATTTAGTGCCATATTCCAAAGAGGCTTCAGTTCCAGTTTGGCAGAACTGTTGTGGTCCAGCTGGTCTGAGGGTCTGGACCCTGCTCACAAGAGGGACTTCGCACAGATCCCTCCATGGTACCAGAAGCAGGTCAGGGACTGTCCCTCTCCAGCTACAGGTGATGAGATGGTGGGGCAGCCTGAGCGGAACTGTAGGTGACACATGCAAGAGTTGAGTGGCAAGGGCTTGGAGAGAGTGGTGGAGGCAGGAGAGCAGTCCATGAGTTTGGGCCCTGGCATGCTGGGGCACTCCTGGGGCATCCCCTGGGCATGGTGTGCCCACAGCTCTGTGCCGAGCTGCTGTCACCTGGTCACAGGCACCACTGGGGTGGCTGTTCCTCCACCCTCACGGTTCCTCCATGGCGTGTGCTGCCTCCAGCCCCTGTTCCTCCTCATTCCTCCCCCTTACCATCCATCTCTCCTGCCTCTCTCTCTCCGCAGCTGCACATCACCAGCCAAACGCCCGCCAGGGAGGTGGTGAAGTTGGTGGTGCTGGAGATGAACGACATCTCGCGGGACATACTGGGCAGCTCGGCTGCCGTCTGCTATGGCCAGGAACAGCTGGAGCACTTCGGACTGGTGTTTGCTGCCGACAAGAGCGAGCGGTGGCTTCCCGATGACTCCTTGCCTCTGTCCCTCCACACCAGCCAGCCTGAGGGGCGGTTCTATGTCCGCATCAAGGAGACGTCCCCTCTGGTGCTCCAGTACGGGCCAGCGACCACCGTATGAGAGGAGAGCCGACGGGATGGCGCAGAGACCTCGGCTTCCAGAGAGCAGACAGCTCGTCTCTGATGCTTCCTTCTTCCACAGACACCCTCTCATCAGGCGTCCACGGGGTGGAATTGGATCATACTGGGTTGTGTGTTATTTGTTTGTGCTATTTTTTTAATTTTTTTTTTTTTTTAACCAAAGAGACATCGAGACTCAGTTTTTCTGACTGGAGAAGAAGAGGGTGGAGTGCGGAGACCTCAGAGCTCAGGAGGAATCTCTGCAGGAATGGAATTTTTGAAAGTAAACATTTTTAAGGAGAAAGAGGGGGGAGAGAGAGAGAGAGAGGAAAAATATTACAAGAAGAAGCAGCAATACTTTTTTTTTCCCTTTCTTTTTTTTTCTGAAAAACCTTGTTTGGGATTCACTGAAGGCAAAGCAAATCCCAGAGGATTGCTGGGGAGGGCTGTGGTGTCAGTGAGGAGAGGGCATGAGCCACAAGGACAACCCTGGGAAGGGTGTTTTTCTATCTGCCCTCCTTTCACTGCACCTGGAGAAATTATTCTTGCACATAGTTCTTGGAAAAAAATCATATTAGTATTTTTATTCTGAAAAAGAAGTCAATAATCATTGTGCCAGAGCCACTGGAGTTGAGTAAAGGTGAAGACCTTTAACTCGTATCCATGGCTAAAGGCACCCATGCAGCCAGCCCCCTGCACTCGCAGATGTGTCAATACCACACTAGAGGTTTGCTATAGGGCATCTCCTGCAACCCCCTGGGCTTCCCCGTCCCCCTGGGTGCCGTTCTGTTCTGGTGATTGTGCTTCTCTTGTACGTCCTCCAGCATGACATTTTGTTAGCCACTAGGTCTCCTGTTAACAAGGTTACTTTTCTGATCTCCTGTGGTCCATAGTAAAGATGACTGCTGCTGAACGCATGTCACTTGTCCTTCTTGTGGTTCGGTGCATAGTATTCCATCATCCGTCCCCCAAACCAGCCCTGATTCCAAGGGTTGGGCTTCTCTTTCCCAGGAGCATTTAGTGGGATGTTTCCCACGCTGTACAGGAAACATTAACACAAAAATCACACGTGTGGGAGCAAAGCACGTGTCAAAAATGCTCTTCTGGGCTTCATTGCTCTGTAAGGCAGCAAGATAAGCTTGGGTGTACCAAGGCATCACCTCCATGGGGTGGTGGGACCCCAGGGCTGGAGTCCCACCACCCAGCCTCCACTGAGGGAAGAACACCAGGAGAGGTGCAGGGATGGCAGTGAGAGCTCACAGCTGTGTCACAGCTGGCAGAAACACTGCGGGCAAGGTGCCAGTCTGGCATTCCTTGGCACGGTGAGGTTCCCGATGCTGATGGCCCTGCAGCGGCCACCTCGCTGCCCTTCTCTTGGCGAGGAGGGATCAGGGCTGGGCAGAAGCCCCCTGTTGCTGGGTGCCAGGGTGCAGGAGGGGCTCTGTGGGCAGCCACATGGCGCTCCACAGAGGTTCTTCATTCCTTGCCTTGCAGCAAGCAGTGTGGCACGGGCAGGAATATATCCCAGCACGAACCCTTCCTGCCCCACGTCAGAGCCACTGTGGAGGGGAGGATCCTGTGCCAGCCCCTCAGCTGGTGCAAATCAACCAGCACCGCATTGACGTCAGAGCCGGCACCGCCATGGGATGTGGAGGCGAGCGACAAAGGAACATTTTAAAAGGCACTTCTCCCATCTCCTCTCTCCTTTGCTTGTCTTCTGCCTCAAGTTAAAACCAATCCCACTCTCCCAGGTCAAGGACGAAGTGCGTTGGTGAGTGGAGAGGTTCCCATGGTGTTTGTCATGGTTGGGCATCCACAGGCATTGACACTGCAAAGAGGCAGGAGCTGCAGGGTGGCCCTTCCCTTCACATGTGTCACCTACTGATGCTCAGAGCCTGAGGCAGGACAGAGTGAAGGCACAGCCAATGGAAAACTAAGTGGCTTTTTGGAAGTCACAGAGTGAATAGAGTGTTAGATCAGGCCTGTGTACAGAAAGCTACATCTGTGTCCCTGATGCTCCTCAGCACAGAGCTGTGCAATTTCTGATGCCCTTTGATTTGACCCCAGAATGGAAAGAGGCCTCCCCTTTCCTTAAGAATTTGTTCTCCCTTCCCAGAAGCCCTACTCCATCAAGAGAGATGGAGCCGTGACCCAAAGCCAGGCACTGGGCTTTGGGGTGGACCTGGGACAATCTCTGCAGCCGGACCCTGCTGGGAGCTGCTTACCCACACCCCTGTGCAGAGCTCTGCCTGTGGAAGGGCCTCGCTGGCCGTGCAGAGCTTTTCTGCAGGAGCTGCTCTGGCCTCACAGCAGCTCGGATCACTTGGCTGCAGGGGCCAGTGTGGGACCTCCTCCCCTTGCCTGGAAGAGGAAGAGGGAAGGAGCAGGGGCCTGGGTAGGGGCAGGGACCAGAGTTGGATGCAGAGTGGGAAGGGCAAGAGTTGCACTGCTGTTGTGTGGGAAGCCCCATAACCAGGGACACACGGATGTGTGATGTCCTGATGCAACACACTCCTCACAGAATTTCAGAAGAGTTGGAGCTGGGAAGAACCTCTGGAGGTCACGCAGTCCAAGCCCTGCCCAGGCAGGGTCACCTGGAGCAGGTGATACAGGAATGCATCTAGGTGGGTTTCGAATGCCTTGAGAGAGGGGAAACTCCGCACCCTTCCTGGGCAGCTGTTCCAGTGCTTTGCCACCCTCCATGGAAAGAAGTTCTTCCTAATGTTGAGGTAGAACTTCATGTGTTTTATGGTCATTACTCCTTCTCCTGTTGCTGAGCTCCACTAAGAAGAGTCTGGCACCATCCTCTTGACACCTGCCTTGGAGATATTTGTATGGATTGATGGGATCTCCTCTCAGCCTTCTCCTTTCAGACCAACCAGGCCCAGTCCCCACAGTGTCTCCTCATAAGCGAGGTGCTCCAGACCCCTGATCATCTTTGTGGCCTCTACTGCGCAACATTCCTTGAAAAAAGGCACTTGCAAGGTAGTTGCCTCTTTTCGTATTCTCCTTCTCTCCCTGGGTGGTTTCATGGGCTCATCCCAATGTCTTCTTTCGGAACCGGTTGTGAAGCCTTCAGGCACTCTGCTGTTTTTTTTTATCTCTGTCATCATCATTTCTGTCACTAATGGCATATAAATGCAGGTCAGTGCTCAGCTTTTTGCTCCTGGGCACAGTGAAGCGAAGTATGAACCTGTCCGGGTGGACAAACCAGACTTCTCCCTTCGCTTGGAGGTAGACCCAGGTCCAGAATCACAGCAGGGGAAAACCAGAGTACTTCCATGCAGCTTAATGGGAATGTGTTCATTTCCATTGCCAAAGGAGCCATGCCTCAGTGGTATTCTGCTCATATCAAATGAATTCATAGAAATAAACCGGAATTGTGACACTAAATTTCCTCTTCAAAATCAGGAGCTTTTTGGCATCTGTTCTGAAATATCTGATTTTCTCTTCTCCCATCCAAAGCAAGAAGTTCATCTGATATGAATCCAAATTTGTGCTTCTCAAAGTTTGCTCTCTGAGACTGACACATGGGAGTGTTTTGTTTGGGGTTTTTTTTAGTTTGTTTTGAGGGGATTTTTTCCCTTTTTATTTTCTCCTCACCTCTACTTATTCTTTTTTTCTTTGCCTCGGACACTTCTTTCTTTGGTTCTGGTTGTGGGGGATGGCTGAAGAGCTGCTGCAATGGTCGCAAAGGTGAGATGCTCCAAGCCTGCCCCGGTGAAGGCAGTGAAAGCCTTTCTCCCCTCAAACAGGAGGTGAGAACACGAGAGAGACCCATCCCAACCATCCAAACCAGCATGGAAGTTCGCTGGTGCAGTTACAGTTAATTAGTTCTCTGTCACCTGTAGGAACTCTGTACGACCCCATGCAGTGACAGGGACTGGTTACCCACAGAGCTTACACACAGTGTTGCTGTCTAATGGAAAGGGGGTGTGATCAGATTTGTGCTGGTGAATCGAGGGGTTGCAGGGTGCCCACACTTTCCGTCCCCTGACCAGATGCCCACAGAAGATGCAGCTCTGCTGAGCAAAACCCCATTGGCCTCAGGCTTGTGTCCAGGAGCCTTTGCTCGGGATCCCAGTCTTCCCTGGGAAACCACACACTGGTCTGCTCTGTGCGCTGTGGGCAAAACCACTTCCCATGTGGAACCGGGCTGGACAGCACAGATTTTAGAACAAGATTGCAATTTCCCAACCACAAAGACATTTGGGCTGGAGGAGAGGAGAGTCCGGGTAACAGTAGCACCATCAGAAAGCTCCGGATGACTTTAGTGTGTCTAGGATTTTTTGGCTTGAGGTTCTCCAAACCCACGTACAGACCAGGCAGAAAACAGCTCTTTCCATCCCAAGAAAATTCCAAGGGACACAGGGAAGTCTTCTGTTCCCTAAGCAACCTGAAAAATAAAATGTGAAAACAGGAACTGAGAATACAAAGATACAAATTCATGAGGAAGCAGTAGTGCATTATTTTACTTTATTGCCACTTAAAAAGGAAAAGCAAACTGAGTTTTTTTTAAATGAAAATCACTTTCATTGAAAACCAAAACAAGGAAATAGACCACTGACTATCTACAAGTTTATTCTAACTCAAGAATTTTGGAGGGTACCTTCTGTTGAAACCAAGAATCCTTTATGAACATTTATATTACAGCTAAAACTGCATTTTTTGGTGGGAGGAAAAAATAAAAATCCAACAGATAATGTGTTAAGACAATGTTTTTATATCAGCATTCCCTCAGGCCCCAGCTTAATGCCATAGATCATAAACCACATGCTCAAAGCTGAGTGTGCACTTTGCTGTCTCAGGCTTCAAAGAACATTTGAAGATGCAAATGTGCTTGTCCTGAAGTAGTTTAATTTGATCTGCACATGAAGATAGCAACAAATTATGATTCTGCTCTTCTTTCTTTGGTAGTTTTTAAACGGATGGACTGCAGTCCTCAACTTCACAGAATCACAGAATGGCTTGAGTTGGAAGGAACCTTCAAGATCACCTCCTTCCAGCCCCTCCACAGGCAGGGACACCTCCCACTATCCCAAGCTGCTCCAAGCCCCATCCAACCTGGCCTTGGACACTTCCAGGGATCCAGGGGCAGCCGCAGCTGCTCTGGGCACCCTGTGCCAGGGCCTCCCCACCTGCACACAGAACAACTCCTTCCCGATATCCCATCCATCCCTGCTTTCGGGCAGTGGGAAGCCATTCCCCATTGTCCTGTCCCTCCATCCCTTGTCCCAAGTCTCTCTCCAGTTCTCCTGGAGCCCCTTTAGGCCCTGGAAGGGGCTCTGAGGTCTCCCTGGAGCCTTCTCCAGGTGAACACCCCCAGCTCTCCCAGCCTGGCTCCAGAGAAGAGGAGGTCCAGACCTCAGAGCATCTCCATGGCCTCTTCTGGAGTTGTTCCAGCAGTTCCATGTCCCTCTTATGCCAAGGACCCCTTCTTATGCCAAGGACAGATCTGGAGGCAGCTCTGTAGGTGGAGTCTCACCTGAATGGAGCTGAAGACACAGCCTGGGACACAGCTGACTTCCTGAGCACATGTCCAGCTTCTCATTCACCAGTTTCCCCACCTTCTACCTGTCTCAGCCTCCAGGACACCCCAGGTTGGCACTGGCTTCCCAGCCTGCTGAGGATCGTGGCAGCTCCTCTGTCGAGGTGCTGTTTGCTGTGGCAGGAATTGCTGTGCGTGCTGCTCTGGAGCCAGCCTCATTCCTCTCTCCACCAAAGCCCCGTGTGGAGCCAGCCACAGCCAAACCACAACAGAGCACTCTGCAAACAAATGTCACCACTCCTGCTCACAGTTGTACAGGACCCGTCACCATGCTGGTATCAGTTAACATGACTCCCAGGGTTTCCTTTAACACAGCTGGTTTCCAACAATGCCTCAGCATTGGAAATCAAATGCACTAGGTGCCAGGTCATGGGAATCCATCCCAGTGAGCCCCTGGCCATGCTGCATGGAGACGGAGGCAGAGAAGGGTGAAGTGTCCTGGAAAGGAATAGTGTGTGTGCTGTGGTTCACAGGCGAGTGATGTGGTGGGACAGGGTGCTGGGAGGTGTTATGGCCCGAAGTGTTCTGATATTCCCTATTCCCAGTCCCAGCACTGCTGTTCCTGCTCCTCCACAAGCAGCACACTCAGTAAATGATCTGTATTAGGAACAAACCCAGCCTGGTGCCATCCATCAATGCAAAGCTCAACAGGTCATGGATGGAGGTTTTCGTACAGGACCACAGCAGAGATGAGGTCCATGCTGGATTGTCACTCATGCAAAGGTTTGCCCTGCAATGTCACCATCAAACTGGAACCAGGTACCAAAGTCTGCTAAATTTATCATAATGGACATGGGAAATGAACTGCTAATTATAGATCCATGTATCTATACATGATCCTCACCACACTGGATCTGTGGTGAGGCCCTGGCACAGGTTGCCCAGGGAAGCTGTGGCTGCCCCATCCTTGCAAGTGCCCAAGGCCAGCTTGGATGAGCTTTGGAGCAACCTAGGACAGTGGAAGGTGTCCCTGCCCATGGCAGGGGATGGAACAAAATGAGCTTTAAGGTCCCTTCCAACCCAAACCAATCTGTGGTTCCATGATTTTATGATGTCTTTAAAGAATAGGTCCCTTGGGTGCCATTTAGTGGAACAGCCCCAAATACCATGTGTGTTTGAGCACAGAAGCAAGAGAGGGAAAATATTCCAAGGTCCCACTGTTACGCCTGTAAAACATGACTGTGGATCCCACTCCCAGGCTGGCAGACAGGCTCTGGCCATTCCCAATTTCTCCTCTCACAGGAGCTGCCTGGTCCTGCCACCCTGGCTGTTGCAAGCACCAAGTGAGAAACCACAGTGAGGTGTTGGTGACCAGTACACCCTGACCAGGAGGGAGAGTGGGAAGAGAGGTGGATGGGCTGCCTGCCTGCTGGGACCCGGTACTGCCAGGTTTCACCAGGGGATTCAGATTTCTTGGTGTCTAACGAAGGGGAAGAATCTGTGGTGGGGCCAGCAGTCTAGGCTGAGCGCTGAGCATGGATTATCAGTGCACCCAAACTCTCACAGGGATTTCAATCCCAGGTTTCATTGTTTAGACTGAAAATGGAAAGAGACCATTTTGCCGCATGCTGAAATACAGATATTTGTGCCAAGTCTGAGATGTGGGATTGGCTGGCTCAGAACCAGCTGGTGTCCTTGCTGCCATGCAAGCAGAGATGGAGTCCTGCTAGCAGAAGGCTGTGGTCCCTTGCTGGTCACCCTTGAGCACACAAGGTTGTGCATGGTGATGCAGACAGGCAGTTTGTACGCTGCCAGGGGCTGGGAATCCTGGATGCCTATAGTTAAAGCAAATTAGAGGGAGAAGATACATTGGAGAGTCTCTGAGAAACACCAGCCTGGACAATTTTGTAGTGGTGTTTCCTTCCAGGTGGCTTTCCCAACCCTCCTACATTGCTGGGTTAACTGAAGGTCGAGTCTCAGTGAAGTCAGCTGGAGAGTTGCCCTGGGCGCTGATGGGACCTGGGGTTTGGCCTGGGAGCAGGCTGCCGGGTACTGGAGGTGATTTGTCACCGCTGCCAATGCCTCTCACAGCAAGTGCACAGACAGCAGGTCCCCCACATGGCTTGGGTGTTGTTTCCTGGTCTGCGTGGTGATGAGGAGCTGAGCAGGGACACTTGCTCCCTCCATTGGCAACTGTCTCCCATTTCCACGTGTGGCTGGTACAGGACAAACCAAGCCCTTTTTGATTTGTCATTGATTCTGGGTGACTTCATGAAGCCAAGCTCTGTTGCTCCGTCATGCTCCGGCTGGAAGTGGCTTCGAACGGGTGTTTAATGAAGATGTTAATTGATAGCACGTGGGGAGGAATTTGAACTGCTCTGAGCTGTCTCGGAGCTCCTCAGATCCCAGAGCCATCATCCCCTTCAAAAAAGAACAGAAGAAGAGTTATTACAAAACAAATCATGTTTGTATAGGCGCTTAAAAAAATAGTCCTCTCCAGCTCTGTTAAGCTCATGTTACTGGCAGGGCTGAAGTGAAGGGACCATGCGGGCCATTGAAAGCCTTCAGCAAATTAAACCAACATCCAAAGGAGAAACACGGCACTGCTGTCCAGATCCTGCCCAGACTGCAGCAAGACACAGTGCGACGCCCGCCAGCAGCAGGTCCCGCTTTGCTTGGCCAGGGACCTGCTCCTGGAAATGTCTAACCCCCGCAGAAGGGGGATTTCTGCCCACTGGGAGCCCTTGCCTTCCAGGTGAGGACACTCAGCCCCGGTGCTTTGGGGAGCTGGAGGCTGTTCAGCGCTCAGCTCCACGCGTTTTGGCAGCCATGGCTCCTGCAGACTCTGTCCTCTCTGCCCAGACGTGTGCTCAGGAGCTGGAGCTCCATCCTTCCGGACACGCGCTTTCTCTCAGCTGATGGTGCGCATCCGGCTCTGGCCACAGCTGGAGAGGTCCTCTTCCCAACAAGGCTGGGGCTGCCTACCGGCCACCAACTGCACCCCTGCTGCTCTTCTCCATGACTTTGTGTAGAAGGTGCTCCTATTCCTCACCTGGTCCAAGTTACCTGCACCCCATTTTGCCACCCAGCACACTGCAGGGAGACTGAGCAGGATGCAATATTTTGAGACCTCTCCCCGTCCGACAAATTGGATTGGAATTGGCTGGTGGACTGAGAAATTATTAGGAACAGACACCCCCAGACAATGTGATTGCACAAGCTTCATTTCCTTAGAAAAGCAGGCCAACAGTGCAGGAGTCTGTCAGTAAACATGTTGATTCCAGGGTCTTTTCGGCACTGCTCGCAGGAAGGAGCACAGTGCTGGCGCCCGGCCTGCGCCTCCAAACACTGCCTCTCACTCAGGGACGCCTGGACACGGCTCGTCTGTCGGAGGATTGGCAGTGTTGGAGCGGAGGTTGTGTTGCCCGTTGCTCTTGGCAATTGCCAACATCCCAAACCTTTCCCATGGCAGACAGGATGGATGATGTGGGGTGAGCCAGTGACTGCTCCAGGGTATCCTGGGTGCAGGCAGGGTGGGCACCAGTGGGGCTGAACTGGAAGCATTAGACTCCACCACTGTCCAGAGCGGGGTGAAAACAGAACATCATGGTGTTCCTATCCAGAGCCATCCATCCTCCACGCTCAGAGAGGTACAGGAGGATGAGATCTCCCTGTGGTGTATGGTCCCCACAGGCCAGGCTCTCTGAATTCCAGCTTGCCTTCTGGCTGTGACCCAGAGCTGGGTACCTTGGGACTTTCCTTCTCCTTTTCTTTCACCCAGACACTTATCCCTGTGCTTCCCAGACCCTGGAGTTACAGCCTCCCTGAAGCCAGGCTGGAGGAAGATCTCTTGCAACACTGGAATGCTCTGCAGTCATTACCTCCCTCCCTAGAAATTTTTGGGGTCAGAGGACATAAGTCTCAGTAATCGTCCAACAACGTCAATGGAGCTCCGTTGATTTACACCAGCTGAGGATCAAACCCTTCCCTTTCCTCTCCCATATTTAAGATATTTTCCAGACTTCAGACATATACAGAGGAGGGAGTTGATGGCTCCTGGATTGTTGAAGAGGTTCCAGGTTTGATCCTGGCTTGGAGTAACAGGAATAAGGTGGCTACCCTGGCTCTGCCTCTGCATGGAAAAGCCGTGCTCCGGCGGTGTGCTGGGGCAGGCATTAGTGAGCCCACACACATGCTGAAGGTCTCTTCAGGCTGCGATGTGGCTCTGTCACCATTTCTCTCATGGCCAGCACAAGCATGCCCAGTACAAAATGCCATCACTGCTCCATAGTGTGCTATGGACTCCACAACTTCAGTTCCTCATTTCTGCAGCTTCAACAAAATCCAGCCCACTGAAACCTTGCATGATCCACCTTGGGGCTCACCACATCCCTCCTCAAGCCTTTGCCAAGCAGGATGTCACTGCCACAGGGCCACTGGAGTTGGAGCAGCTCTGCTGAGTTCAGGATGCACCACCAGGGACCAGAAAACCCAGACACCTTGAGCACAGCCCTGTCTAACTGCAAGAAAAAAACACCCAGGAGTCTTGAGGCAGCATCAGTTTTGATAACAGTGACAGTCTGTAAGAGTGAAAGTTCATTCTGAGCCCAGTGTTTTGGTCTGGGCAGCTGGGCCAGTCCTGAGGGGAAGCTCCATTAATATTGCTGATAGCTGGATCCAATTTATAAGGCGCTCAGCAGAGACAATCATCAGGGAAGGAGACAAATAATCTTCAGGCAATTAAATTTAATTGTTCCATCTGAAGATTATTTATCTCCCTGCCTGATGAATGTCTCCTCGAAGTGCCTTATAAATTGGATCCAGCTATCACTGATAGTGGCTGCTTTTCCCTGGCAGCGGTGAAGGGTGTGGAGAGCAGAGCAGCGCTCAGCTCTGTGTGTTGCTTAAGATCTGTCACCTCGGAACATCTTTTTAGCAGACTTGAAAGTGTCCACAGGCTTTATCAATACCCAGCTCTTGTGCACAGCTTGGCAGTCCTGGGCTGGGTCGTGCAAAAGCTCCTAGACCAAGGGACTGGGTGGAACGAGATCCTGTTTGGATCTCATGTGTTGGGCTATAATGGGAGGCATCAGGGAAGATTTGTAAGTCTCTCTGTCTGTCTCTGCTTCATTAACTTCTGGTCTGGCTGTTTCTGGAAAAGGATGAAGGCCCACCGGCAGGAGGTGGATGAGAGCTGATATGCCACAGCCCAGAGTTTTGGACAAGGGTATCCTGTGGGATCATGGAGGATGACATCACTCCTGGAAACCGCCCCAGGCCTCTCCATCCCTGCCAGGGAACACCTCAAGGCTGGAGCAGGTCAGCTTAGAGGTGGCACAAGACCTGTTTCTTTTATCCAGCTTCTCTTCCCACTGCAAACACTGGACATGCCTTTGAAGTCAGCCCTTTCTCATGCCTTTTCTTGTTTGTAACCCACATGGAAATGTGTCTGCACTGCTTGGAGGGCCCAAGACATATATCCAAGAGATCCAGGCGAATTAAAGTGAAGGAAGTCTGAGAAAGCAGTGCAGTCAGGAAATCTTACCAGGAAGGGGGAAGAGTCATCAGTGCGGAGCGTGTGAAGCTCTTCTCTCCAGAGGCAAAGAACAGCAGTGGAGCAGGTTTTGCTCTGGCTGGTCAGATTGCAGGAGATGGACAAGTAATCTTTGTTCATCATCATTATCCATCTGGACAGTGAATTACATCTGTGCTCAGAGAATCATAGAAGTGTTAAGATGGGAAAAGCCCTCTAAGATCATCAAGTTCAACCCCCAACCCAGCACTGCCAAGTCCACCACTAAACCATGTCCCCAGAGCTCCTTACAGACAGGTCACTTGAGCTGTGCATCCCTGTCCTGCCTGCAGCCCGCTATCAGAACGGATTGCAGGCTGGGAATGACAGTAAGATCTTGGGAGTCTGTGGGTGTTCTGAGGGACTGTGTGCCTTTCTAAAATTGGGTCTCTATTCACCATCCAAACGTTGAATAGTTCAGTAGTATTTAATTAGCATACAATAACTGTCCCATTGAATTTGATGGAATACATAATTTTGGAATGCTATTTACAGTGCTAGTTTTCTTACAGAAATCCATGTGTCAGAGCTTTATCCATTATTATAGTCTTTAAAATAGGCAGATGTGCCTTTCATGGCCAACAGCATGTTTTATTAATGGGCTAGAACTATCAGATGTATTGTAAATCACAGGACACAGCCACCAGTCTGCTGCTTCTCTCCTCCAGGGTCCCAAGGCAAGGGAGATTAATTGCCTGAGCAGCTTGTATGGAGCCATGGGCCACATGCTCACTTCCCTGCTCCAAAGCAGCTTCTCCTGACCACTGGTAGCCCTCTCTGCCCTGTCATCACTGCCTCTCTTCCTGGCCACAAACCTGGCATGCAAACCTCCAGCTGCCACATGCAAACCTTCAGCTGGCACGTGTAAACCTTCAAGTTTCTATATAATAAAATTAACATGGGCTACTCTGCTCCTCCAATTCCCTCTTTTCCCTCCTCTGGTTCATCTCTCACCTGCCCCCCTCCTCTCCACCCTCCAAAGTCAAGGGCAGGAGCAGGGCACCTGGGACCTCTCCAACAGAGCCAAATTCCCAGGTCACTTTTTTATTGAAGCCCTCACACGTTGCACACATTGCACACAAACATGTCCTGTCTCACTCAAGCCAACAGAGCAGCATCTCTCTTCATTAGAATATTCACTAACAACTCAATGACCTCTTTTGGAGAGATTGGAAATATTGCATGGGTGATTGCTCCATAAGAAATAACCCGGAAAGGCAGGGGAGGGACATTCCGAAAGCGAAAGCTGGAGTCAGGCTAAAGGTTTTGTTGAAAAGCTCTTGGCAAAGCCACACTGGCCACAGTCAGACCCACCCAGGGACCCCCAGGCGTGTGACAGGGCTAATGAGGGCCCATCATCCAAGTGACAGGACAGTGCCCAAGGACATCCCAGCCAAAGACTCAGTACAACGTTTCCATCTTCCGGGCAGGGGTGGGTCTTGGCAGGAGCAGCCTCCTGCCCTCCACACGCTCTCTAGGGATGCTCCCAGCAGCCATTCCCAAGCCAGTGGCTCTGCTGCTCTGCTCCAGCTCGAGTCCTCCCTGTGGAAAAACCAGCAGAGCACCCAGATCCTCTCCTGCAGACAAGCCTGGCATGTTTTACACAGGGCTGTAACAAAAATACCCTTTTGCTGCTGTCAGGGAGCACAGTCAGGGGCCAGGCTCACCGAAGAGGTGAGCTGCAGCACCACACACATCTAGCCCTTGGCAGGATGCTGTCTGTGATCACATTTTATCTGGATGAGGAATGAGCCCACAGTCTTTGAGGATTGTTCCTGAATTAAGCTTGAAGACCTCCATTCTGCCCAGGAAGGTGTTCTCCATGCCTGGCTTTGGAGAGGTGGGAAGGACCAGCCTTTGGCCCCTGCCTACAGCTTCCCCAAACCATTCATGGGCAGGAAAACGGATGGGAGAAGGTTGGAAAGTACCCAGAGATTTGGGAATAGCAGGACCATGGGCAGTGGGAGACATGGCGGGTGCAGACAAGGAAGACAGCAAGGAGGAGGGAACACAGGGTTGTGCATGACCATCTCTGCTCTCTGCATCTGTAATGATAGCACTGGACGTGAGCACAATGCTAAAATCCTGGATCTGTGCGTAATACTCCACTGGGGACAGATGTCCTCCCTTGTTTTGTACACTGTAAATGCAGTATCGGTCCCAAACCCAAATGATTCCCCCCATCCAGCACTGTCCCCCCTCCCATCAGCTGCAAATGGCACAGATGGCTGGAAAAAAAGAATAGCTATTTAAAAAATAAAACAACAAGACAACAACAAAAAAACCCACCCACCCCAACCCTGTTATTTCTGCATTTTTTCTGCGTGAGGACACTTCCTTCCTTCCTGAAGAAATCAATCCAGTACCAAAGTGTTAACCGCTTCCCAGCCACCTCCTCCAAACAAGGTAAAGTTGTGCTGGTCCCTGGCAAACATAGCACCTTCACATACTCTCAGGCTTCCCCCTGGCTCCTGAATCACCCCTTGTTCCCCAGGAAGAGGGATGGAGGAGGCTGGTGTCATGGCCGAAGTCATGGGGAGCTTTCAGGAGGCCGCGGGGGTTGCTGGAGGTGCTGGATGGAGAAGGCTCCAGCCGTGCAGCAGAGCAGGAGAGGGTGAGGGAGCTCAGCCCGGCTGTCTGAGCAATTGGTGTCCCAGCAGATCAGGAGCAGGATGAGTCCTTGGCAAGGACAGCCTGCGAGCAGCTCAGAGGGACTGGAGGCCAGCAGACCATGTTCTTGTGGGACTGCGGCACGCTGGAAGGACAAATCTCCTGCAGTGCCAGGGACAGGCTGAGCATTACCTGCTCCAGCCTGGGGCCTCCTCACATGGCCTCCTCACCCACACAGCAGACCCTGAGACAGACTCTGGGGCCTCCTGTCAGATGTGTTTAGGAGCTTGAGAAGGGATGTGGGGTGCAGAGCTGGCTCGGATGCACTGTGCTTAGTGCTTGCTGGTACAAGTCCACAAGCAAGGGTTGTGTAGCTCACTGGGATCTCAGAGTCCCTCTGGCCATGGCCCAAAAAATTGCAACTCTCCACTGGAGGTTCAGTCTGCCACCTGTAGAAGAGCCCCCGACAAGGATCCCTTGCCTTGGACAACCACGTTTCCGTGCATGGAGGAAGCCCAGATGTCCAGACCTGCGCAGGCTCTTCTGCAGGGCCTGCAGCCCTGGTTCTGTGGTTTAACCCCAGCCAAGATCAGGAGACCCAGGAGCTGCACAGGAGGGAGGAGATGATGCAATGCCATGGGTAAGCAAGGCCAAGGGACAGTCAGAGGAACTGGCTCCCCAGGGACAGAGGGATGCAGCAGGATATGTGGGCAATGCCAGCAGCGCTGTGCTGAGGCATCTCCTGCACAGGGAGGAGCAGGGAGGCACCAGCAAAGGTCCATCAACACACAAAACACATCCGACATCAATTCCAAACCTCTCCATTTGAAGAGCAGTGTGAAAACAAAGTGTTCCCTCAGACTTTGAAGAGCCAGCTCATGATTTAGGGTAGAAGAGCAGATCCCCTTGTCATCCTGGAGCTGTGGGGAAGTGGAGAGAGGGTCTCAGCCCTTGGGTCTCCCTTTGATTGCCCACGGTGGGGATGGGGTCCCTAAGCATCCAAATAACAAGCAATTTGCTTCCATGGGATTCTGGAGGTGGTTCTGCTTGGGGAACAGAAGTTCTGTGACCCCAAGCCCAAGAGCTGCTGCTCTGTGCTCTGAGGTGTCGGGTGGTGACAGCCTGGGCTGGCCCCACTGTGCAGGGGACATGCCCCTCCCAAATGTCTCCAGACACCTTTTCACAGGAAACTCCAGGAAAATACTTGAATTTTGCTGGTGGAAGAGCAGTTGGCAAAGGGTTGTTGCCTGCGGAGCTCCTCAGCTCCTGCCTGCAGGAGGCTGTACACAGGAACCCCACAATGGCAGAGATCCAGGTGGGAGAAAACCCCCACTGAGCTTCCACTGGTGCCCAGAGGGAGCCAAAGGATGCACAGGGGAGGATCAGGGCAGAGGGGTAGGAATGAGGAGTGCTGCAGGACCCTCCAACATGGCCACACCACTTGGGCCATGTGCAGCTCCCTTGGTGAGATCCCTGTGCAAGGAGAGCTGCCTTCCTGAGATCCCTCATCCTAGGAGAGTTCCCTCAGCAGGCCCCTGTCCTGTCCCTCCTCAGCTGCTCTTGGGCAAAGGGATGGTACCTCTGGCTGGCTGACCCCTTGGAAGGTTGTGGGAAATGGGAGAGGACAGGGAGCTTGGGAGAAGCAGCCTGGCTGTGAGCATGAGCAGGGATCAGGAGGGATCAAGCCAGGCGGAAGGGATCGGGTGGCTGGGAGGAGCAGAGGCAGAGGCTGTGTGATCTGAGCTGAGGGGGGGCTCCAGACCATGGGACAGAGCCGAGGGGTGGTGAGCTGGAGCTGCTGAAGGGCTGTGTTGGGGCTGGGGGGACAGACTGAGGTGCACTCAGGGGCTTTGTGTGCTCAGCCCGCACAACAGCTGCCGACAGTATGGTTGGCTCCAAAGCTGGTGTTGACAGTCCTTCACTTTTATGGGAACTAAATTTACCCAGACACACGCAAAATAAAAAAAAATAAAAAAA
>VYZT01045286.1:0-15784 GCA_013400735.1 Pomatostomus ruficeps
TGTGACCCAAGTGTAGGACCCAGCACATAACATTATTGAACCTCATGCACTTGTCCTCAGCCATTGGTCCAGTCTGTGCAGATCCCTCTGTAGAACCTTCCTACCCTCCAGCAGATCAACACTCTCACCCAGCTTGGTGTTATCTGTGAACTTACTGAGTGTGCCCTTGATCCCCTCATCCAAATCAGCAATGCAAATATTAAACAGGTCTGGCTCCAACACCAAGCCCTGTGGAATACTATTCATGACTGGCCACCAGCTGGATGAAGCTCCATTCACCACCATGCCCTGGGTTCAGCCATCCAGCCAGTTTTTTGCTTGGTGAGAGTACACCTATCCCAGCCATGAACAGCCAATTTCTCCAGGAGAATGTTGTGGCAGATAGTGTCAAAGGCTTTACTGAAGTCTAGATAGACAACATCCACAGCTTTTCCCTAGTCCACTAACTGGGTCACTTTGTTGTGGAAGGAGACCAGGCTGGTCAAGTGGGAGCTGCCTTTTGCAAACCCATGTTGGCTGGGCCTGATGCTCTGGTTGTCCTGCACATGCCATGTGATGACACTCAGGATGATCTGCTCCATGACCTTCCCCATTACTGAGCTGAGGATGACCGGCCTGTACCTACCAGGATTGCCTTTCCAACCCTTCTTGTAGGCAGGCATCACATTTCCTAATTTCCAGTCACCTGGGAGTTCTCTGGTTAACCAGGACTGCTGGTAAATGATTGGAAGTGGTTTGGCAAGCTCTTTTGCCAGCTCCCTCATTACTCTTAGGTGCATCCCACTGGGCTGATAGACTTGTAGGTGTCTAATTGGCACAGAAGGTCACTAACCATTTCCTCTGGGTTATAGTGAATGATGAGATGTCCATAAGTAACCAAGACACTATTAAAAAACAAAATTGTTTTTGAATGTTTGTGTTCAAGCTGGGAGTCAAAGGAAATAGGTCTCAAATGGCAAGGCACTTTTTGCTACCACTATTCTGGAATAGAAAATAATGAAAACCAACCAACCAAACCAACTAACAAGCAATGCCCCTGTGTTGAATAAGGCTAAGATTGCCATCAAAGAAGAGCTATTCAGAAATCAGAAAGGAAAGATCTTCCTGGAAGAGCTGTGTTGTAAAGGAGATATTTGTTAGCAGAACTTTCAGGACAAGTTCATACTTGTGTGTGCTTTTAAGATAGAATATAGAACAGAAAGCAGCAGCACCAGAAAGCTAGTAATGCTTTCTCACCCATATTGTAGATGTGTTAAGAGACTGAGTCAGAGGTTGTTGCAAACCTGAAATTTAAGGATACTTCCTTTCTGAGAATTTTGGCTGGTTAGAAATGATCTTAAAAATAGATAAAAGACATGGTCTTTTATAGAATGTTTTCAGCTGCAGGAGAAAATTTTGAGTGCTTTGTAAATATATTAAGACAAACACAAATGAAAAGAAGATATTGGATCTCTTTGCTTTTGCTTTTTCAGTACACTCAGGGGTTACACCAGCACAGTGTCTCAGGTATAACTGTGTATTATGCAAACTGCATCTTTTAAAAGTATGTCAGCAAGTATTGAAGTGCTTCCCTTTGATCACCAAATCCGCTAAGTTTTACCTAGCTAAGGAAGGATGTCAACTTCCTTGACAAAGACGTTTCTCGTTTGCATGAGGCTTTTAGCCTCTTAATCTTTAGGGACTCTAGGGAGGCAAAGGAGTGTTCTGCATCAATAACCCTTCACATCAAATATCTGTCAAGAGAAGTACCTGAGGTGTTTGTTCCTGCTGTAAATATTCTTTAGTTTTTCTGTCCTTGCCTTGACTCTCAAGGTTCTTCTGTTGGCCTTCTGCTCTTTTTTGCCCAGATACAGCTGTTAGGATTGACATTTCCAAAACTATGATTCTGTAATATGGCTTTCATGGATCTGCATGTGAGGATGGTGCTTGACTTCATGTTGTCCTCTGATAATAGGACCAGCTTTAGTGGATGTGTGATGGAGCCAGTGATGAGTGGTCTCCCTCAGGGGTCTTCACTGGGTCTGATATTGTTCAACATTTTTGTTGGTGACATGGACAGTGGGATTGAGTGCACCCTCAGTGAGTTTGCTGACGCCACCAGGCTGTGAGGTGCAGCTGACATGCTGGAGGGAAGGAATGCCATCCAGAGGGCCCTGGGCAGGCTTGAGAGGTGGGCCCTTGCAAACCTTATGATGTTCAATGAAATGAACTGCAAGGTCCTACACCTGGGTTGCAGCAGTCCCAGATACACCCACGGGCTGAACAAAGAAGTGATTGAGAGCAGCCCTGCGGAGAAAGACTCAGGGGTGATGGTTGGTTAAAAACTCAACATGAGCTGGCAGTGTATGCTCTCAGCCCAGAAAGCAAACAAATCCTGGGCTACATAAAAAAAGAAATGTGGGCAGCAGGGTGAAGGAGGCAGTTTTCTCCCTCTTCTCTGCTCTTGTGAGACCCCACCTGGAGCATTGTGTACAGTTCAGGTGCCTCCAACAAAAGAAGGACATGGAACTGCTGGAGCAAGTCCAGACGAGGGCCATGAAGTTGGTAAGAGGACTGGAGCACCTTTCCTGTGAAGACAGGCTGAGAAAGTTGGCGCTGTTCAGCCTGGAGCAGAGAAGTTTGCATGGAGACCCCGTAGCAACCTGCCAGTATCTGAAGGGGGCCTACAGGGAAGCTGGAGGGGGACCCTTCATCAAGAACTGTAGTGACAGGACAGGAAGTAACGGGTACAAACTGAAAGAGGGGAAATTTAGGTTATATATCAGGAAGAAATTCTTCACTGTGAGGATGGTGAGATACTGAAACATGGAGGTTGTGGATGCCCCAACCCTGACAGTGTTCCAGGCCATGTTCCAGGCCATGTTGGATAAGGCCTCGAACAACCTGGTCTAGTGAGAGGTGTCCCTGCCATCGCAGGGCGGTTGGGATGAGATGATCTTTAGGGTTCCTTCCAACCCTTAATATTCTAAGATTCTGTTAATGAAAGAGCTGTATTCCTGCATGAAGTTTTTCAAGAGACAAGCTGTGCTACTTAGCAGTGCAAAGTGGAGGCACGACTGTGACTCACCACCTGTCCTTGGGGAACATGGTGGTAAACAGCGGCTGCTCAGAGAGCAGGAAGCTCAGGTGTAGAGAAGAAGGGTTGCTAGAGGGCCAAGAAAATCTATAATGATTCTGAAGCTCCTTCTACTGCTCTTGGACATGCTTGTGTGACTTCTGAGGCAGGGGGCACCAGAGGAAATAAAACGGGTCAGCCACCAAGGTACTTTGGGAGGCATTACACAGCATATGCAGAGCCCATATGTCTGAAGGAGTTTCTGAAGGCCGCCTGCAGTTCTAGGAAGAAGCCAGATGCTTTCCTGTGTCTGTACAAAAGCAACCATGGTATGTCTTAATTTCTTAAGATAGTTAAATTCTAGTCAGCTTTCATTTTAAGAGAACTTGCTTCCACAGTTTTATTCTGTTCTGCTCATATGACAGCTTATGTGAATGAAGCCGTCTTCCCATGTCCCTGCCATGATGCCACCATTTTTCTCTTTCTCTCTCTTTCTGTTTTGAAGGAGCATTGTTTTTTTAATTCTCTGCTTGTAAAAACTGACTTTGTTCTATTTTTTGTCAACAGGGTCTAACAAAGAATTGCTGTTACTAACACAGCAAATGCAGATTATTTTTAGCTATAACATAGGTATTCATATCCATTAAATGCTAAAGTATAAAATAAAGAAAAAATTGTTTTAATGCAGTCCAGTGTAAAATTAAATTAATTCATTTTGCTTACAACACTTTTGATGCTATTCACGTTCTTGAAAAGATACTGGGTTGGATCTACTATATCATCAGCAAAATTCCTAGTTAATTGAGGAGATCCAAGATTTCACTTATCACTCATCCCAAACAATCAAAAAAGGAAATATAGCCAAAGTGGGGAAAACAGGATTAAAATACATACATATATTCTTTTAAATTGTAGTCAGATTTAAGGATTTAGTCATGAATGGTTGAATTGGAATATCCATGAAGGAAGCACTTCTGTTTTATCTCCTTTAGTGGGTGTTGATGCTTATCAACTAAAATTCCAACATGGGAAATATGTTGTTACAAAGGAAGCTTATTCCAATAGATCATCTACAATGGGATATTTCTCAATAGTACTAATGAATGGTATAATATCAGATGTACAGGAGAGTTATTAGAATGATAGAAAGAAAACAGTCAAAGAATTTTTATACATTCCATGCATAAGAGATAAAATTAGAACATCTTTTAACTGGGTACACCTTTTATACGTTCCAGTGAAGAGAATACTTTCATTTAACAGCCAGATGACCTACAATGGTTTGCATCTTTAATTTATTACTTACACGTTCCTCAATGCTTTGTTACTTACTTCATTATAAATTATTAGACAAGCAACACTAATGAAGTTAAGTAAATTGATTATGCGTAGAAAGATTTAATTTTGTTTAGTGAAAAATTATTTACAAGCAAAATAATGATGAATGGGATGGCTGTATGCTTCATGGGCTTAGTCATAGTCCTTAGTTCCTAAAGCAGTTGAAGATCACACTTTGTGGAAAAAAAGATGAGTTGTTCTACTTCTGTAGAAACCTGCGATATCATCTGGGATTTAGATGCCATTTCTCCCACTTTTTTTGGCCTGGAACTGATTTCCAGTGATTTGAATTAATGTGGAAACTTTGACTTATTTGTAAACTTTAGTTCTACTTGAGGGGTTTTTTTTATTTTTTATTGAACAAGCAAAGGAAAAGTGTTTTTTCTTTCTTTAGAAGCTGGTGCAAATACCCTGTGCATTTTCAGCCAGTGTAGCTTTCTTTCTAAATATTAAAGTATTCTTTTTCAGAGACATTTGAGGGGAGAAAGTAGTTTCTTTAAGTCTGTGTTTCTTCTAGAACTACAGTTTAGGTGCCATCCAATTTATCTGTTCAAGAAACCAGTTCGTGCCATTTTACACTTGTTCAAGTCCATCTGTACACTATCTTGAGATGACCATTTCAGCTGAAAAAGGATATGAAGTCTTTCTGAGTCAGACTTTGGGCAGAGTGCAAGGCACATATAGAGAATGTCTTCAGTGGCAAAACGTATGGATTCATTTACTATTGCATTAGGAAGACATCTAAAATTACATACACGCAAAAGGCAGTTCTATCATATTTATATTGCATACTTGCATGAAAAGAAATCATTTGTGTGTGCTTATTCTCTCCAGGGCTGTGGCCTTGAGTCTTTGTCATACGTCAGCCTTTCTCCATGCAAATTTACCTCAAACAAGGTATTACACCTTGGCCCTGAAGGTGAGGATACCTCAGGATCTGGTTTTTAGATCTCCTGGGGCAGGTAAGAGTGAATGATCAGTGTTTATATAGATATCCACTCTTGGGTTTCTGAGTTGCCAGTGGCTTTTTTTATGGTCTTTTAAGGGCAGCACCCAAAATGGGACAACCTGCCTTTTCTTTGCCAGGTTTCAGTTTACATTCTATTGTCAGAATTGTGATTTCATTCACCTCTGCTTGTGGGTCATGCCAATTGTTATGAGCCAGGCCATATTGTGAGGAAAAAAACTATCATTACAATTTCCTCAGCAGGGGAGAGTCCCCACTGACTCTTCCTCAGCAGTAATACCCTTTGGTAACCCACTGTGGGTCGGTGTCTTTCTCCGCACTACCCGCTCTGAGGTCTGGTTTGAATTTCTCCCAGAGAAAATCTTGCAACATGTCCAGGTCTCACCAGAAAACCCAACAACAGCTTTGGACCACACCAATCACTCCTCCATATCCAAGGGATCCTGTAATGCCTCAGCCTGTTTGATGGGTTTAGGGGAAGATAGTTTGATTTACTCTGGGCAGTGCATGGGAGAAACAACAACAATTCTCAGGAGGTTCAATAACAAACTGATCATTAATCCAGAGAGAATTAATGTTTTTCTCCCCATTTGCCTTCTCCAAGAATCAGCTTGATTTTCTCATGGAGACAATCTTACAACATGGCTGGGTTATACAAGAAAACCCTTAAACAGGTCTGATGTGCCCAGATCATACCAAGAGGAGAAAAATTTTAGCAGTGGGGAGCAGTCAAGATCAGACAAATCCTGGGTTGCCATGATCTTCTGCCAGAGATTTCAACTTTCACTGAAAATCAGTCCTTCTTTGTCCAGAACTCTGGCTGTTATCCCTGCAGAAAACCTCTTCACCACTTTTCAGAGAAATCCTCCAATTTAACGTTACAACTGACCCCTGAAGGCAAAGGTAACTGAGGTTCTTGTTAGTAGATCCATTGGGATGGATTAGAGTGCATCAACATGAATTGACCAGTGTTTATATATATATATATATATATGGCAGGTTTATTTCAACACTGGCTTGCCTTGTCAACAATCCACTTGTATTGCAAAGCACCATGAAGGCTGACATCTTCTGATGCTGGATGAGGTACAGGCACATAAAGAAATAACAGTCTTGCATTCTAATTAGCAGAAGCTGTGAGTGGTGAGGATGACAAGAAAAGGATGACAGAGCAACACATGTAAAGGATGCTATTGTGAGCAACTGAGTGGTTCTAAATCATTTCAGGGGCTGTGGGAAGTTTTGCAGCTGACTGCTGTTTGATTGATGCTAGTGAGCATTACAGCAAAACAACCTGAAGAAACAACCCTGGAACAAATTGAAGAATGAGCTAATAGATAGAGGACAATTATCCACAATGTGTGAACGAATATTTTATTATGCTAATGTTTCCTTGAAAAATAGTGGCACTAAATAAGCTAATGGTTGAAAAATAATGACAGATAGCAATGAATCCTCAAAGTACACACAGAATGTAAGCAGCCCACAGCAGAATTGTGTGTCAAGTATTCAGATCTCCCATGTGTTCTGGCAAGAGAGAAACCCTAAGGAACAGTTGCTGCCCATGGCAAGGTAGTTTATGAGAATCAACCAATCTGGAAAAATCTCTTCTTAGTTAAGCAAATTATAGACAAATCTTGCTCAAGTACCTCCTCTTCTTTCAATCTGGGGAATTCACATGCAGGCAATAACAGGTGTTCTTGTTCTGTTGATTTGACAGCCAACATCACAAGATTACGGAGATCACTTCTATACCAATCCATCTGTTGAGATAAGAATTTGTGCTTCCAGTTGTGCACTGCCTCTGCCATAAGTGACTTCAGGAAATTTCAAAACATATTTTGAGCCAAATTGAAATCAGAGGGTGGATCAGACCTCCCCAGAAGACTGAAAACAAGAAAAAAAATCCTCTGCTTAACTTTCTTATGCATTTCTAAGATTTCTTACCTGCCACCAAAGACAGTACACATCAAAAATTAATTTTTGTCTTTAAGAGTGATGTGATTCTTGTATCCAGTCCCAGAAACAAGAAAAGGTCAATGAATATATGAGAAATATGTGAAATAAGGACCTCTGTCCTAAGTAATCTACTAGAAGAACAGGACTGAATGAAGCAGCAGAAGTTGCCTTTAGAATGCTGGCAATGCCTGGGGACGGTGTCTGGATCCTCACTTATGGGATGAACACAGGCTCCCTGGTTTGTCCATTGACAGCCTTCTGGAACAGATCCAACTTTGAAAGAAGGTGGTTACCATGAAGAAAAGTTTTTTTCCAGACTGATCCAAAATTGTACAAGACTGTAATTTTGAGCTTCTTCACAGACAGGAATTATTATAAATAGAATGGCCCAAATTGCAATAAGGACAGTTCTATTTAATTTTTTCCTATTAGGCTAGCAAAGCATTTAGTTCATGCCCTGGTATACATTTATGGTGAAATGCTGTCGCAAGTACTCAAAAATAGTATGTAGGATTCTAAGGATGAATTATTTATGACCTTTCATTTGGTCTGTTCCAAGAAGTTTTTAGATTGTCATTCCTTTGTGATTGACAGTTTCATGAAAGTGTCTGACAAGTACTTTCAACGCTAATTTTTATCCTGTGTTTCCACATAAATGTATATATTATTCTGATAAAACTTTTATTGACTTCTATGGGAGCAATGGAATTCTGCATTTTCAGTAAATCTTCAGAATCACATTCATGTAGATTAAAATCTTAAACTCCCAATGACTCATTAGATGTGAAATGAAACTTTCTCAGAGGCTTTTGAGTTTTTTGGGCTCATGTGCACATATGCTTATGGGGATGAGTCAAATGCTCTAACTTTTGAATATTTAGAACAACCTCGCTTTTGAAATTCAGAAAATTTTGACATTGATTTTTCACGTTATTTTAGAAAAAATATGAAGAGGAAAAGTAAATGGAAACAAAAAAAGAGTATTGGAAGTGTCACACTGTATGAAGTGCATGGATGTGCCTAGAATTTTGTTATGAAGGTAGTTGACAAAAGCACTATGAAAATGTCTGTCAGTGACTTTATTCTCTTCCATGCTCTTAGAGCCACACAAATAGCACTGTCACTTCACAAAAATGTCATGGTATTCACCAAATAGTATGTTATTGTTATCTATAGCTCAGGTTGGTTTATTTACTATTCTGGAGAAGCCTGGAAAAATTATCTATTCTAAATGCATGGGTATGGGAAAGTTTTAGTATTTTGAACTCCAATCATTTTGGAGTTACTGAAATTTATACAATGTACTGGTATCTGAAGTAGACTAATGTATATTGCAACAGTTGCTGACCTCTGCCAGACATTCACAGGTGAAACTTTTTATCAGTTTGTCACTCAAAAGAGAAGTCAGCCAAGGGAAATCAATTTCATTCTACTCATCCTCAAACATATTCCTTGGAAATGACTATTTCCTCCTGCCTGAGAAAGATTTTACCCTTGTCTGTATTTTTTGAATCTTTTGTAAGTTTAACAGGTGCATTCCCAGGTCTGTGTGCCACATGTCACTTTCTCAGCTCTTTAACTGGCAAGTAAAATACAAGCTGAGTCATCATTTTCCCATGAAGGAATCTGTTTCCAGCACTACCTACCCCCTGAGAAGTCCTTCCAGCCATCTTTGGACTGGGAGTCCCACTGGGTGCCCTTGCTCCCCAGTGACTACCCCCATCAGCAAACCTGAGCAAACCCAGGCACTGCTGAACCCGAGGGGCTGTGCTGTGCAACAGGACAGGGCTTGTCAGTATGTTGGAACAGCTCTGGGTTGGCTCCCAGGTGAGCTCCTGAAGCTGGAGCAGACAAAAGTTTTCCACCGGGTTCCTTTCGTCTCTGTGCCTGTGAATGGCTCTGCTCCTGCCAGTGTTAATGGTCCTGCTTTTTCTCACAAAAAAAATTCTGTCATTTCTCCCACTGTTGCTCTTTGTCTTTCACATTCTCTTTCCACTTTTTCTGAATCTGTCAGGGCTTATATTTTTTTTCTAGCTTTTTTTCTCCTTTTTCCTATTTTTTCATCCTGGAAAATTTATGCTTAGATTCTCAGCTGTTCTTCTCTTCCTCTATGTTGTAGTGCCTGCTGCTGAATAAAAAAATATCCCTGTTTATAGTCTGTCTCCATTTTCTCTCACACAGACACCATTTCCCTGGGTACCTGTTGCTTCTTTCCAGGCTTTCATGCCTACAAAATTGTCAGAGACTGAATAGGGAGCATTTAATGACTCACATGCTGCTATGCAAAGCCAGATCACAGATGCAGGTGTAAGATGTCAGCAAAAGTGACTGAATGCTGTAACTTGTTTGGTCACCTCAGGCAAGCCATCTCTCTTCTATGTTTCATCTCTAAAATGGCTTTAATAATATCTAATGCCTTTGTGATTTATGGATGGAAAACTATGCACAATCAAGTTGTATATTACTATTGTTGTTGTTATTATTACTATTATTATTATTATTTCTGCAGTCTAGCTTTTCTCTTTAGCTCCTTCCAGTTAAATTAATATGTATGTCAACATCCTAAAAGTACATGCAAGTTTACCAATAAAGAGCAGCTTGTTATTATGAGGCCATCTTTCACAAGACAAATCTAAAGGGTTAAAGGAGGGACTACCTTTGTTATACTTTGCTTTTAAGGCAATAGTTAATATTCAGATGTCAGCTGTGAAACCTGCTTGTTGGTCAGCCAAACTTTAACTCTGAGAAAGTTTTTTGTAAGCAGTTAGGAAGCAACAAAATACATACAGGGTGTTTGGGATAATGATGCCATCTGGATTCTTTCTCCTATGGTGAGTGTTTCTCTTTCTAATCCAATGAGATAGAGAGCTGTACCTGATATAGATGGCAGGATACAGACTCCAACTGAGTAACATTTGTTAATAAAAAGGTGATCTTCTTTCCTGTCATTGTCAGACATTGAACTGCACAGAAGATTTCAGGATGTAACTCGTACAGCAGAGTTGATTCACTAAGCAATGGTTTCAATATACTGATGACTGGTATTTTCTTTTAACAAGTTTGTATGGCAAAACCACTAAAAGCAGGTTAAATATTGCTTAATGGAGTCTTTCTTCTTTTTTTTTTCATTTTTATTTATCCCTGCTCTCCCAAACAGCACCATTTGTACTCCTGATTTCTGGCTGGATATATGGGAACATAGGATGAGAGGGAAAAAAAAAGCATTTCTGAACAATTAAGGTGGAATTTAGGTCAAGCCCATAACTAAAGAAAAAACGGACTAAACCACTTAGATTTTGGCAAGCTTTTAGCCTCAGAAGAAGCTGCAGGTCTGCTCCTGACCATGCATCTGATCCCCTGACTTACATGTGAGCCCCAGGTGGGATTTGCAGACTCTAAGTCCTTTGAGCGCCCTTTGAGTGACCCAAACTTGTGACTCCCCCACAAGCAATCCAAGATCACCACAGTGTCATACGCCATGCCAGACTCATGTCCCAGGGACAAAGCCTCTCTGCCTCTGCTTTCAGAGCATGACCACCCAGGGCATGGGAGGTGTGAGTTATGGTCCTTGCTGCTCATGACACACTCAGCTAAGGAGTTAGACTCACTCTTGGTCTCCTGGTGATGAATCAATGATGACTCTTGCATTCTTGGATGCACATCTTCAAAGCTTTCTGAGTCAGTTTCTGTCTGGATTTCCTCTACAGGAGCTGTGCATTTGAATGCCCTTAACCAAAGACTAACAGGACCTCTGTTTCATGCGTAACAGGTGAGTGGTTCAACCAGTAGGTCACTACCCAGCAGGAAGGGAGTCCCCATCACTTTTGCAAGTTTCCTGAAATGGGCATCTAAAGCACCTAGTTTTCAGCTATCATCAGATTCTTGCATAAGCATTCATGCAGTCTTATCTACATACAAGCATCCATCCTCCAGTAAGAAATTGGACTTTTGTCTGAATCCTGGTTTAATTTTAATTTTTAGCTATTTTTTTCCCCACTCACTGGAATATACTTAGATGTCCAGTTTGTTTCTCCATGATGCACTCCTTCTGGATTTGATATCCTGAAAGAATGAGTGAAGACATTGCACGTCATTCTGCCTAAATATCTCCTTTATATTTGGTTCTTTAATCTGAACAACTGAGAATATGTCTTTAAAGCAGTTTGTTACAAACCACTTAAAATCTACATCGCACATAGTTTATTAAATGCTGAGTGATGAAATCATCACACTTTTATCCAAAATGACCTCTCTAATTAGCAGCTGTAAAAGAGCTGTCTGATCTCCTCCAGCTACGAATGTATAATAGCATGTGCCTGTGGTCTCACTTCTTGTTAGTTCTGTTTCAAACAATTCCTTCAGTCATCATAAAAGTCAGAAGGAATTAAGGCAGCTCAGCATTTTGAAAGATCATGCTCCTTCTCTGGGTGCTCAGATGTGGCATGCATCCATGTTTGACCCAAATTCTAGGACGAAAGCCCTGGTAGGCACTGCTCTCCACCCCGGCATGTACCACTAGGAGAAAGGCAGAGCTCGTCAGTGCTCGTGAAGCTCCCCTTTGGATTCTTTATGGCTTTGGGCAGCTCTCCACCTGCCTGTAAGAGTGATAATGCAATAACACAGCCATTAACATTTATGGTACAAATGATAAATCCAATTAAAAAGGAGACAGTGAAAACCCCATGCCATGGCAATGTTCCACATCAAAGAGGTATGTACATTATGCTACTGAAAGAAACTATGGGACGAAATTGGGAGACCAATGAATGTGGTTTTGAGCTTTTTCCTTTGTCCATTGTCTGCCACTTTAGATCAAGATTACTAAATCTATACAGGGCAGAATCTGAAACTTCTCTATATTAACCCATGATTATTTTGGTTTTCCATGGCAGTACAATGATACACTGCATATTTATAATCTCAGACACAGGCTCTCATTCAGTAGTTCACTCCCTCTCTGGTTAGCAGTGTTTACTTTAAACCCATAGTTAAGCCCAGTTGAACACCTTTGTTGAGAACTCAGCAGCTGTCAGAAGTATGTTGCTGGGTCTAGTTGGACTTTCGATCTGACCTAGAACATTCATTCATTTATTCTCAAGTACATTCCTAAATCAGGAAAATGCACTGTATTTTATAAAGACTATATGGAGCCATTAATGTCCCACAATTCTTACCTATTAAATAGCAACAAAAGAATTCAATAGCTGCTTCTCTTAGAAGAAACACTTTTATTCATTTTTTTGTAATTTCTTTTTTTTCTATAGAAGTTTGTATAAAGTAGTCTTTTACAGACTGTTGTTGAAGGCAGATGAAATGATGAATCCTGCAAATCAGGCACACAAAATTTGTTGTTTCTGGATCTCTTCCGTTTGTTCATGCTTTTGCTAAACCTGTGAACAATATTCTGCTGTGAGATGTTGCATGTGCTTTGCATGTAGGTAGTGGCTGGATAACAATTACAGGAGGGCAGCTCGCCAACCCAGCTGGCAAGTGATGAATTGAATGGGATATTCAAAACAGGAATATAAATATTTTGGTTCAAAGTTTAAGTTATTGAAGTATACCATTTGGCACCAAAAGCTTTTTGTAAATAATTTTTCTTACTCTACAGTCATGAATCATTCCAGCAGTGGGTTTATGCATTAGTGATTCCAGCCACAAGCTGCTGAAATTTGATGTTAGCTGATGCAAAAATGTAGCTATTATGGTGATTTGACATCTAGCTCCACATCTTGAGTAGACACCACTACCCCATTTAAAACTAATTCCTCAGGAGTGACATCTCATGCACGGGGATTATGAGTCATTAAATAATCATTTGGTAACACAGTGCATCCCTTGCCTCTGGAAGTGGTGTTCAGCATGGTGCCTACTCAATTAATCAACCTTAAAATAATACTTTCCACTCTTCTAAATTACAGTTCCCTTCTTAAGTTTGTAGAAAGGGCTCATTTAACTAGAACATGATGTTAAAGGTAGAAATGAGCCTGGGCAATGTAACTGGAATTCAGATCTGAACTCTGTCAAAGGGCTGAGTGATTGGATCTGGTGCCAAATGCTACTTTATGGCTGACTTGAACTGCTCTGCTGGTGCAAGGCAGAAGGCAAATCATCGTATGGAGCTTCCTGATGACCTCTCCTGCAGATGGAAACCTGTGGAGCATGGAAATATGTTGTGGGGAGCTTCAACTATCCTTATTTTTTTCAGTGGCCTTTGGGACTCTGAGCATCAGGGCACATTCTAGTGCAGTTGGGGCATCCCTGATTGATGACCACTTCTGACAGGGATGACCACATCCCTGATTCTGACCACCACTAGATTGAGCTTGTCCATGAAGGAGGAGAGCAGTCAGTTACACACCCAGTCTGCTTGTAACAAATACAGCTAACTAAGTAGTTTAAAGCAGAGATTTACAAACTGTTTTTTTAGGACACCATGGTAGTGGGGGCAGCAAGTATTGGGAACAGCAGTATGAGTAAAGACAGGGCAAATCTGGCTCTGTACCAGCTTGTGTATGCTCAAAATAGCTCCTGCACTATTAATGACACGTGTATTACAGCTGATCACTCCTCTGAGCCTCTGCTTTGCAGCTGAAACTCCTGCAAGTCTGGCTTCTAGCCCGTGACCATTTAATTCATGTTCTATGAATGTAATTCAGTATTCAGATCTGAGTCAAAATTTCTTCAGATTTGGGGCTTTGGTCTTGACTCAGTGCTGTTGAAAATGAAAATACATGGAAATACCCTACTGACAATTTATACTGAATTAGTATCATACATATTTAATGGAATTTTGATTTGAGCAGGCATTTTTGTTAAAAATATGATTGTATAAACACTTAAAATGAATATGCACTTGAAACTCTATTTATTAGCTGGCTTACAATTCTATTCATCATCCTATGATCTTGCATGAAATAGTACTGATTTCAGCAAAACTCAGCCACTTCATCTCACTCAAAGTCTTGACCCACAGGCTGAAAGAGTGTAAAACCACTTATATAGGTGAAGTTACAGGACATGAGCAAAGGTTGCTGCCATAACAATGAACATTGCTATTTTTCTCATGATTGAACTGGACTAATGGCATCTTTAAACACTTTTTTTTCTATTAAAACTTTATGTTGTGTCAAAGTCCTGTGGACACTGCTTCAGCAGGGTTTGATAACATTAAGCTAAAGTAAAGAAAAGATTAAAAAATTACATATTTAATGGCAAATGGTCACAGAATCGTAGAATTTTTAGGGTTGGAAGGGACCTTGGGAAATCATTTAATCCAGCCCCAAATTCTCAGTCCATGAAAAATCTTTTTTAACTTATTCTGTTATTAGGGATTTATGAATGATTTGTAAATTTGTGGTTTATGAATTATTTGGCCTTTATGAATCATTTCATGCATTGCCGTTTTGTAAAATTAAATTTTCCAGGAAATAAGAATCATTCACATATGACTGATTGTCCTTTTGCCTTTATGGTGGGACCTTTTTCCCCCCTGAATTTATCTGTTTAAAAGTAGTTTATCTGGTTGTCTATGCTTACTTTATAATCAAGAAAAGAGATAGAAGGGTTGAGTAGTCTTCTGGGGACACTTATCTTTTTTTCCAGCGACAATAGAGGAAACTGGAGGACCCAACTACTTCAGGCTATCTTCTGCCAATGAAGATAGGAAAGATAAACCCCACTGTAATGTACAAATCATATTCCATCTGATCATTGGCATTTTGCTCTTCCAGTGGAACAGGACAGAATTTAGATGGAATATTTTTCATAAGATGCTTAATTTTTCCTGTACAAGTTGTAATCTATTGTCAGAGAGGAACACCATGATCAGCTGTGACTTCCCTTAGAGGAAGTATGTGGGACTTTACTGGGTGAATTTGTTGGAGTACTAGACTGTATCTTTTGAAAAAGCTACCCCAGCTGGAGTTAAAGGTGTGAACAATATGGATCTGGTACTTTTTTGCCTGAGTGACTGGAGTCTCAGCTTCCAGCTGTAGTACATTTCCAAGTACTTTTTTTGTCTGTTGGATATCCCTCCATCACTGACTTGTTTTTCCTTATAGATGCTTTGATTGCATTCAGCTCAGGTCTTAGCCCTTTTTTGAGGGCTAAGCTTAATCAAGTCAGGTCTTTGAGTCATTCATTTTAGGATTTGTTTTCCAATCCTTTTATATTTCTCATGGTTCTAGTCCTATTCCTTGTCAAAATGTGGGTACTGTCACTGGACTGAATCCTAGTGCCAATTTTGCAGATGATAGAATTTCCCCAGTCTGTTATCCCTCTTGGCTACAACATTTTACTGTAGCTCATATTTAACAGATTATCCACTATGGTTTACAAATTGATTTCAGAATTAACATTTTCTAAGACTAAGTTTGCTATTCTATAAGGATGACATCTGGCTTCTTGTCCTGTTTCTACATTAAACCATTTTAAATTGCACAGATTTTGCCTTTTTTTTTTTT
>VYZT01045286.1:15838-29090 GCA_013400735.1 Pomatostomus ruficeps
ATGATGTATTCCCTGCTTCATTTGAAATTCCTCTGGTGTCTGTACACCCACAAGCTTTACCACTAACACTTTCATACTGAGTCATCAATAAAAACATTACAGGGCATGAGGACAAAGACAAATTCTGGGAAAGCCAAACCAGGACACTGCGACTTAGTAGATCCTTCGTTTACAATCCAAACCCTGCCTTTTAACTATTTCTGTAATTCCAGATGTGTGATTTACGAAACAGAAGTGTCTGTTTGAAAAACACAAAGTTTCCACTTTAAAGTTGTACCAGCTTTGCATCCCATTAGTTCAGGATGCATGAGGCATTCCTTTGTCAAAGGGACACAGATATTTTAAAGAAGCATTGACCTGCAGTGGCTGGATCTGAGGGACAAGTACCTGGCTATGTGCAGGTTACAGGTGTGAAGTTTGTAGTCATTCTCCTTGCCGTTGCTGGGGATGCTGTCTGCATAATATAATTTACTGGGTATATCCAGATGCAAATGCAGCATTTTTTCAGACAATGCTGGCTAAGTACTTTTTGTTATTGAATCAAAGACTACTGTGAAATAACCCTGGGAATCTTCTGGACTTTGCTGCAGTGCCCTGGTGGCAAAGTACAAGTAGACTCTTGAGCCGCTAAAATAACCACACAGGGAAACTTTGTTTAAAGATGCACCCGTCTTACAGACACTGTGTTCACATTTAAAAGGTCACAAATCTCAGAGGTTTTGAGGCTTGGATGCTGTTTTGGGCTTGATTAACTAATGTGTACATTCCTGTAGGATAAAAATCAAACCTGTTTTTACTGAATGAATGGTAGGGAAGAACCATTCACTTCACAGAAATACTGACATCAATTCACTTCCTTATTAGTGACATATTAAAAGATCAGAGGGCTACTGACATGCTTCCCTTGTCAGTTTTTGCTGTAATAAAGATAGATGGTCATACTGTTGTGCTGAAAAATGACTGTTATTGGAAATTGTAAGAGGAACACTTTGTGTAAGGTGCTTTGGTTTTTTTTTAATTGTGAAAAGACCTGTCTCTGAAAAATTTTAAAAGTTCCTCATTATCCAGAAAAAGGAGGAACTTTGCAGTCTCCAGTGTCTTAGATTTAATCTCTCTGTTTAAAGTTCCACACTGGTGACATTTATTTTTTTCTGCTTCAACACATGCTTCCTTTCAGCAACACTATCTGTCCATCAGGAATCAAAGCAAATCCAGATGGCTCAAGAACAGATGGCTTATGGTTTAAGAAGCATGGGTCAGACTCAGCCATAGAGTGTACCAAGTTCACAGTAGTGCTCTTGTTACATTTAGGGATTTGGAGATGCTGAATAATGATTTTTCTCTGCTTTGCTATTGTCAGGATGTGAAAGTTAACATGTATGAGAGAGTGAAACCAGAAGGTGCTATAAGAGGGAAAGTTCTACATGTTCCACTCAAGGAAAAGAATGATTTTCATATACGTTGAAAAGGCAAAATGTAGCAGTTTCAAAGCCAGATATCTGAGAAGTATTTCAAAAATCTGCTTTGCTTTGAAATTTGAACCAGGCTCCTGGAAGAAGTCTGATAAAAAATGCTGGAGACAAGAAGTTTCCAGGGAAGAAGAGAAAGGGAGATCCAGCAACCTCACAGCAACTTCCCTATTACATGACCAGAAATGTGTCTCTTGCATCTCCAGCAGACAAATTAGTGCCAGTTATGTCTAAACAGAGACGTGTTTGCAGGTAACTGTGATACAGACAACCAGAGGCAATGGCAGGACACTACACTTACATATTACAGTAATGAGTCAGGGCACAACTCTGTTTCAGAGGTCTAAAAGGCATCTCACGCAGACCACAGCAAATTCATTCTCTTACCCAAATTTGTAGTAATACAATAAGTCTTCAAGGCCATGCTCATCAGTACTCTTCACTGTCTGCATCCACTGTAGAGGCGCAGGGAAAAGCACCAAAATTATGTCCACCCGTGCTTCAGATGTTTCCACATCCAGTTACCCGAGATAACCAAAAACCTGGACATGGTCAGTACAAGCAGTAAGACTATTATACCTGACATAGGTACATTGTACCAGTAAAGTGCCTTGTTTAGGAATACATGTAAGGACAGAGTACATACAGTATTTTTTATGAGTAAATCCGCACTTCATACAGTCAGGAGCAATGTCCCTGTATTTTTGGTGAACAAAGAAACAGAGAAAACTAAAACAATCTAGTCTTTCAGGATCATGCAATACAGTAGTATACGGAAAAGAAACCAGCTCTCTTAGTTCTTACTTCAGCGCTTTGTTTGTAGGCTATAAAAGGGAATGAATACATTTTTTTAATCCTCAATAGCTTTTGCAGAAAGGGATAGTTTTGAGAGGGGAGCTTAATGAGTAGGAAGATTCAAAGGCAACCCTACTGACCTAAACTTAGTGAATATTTGACTTCTGTCCTTTCAAAGTCTTCTTGTTCCCTGTGTTTTGGACTCTTCACAGCACTCCAGGAGTGGTCTTGCCAGGGATGAGTAGAGGGGAAGGATCACTTCCCTTAATTTTATTCTCTATTGCATTGTGTTTGTTATCTGCTAGACATTGCTTAATATCTTCATTTGGTCCTTGCCTTCTCTCTCCCTTTCCAGTCCTGGAGTTGAAATGGAAACCTAGCTGGAAGAATGCTACCCCCAGGAAAATCCTTGGACATCAGCATAGGCAAGCATAAATCAGGAAAGCTAGGAGAATCTTTAATCTACTATATTTCAGAGTAAGGGCCAGTCTATCCCAGCCCAGTACTAATGATATAATTGGGATAACTTAGTTGCATCAGGGTCTCATCTGAGCTTGAAGACCAAGACTCTGATGTTAGTTCTTACACACAACATTGTCTTGCTGCAGCCTCTTATCTGGCTGAAATTTGCAAAACCATCCTTTCTGGTAGGAAATGCAGGGCATAATATTAAGCCTCAAATGGTTTGGTTTCAGAAGTCTTGCTCCTACTGTATGTGCAATACCCGCTATCATCCTAAGTGTGCCTTTTTCTCCTAAATACATAACCAGAACAAATATTCATCTGCTGCAGAAATGCTTAATGCTGACATGACATGGATTTATGGGAGTAGAGCCAGCAGAGCAACATGAAAAATGTGTTCTGCCCAGCTCTACCTAATATTCTCAATCTCCTAAGATTTCTGAATGTCATCCCAGCTATAAATTAGACCACTGGGAGGGTTACATATCCCTGTATTTTTCTCCCTGCCGCTCTGCCAGTCATTTTCAGCAAGCAAAATCAAATCTTCCCTGGTAAGAGTTGTAACATATTACATCCACTTTGCATAATTAACTATAAAAGATGTATAACAATGGAACATAAAAAGTCCAATGATGGCATCATCCAAAAGCTCTCCAAAACTTATAGTACAAACTGATTTTAAAATATTCCCTTTGTCTTTGAAGAACTTGAAACCTTTCTCAATGAAAGAGAAATTGTCTCTTCTAATGGGATAATTTGACATTTTGGATGCATGAGACATGGAGTTTTCCTCATAAATTGAATTGAAATGTTCCTTGTATGGTAAGTCTACATTAAAAGAGTATGTGTGGTGCAGGGTTACCCAAACCAATTCTAAGCAAATTAGTCTGGGCACCAGCTGCTTTGTAACTCTGTTAGCCAAAAGGTCCATCAAGGCTAATGAGTTCTGCTGAGAGGCAGCCAGCAGTAACTTAGGTAAAGTGTCCTGTTGTCATGGCATTCTCTTACTCCTAATTTGATAATTTGACTATCATAGTGATTTTCAGCAGCTAAATATCTGTAGCTTATATTTTGAATATTGTTTGCATATATGTAGGCTTTGGAATGAAATAATTCAGAATCAAATTTAACTCCAGTCTGTGTATTTACATATATGGGGTATAATGAACAGAATCTATTTCATATTAACAGCTGTTTATCTCAGTGAAGCTAATTGTATTTCATGTGAAGGGAAGTGTTGAATCTGAATTTGCCTATCAGAATATTATTGAAGACAATGTGGAATTGTCTGTCAAACTCACAGCTTCCATAAATACACTTCCTGATATATTTTCCAATGAGGGGCTATAAATTTTTGGGTAGGGGAGGTGAAGTAAAGCTTTTCTCGTTCTAAGATTTAGTCTGGCAGGGAATTGAGAAAATTATGCCATAAATGACTTATAAAAAGATGCATGTGTTAAGTGTGCTGTACATACACCTTGGGGACAGTGTAAGAAGCCAAGTTTTCCACTGAGTGTTCTTGGATACTTGGTGAGGGTACAGTAAGTGTACTGCAGACCTTCCAGGCTATTATTTGGGCTTCTCTGTGGCTTGGTGTATCATATCTATCCTAGCTTTTTATCCCAATTGAATGGCAAAAGTTACATCTGGACCAAAGCAGAAATGTCTGTTTTGAGCTTCACCTAAAAGTAGTAAAATCCAGGTGGTCCCATTACCTGTGAAGGTCCCAAATGAACATCATTTAGGAAAAACTTAGTGGAGACTCATACATACAGAAACAGCAGTTTTGAAAAGAAGAGCCTTTTAACTACAAGTGTTCTATAGTAATTTTCTTTGTATGTGATTTCTCTGACTTTAAAGCTATTGGCAAATGTTTTGTGGATCAGCAGGAAGGAAGCATGTGTATGGAAAATTATTCTTGGAGCTGGTCTGTTGTATAGGTTCTTATTGAGTATATAGTTCTAACCTACAGATTTTCATAGAAAGTGTCATTGAACATAGAATGACTAAAACAAAGGGCATTTTTGTAATAGCCTTCCCTCTTATGGACACTGATCAGAAATAAAAAAACCCCACCTTCCTATAAAAAAATATATATTCTTCTCAGTAACAGGAAAGGAAGAGTTAGGCCATGAGAAATATTTAATTATTTCTGATTAGGTGTACTGAGATATTACAGTGACAGTGGTCCATCAGGAGCCCCACTAGATATAAATGCACAGTTAAAGACAGACAGACTTCTCTCCCAGATTGGTGAAACCCACATTTGCTAAATGTTTGGCCTTATGACAAAATTGAAAGCTGTATGGGTGTTACATGCAGAAACATAAAACTCCATGACTTCTCTGCCTTAAAACAAGAAAATCTACTTATACCTAAAGGCAAAACCCCATTGGCATGTATTTGAAATTGAGTGCTGAAAATCACTAGTCATTTGGAAAATGCAATTACGTGCATCGAAAGTGTGTGTGGGTGTAAGAGCTTGAGAGACAGAGCCACATGGCATGGCTGTTTGCAAGTCCTCCAAGCTTTTTCCTTTTGAATTCTTCTACTTCCCAGAAACTGTTCTCCAGAATAAGTGACACCTCCTCTTGGCATTTCCAATTTGTCACATTAAAGACATAATCAAAATTTCTAATTTTTGCCTAATATTCAAAGGATGAGAGTTAGATTAGCTTCTTCTCCAGGAGAGTCTGCTGAGTAACAATTTTCTACACTGTAGCTTTTTTAACTTTAAAACAACAAATTCCAATGAAATAATAGAATTCTCTTTTTGAACTCAAGAAGTTTATGTTTTATGAAGGGTTGAGAATAGATTAATAATTTTTGGGAAAGGGACCATAATAACCAGTTATTCAACTGTGTGAACTCTCAAATAGCACAAGCTGCAGAACACACCCATGCAGTACTTTGTCAGGTCAGGTTGTACAAAGTTAAGCTAAAGCATACTTTTCAGAAAGGTGTATTCTAATAGGTGAAAGATTTTGAGTGTGAAAAATGCAATATAATCCTTTGTAAAGTCTTCCAATGACAGATTATTGTTTTCTTTCCTCCATTAAAGATTACTACAATGGAATTCCTATTATGCACCTTGTTGTTCCCTGGGATAAGAATGCCTTACAGTCAGGAAAAAATCAAACTATTCCTCACTTTTGCATAAGAAGTTCTTCAAGTTCTACACAATTTTATGACTACTTGTGGTATGGTGGTGATGGGCACATCATAAATACGCAGAGATTGTTTCCAAGGGGCATCCAGCGCTTGCACAGAACGGCAGCACAGGCTAAGCTGGCTTTGCTGAGAAAATGGAGGTAACACGAGCAGCACCAGCAATGGCACAAGCTTTGTCCAGGCTTTCCCGTTACTGGGAACACACATCCTGGGGCTCTGGGGCATCCCTCTGCTGGTTGCCAGCCCAGACACAAGCCTGTGCCTCTTTATCTCACCACTGTTGCAGTACGTGCTGCTTGGGTGAGGGTGAAGAGGCATGGGGCCAGGACAAAAGTCAGGGGTGACACAGAGGTTCAGAGCACAGGCAGTGAATGAACTCTCTTGCCCTGGGAGCTTTGCTGTCTGCCTGGGTCAGTTGAGCTGAAACAGCCAGCACCACTGACTGGAGGGAGAGCTGGGAAGTTACCAGTTTTCTTCTCTCTTGTTCCTCTCATCTGTTTGCCACTGCTTACTTAGCTTTCTTCTGGTGGGGGAAAATCACAGACTGGTGAATGGGCTCCCTCTCACTTGGGTGTCCGGAGAGCTGACTGCTCAAGTGGGCAGTGGGATACAAGGCTGCTAGTGCTGCTCTTTAGGGTGGACTTTGAGCCATGTTAAATGTCATGAAAATTGGAGGAGCTCTTGCTCTTGTGTTTAAGACTGATTTTTGTGCTCTGATGCCCACTACTAAGGCATACCTGCCTAATCCTAAACATGCTGCATGCCACAGTCACACTTTATTTTGTCTTTTGTGGCAAAATGAAGTAGTGTCATGATCTGCAGCAGAAAGATCTGTGCCATTTGCACAAGTAGATTTTTATTTCTACATTGCATTGAAGGAAAATTTGGTTCACAGTGTCGGTTATATTAACTGTTGTGAATGTAAGGAATGCTTGATGGGAATTTAATTATTAAACAGATTTCAAGGGCCTGTCAACAAGACTTCAGCTCCATAGTGGAGCCACTTGAACAGAGAGTGCTCGCAAATATACGATGAAGCTGAGAGATTAGAACATAGTTGAAATTACTGTACATTAAAACAAAGTAGTGAATAAAAATGCAAACACTCTGAAGTGTTTTAATGAGAGCACACTAAATCACCCTCAAAAGCATTCAGCAACACATCACAGGGATTCAGGGCTGCTTATCCAAACTCTCCTGTTCCTCACCTTCTCTCTAAGAAGGCTTAATCTTTGCTGAAAGATTCAGATTTGCCTCTCTTTAAGTCCTTCTGTACGTTCTTTTAGACTAGTATGAAGAAGCCTTGTATATTTAGGCCTTATTGAAGAGAAGCTTGACCTGAAGTCATTTGGAATCATCTGCAATCTGTGGAGCTGGATGCATGTTTGGCCCCATGGAAGTCATTAAGACTAAAATGCTGAATGGGGCAACATAGCTAAGTCACCGTGTATTGAGTTAAATGCACACCACCTTCTTGTCAAGGAATTAAACATGTATTGCATAGATAACCATGAGATTCTTATTTTGGGTGGGAATTTAAACAAAGTATTTTGCATTTTGAACAGCTGCCAAACTCTTCTTTAGCTCAAAACAGTGTAATCTTTTTGGATTTGCTTATAGACTCTTTGGCAACAGGGTTTGTTTTTTTATTTCTTTTTTTCACTGAAGGCAAAAATCTGATCAATTTATGACCTTTATGATGTGCCTATGAACATAACTTTCTCTTAATTTTGCTTGCATCGCTGCTAGGTGGCAAATCATGTACAAATAATTCCCATTCATTTCTGCTGCACACAAAAGCATTAATTGTCTAATAATGCAGCACAAATATGGACAGCAGTTTTGACAGAAACATTCTCATCATTTCTTTCTTTATTTGCTGGGGGCTTTTGTTAGCACCTGGAGGTGAGTTGTTCCAACATATCGAGCACTAGCAGTCATGCCGAGCAAAGCAATGAATCAGTGCAGCCCTGAAAGGTCCCTGCAGGGTGACCATACCTGCTCACAGCCACCACCACTGCTAGGAGCGGAAAATGAGCTACAGAATGTACAGGACAGGTTTTCATGCCAGCCTGTGCAGGGTTTTGTCACCTGCCTTAGCCTTTAGGGCAGTATTTCTCAAACTAATAGCTAAAAATTGTTCTGCAAAGGATTGAAACATTTTAAATGCTTCAGCCCCACTCTTACTCTCATGCTTTCCAGAAGGAGGCAGACATTAAGTAGGGAAAAAGAGAAATAACCAATTCACCTTCAGTGTTTCAGCTGTTAAATGTTCAACGGTGTTATAAAAGACGAACACTGGTGTTTTTTAGACTTCTTTTCCTTTAGAAGAAACCAGTGATCTTTGGGGTTTAAAGGAGTTTAAAGATTAAATTGTATTCTCTGGGAAGCCTATGTCTAGAGCAAGAATTTGCCAACCTGTTTTGACTAAATATTTTTGAAGTATCTCAATGTATCCTATAAAATCTACTGCTCCTCAACAGGTTTCTGATGGCACCTGGTGCTCTGATCACATTCATGTGTTTATCAGGAGAAGAAGCTACAGCCCATTCAGTCTGACTTCAGCTGCAGGATCAGTCACATATTCTAAAGACTTAGCACAGCTCCTCTTTTGCTGATGTAGCTTTTTGAGATCATATTTGTCATAAGCAATGAAAAACCAATTTTTATCTCCATCAGCTTTCCCAAGAAGCCAAAATCTCAAAATCTCCCTGTTTCTTTTTTGAGTGGTGCTTCAGGTTGCGCATAATTCAAGTGTTTGTACTTCCAGCACTTACAACATTCAGAGCTTCTGTTGCAATGGATATGAGTCATGTATCTCAAAATCTTCCTTCTGGGACTCTAGCCAAACAAGACGATCTTTCTTTTTTATTTTTCTTCTTGCCTTTTTATTTTTCTTCTGCCTCTGTAAAAAGATAAGTGACTATCTGAAAGGAAAATACCTTAAACTTGAAACTTTGCCCCCAGAGGAAGCTGTTCCACTGTTGAAAATTCTTGTTTTTAAATGTTTAAATAATAGATTAACTGAAGTCCTGCATGTTTCCTAGACGCAGAATGAAAAATTTGGGTGATCTGGGGTGATTGTGGAAGTTACAGAGCCTCAAATTCCTCACAGATAGAGAGGATGAGGAGAGAGGAGTGGGGGCAGGTAAGGACATAAGAGTGCAGATCACTGCACTTGCATGCTGTTAAAAGACACTATCTGAAAAAAAGGAAATTCCAATTTTGTTTTGGAATAGTATGTCTGAAACCCAGAAGTTATTATTTATCTCATATTGCGAGCAAATACAATGGTGATTTCCCTGCAGCCATGATAATAAAGGCTCTGAAAAACATCAGTTACTCAGAGGAGACAATATGAGGCAGCAAAAGGCGGAAGATTAATCAGAATTGCTATGCAAAAAACATTTCACACCTAATAATCTTGATTTTTGCAATGCAAGTTCTTATGTCCATCATCACGGTGTAATGGGAAGCCAAGTGAAACGGGAATTTTCAGGTTTGCAGATAACAAGTAGGTCTTCCCCATATTGCTTAATAAAAAAAGGTTTTTATTTTCTTTTCTTTGTTTTTATATTTATGTTATGTAGCTAATGATACATTTGAAAAGAAGATGAGAAGCCAAGCTTTCAACCCTTTAAGAACTTGTTTAGTTTTTAACAACATTCAGATTTTATTTAACAGTACATAGAGAAAGGTACAGACAGAAATCATGCTGGACAAATTAAAGTACTCTCATTAGGAATTGAGGAGATCTAGGCTGGATATAGATCTTGTTTCTGGTGGGTCCAGACTTTTTGAAGGCAATCAGAACTCTATTTAACCTTCAACACAAGAAAGCTTGAAGTATTAGCTGAGTGAAATGTTTACAGACATTGACATATAGATGTGAATTTTTTCTTCAGTGCTCACGCTACATCTATAATTAGGAAAGGATCTATTTTAGGTTATCCTTGTTAACATTATATAATTAAAAACTTGAATCTCTGAATAAATTTTGGAAGCATTACCCATTACGCTTGGTAATTTGCCAGATAAGGAGCTGTGTGTTTCGGTATTTGAATTCAGTTCAACAAACCTGTAAAGTGTTAATATAACCTATACTTACAAAAGATAGACTGCACCTAAAAATAAAATGGGTATGATAAAGCAATTTTGTAATGGTGGAAAACTGCTACAGACCCTGTTTTACTGAAATATATCACTTCACTATGAGGCTTCACTTCTATGTGGCAGTGGGCTAGGGGGAAATCCCCTAGCCACCATGTTTCAACCCTGTCAATCATAGATTCAGTTCCACCTCTGTTATTTTAATATTCATCGTATTGTTTGACTATTCAACAGTTGCCAGACACTTCTGCTGTTCTGTAACGTTCATAGGTTAATGCAAATATGTTCCGCCCTTGTCCAAGACTCATTGGAAAGCTGTCACCCCATGTCAATTTGTGATTTGATAAGGACCCTGGACCCCACCTTATCACCACCCCCTTCCCCTTCTCTATAAAATCCTGTGTAAAGACCCCATCTGTGTCTCTCTGGTAGCCTGTATCCTGAAGAAGAAGACATCATTAAAAGTCTGGGTAAAGCTACCAAGAGACCGTTCTCTCTTCTTTACTCCTACCTGCTTCAATCTACATCGGGTTCACTGCTTTCACTGCAAAGCAACACCTAGGTACGAAGATAAGCAAGATAAAATAAAGCTGCTGCTACCGAGCGGCAGCCAGAGTGCTTGTCTGACCAAAGCAGGCATTGCAGCACCTAAGCAGCCCTGCCAGAACCCAGAAGCATTACTTCTATTAAGTTTTTCTTTCAATACTGTAGATGCAAAGCTTCTTTAGCACTGATAGATGTCACCTGGGGAAAGATTGAGATCCAGAAGGTCTCTGCAACCGTGCAGTGTGGTGATAAACACAGTTGTAACAAATGTGAAAGAGCTGCTCAGGGAAGCAGCACTTTGCAGATAATTATTTTAATTCAGACGCATGCAGCTAATAGTAAATGGGCATCAGTCTCAGCAGGCCAGTAGGTCAGGTTCTGCTTGAGCATGAGTCTCAGCCCGGCTGCATGGCAGATGTACGTGAGCCATAAAACGTGCAAGTGGCTAAAAGGCAAAATTCAAACTAGTCCAGTGTCTAAGGAGATGAGATCAAACTCCATACAGGTGTTTGGAGGAAGAAGAGATGCCAGCTAGGGAAACGACCAATCTGCTGTTGTTAACTGCACTCTTCCAAACCTGAGGTGTCTCCTTCAAAAGTGTGGGGCAAACGTCAACAAAAAACCCCATCACCATAATATCCCAGCACAGCAACACAATGTATTTTCTCCAAGTTTCCTTCACAGAAAGGGTTGAAGTAGATTTTCTGGGAAGTAACTAAAAAACTGATGAAGTGGAATTTGAATTTTATTGTCTGCCTTGAAGGGAAAAGGGAACAACATGTGACGGATATGCATTTTTTACTCTAATCATACTGGAAGATGCTTTGTCCTGATATTGATATAAGTAGGGAGAAAATGTGTTGGGTTGTGTTTTTTTTGTTTTTTGTGGGGGTTTTTTGGGGTTTTTTTTGTTTTGTTTTGTTTTTGTGGGGGTTTTTTGGGTTTTTTTGTTTTGTTTTGTTTTGTTTTTTATGGTAATAGAAAGGGTGCCTATTTTGGCCTCTTTTTCCTTTTAAGTTCTAGTTGCCAGCTCTGGGAATTCAAGCAGGGAATCGGAATGGGGTTCAGTCCATCCTCACAAGTACAAGGCTGTGCATTTCAGGTTGTCTCCTTGTTACACAGGGGCAAATCTTGCTCTCGATAATGAGAAAAGAGTTCCACAGAAAGTATAACATCAAACTGCTATGAGTAATCAGATTAACCAGTGCTGGAGGCACTCAGTGGCAACTCAAAGAAAAGGATGCGTTTTGCATGGAGAGGCTTTTCATAAAAGCGCACACATTCCTTTTTATCTGCATGTTTGTAGATAGAGTCATGTGTTCGTAATGCCATGCCAGATGCAGGGAAAAAATATCCATTTTGCTAGTTGTATCTAGCCCAGAGCAAGGAGGATTGAAGTGGAGGAATGGAAGAGAGAATAACAATGAATCTATAGTGTGTCTGCTGTTTCCCAGACAAAGTTGCCTGCAAAATAGGTAACTGATAAACCACACTTACATCTTACCCAGCAATGCTTTTCCCCTTTGTCCTCTGTTGACTTGAGAAAACATATAATTAGCTCAATTCTCAAATATATTAGCCCTGATTCTGTTGTTGCTTTTTCATGCTGGACTCTCCCTGTCCCAAAACACCCACCACAACTATAAACCTTAAAGGAAATCTGTCTCAGAAAATTTCCAAGAAGATATTACTTATGTCATAGCTAGGATAGATAAATAACTATTAGATCAAATAACTAAATTTAGACATAGTATTGTTGTAAGTAGTGGTCCAATGTGTCTGTAGCTCATTACAGTCATCAAATAAAAACCAGATTCCTATATGGGGCTAAATTCTTGTTCTTTTACCACCAACAGAATTTTCTGAACTGCTGTATTATAAACACTTACATAGTTAGTTATAAATATAAATCTCTATGAACTCTCAGTCCTTTTGCTTGGATTCCATCACTCTCTGAATAAATGAAGTCTTCACATGTCAGGGAAAGCGTTTTCGGTAGAACTGATGGTGTAGAGGCCTGTGACTTCAAGGTGACTATCTGAACGAAAAAGTTTATGTGAAAATACAGGCCTAGGATAGATTCGAGTTTTTAGGTAGACTTCAATTTCACAATAAAGTTAGCAAGCACCTTTGTGCTGTACTTTACTGAGAGGATAAACCTGTGATCTTCTAGTCAGGTTGTACTGAACTGTTCAATTCAGTTTGCAAAGATAATGATGCGACATTTGTTTTTACACCAAGGTGTGAAGCACGGTTTAAGATGCTGATGGATGCATGATTACCATTCTCTAGAAATGCACAATCACTTCAAACTTCTAGTGTTGTGTGTTCAGAAGACAAATAATAGCTGTTATTTAGGAAAATGCTAGAAATTCAGGCACAGATTTCCTGAACCAATGTTATCCTGAAGGTACTGACAGGGAGACTTGATATACTGAGTTGGGAGTAATAATAACCAGAAAGAGAGCTCCTCCCAGGTGGAGGAGGCTCAAATGACAACACTGGAAACAAGAGGGAGGATATGGGTCTTGCCTTTAAACCCAGCAAACTATCTCATAAAGTGTGAGCACCTAAGATGCAGCAATTGGCTCCCTCTGACAACAAGATTTGCAATATAAATGCAATTTATACAGTGTTTGCAGTTTTCCTCCATTTATTTATACCTGCTGTCTTGAAACACTGAGTGTTGCTGTGAATTT
>VYZT01045289.1:0-100341 GCA_013400735.1 Pomatostomus ruficeps
CCCTTCCCTTCCCTTCCCTTATTATTAGAAAGTCTCCTTTCTCAAACACCAGTCAAGGAGTTTGGAGGTGACACAGTCTTGGAAAGAAACAGAAAAAGCAATGAGATCCATGAGCAGTACTGAACAGGGAGACAGACAGGCCTTGCCAGGTTGGAAAAATGCAGAGAAAATAACAAAGTGAGATTTGACTTGTTAAAGCACAAGTTTAAGCTCTAGGGAAAAACATGAAACATGGTTTTGACGTTTTGAAGTGGAACACAGTTGCACTAAAGGAGCACGTGGGAAGGTGGGCAGCGCTTCACTGACTGGCTTCAAAGAAGATTTAAAACATAAAGCATTATGGACAGACTCCAGGACCCAGGGAAAGAAGTAATTTCTGTCTCCATGAGACTTGATTTGTAACTGGAAGTTTGGGCTTAGTTCTGATCTGTTGGTTGCCAGAAAAATAGAGGTAATTTGGTTAGAGTTCAGTAAAGGACAAAAAAGATGGAGCAGGAAGGGTGCTACACTACTAGTTGTGCTTTGAAAGAATTAAACCTGGCTAGCTTGGCACTGCCACAGCAGGGGAGGAGACACAATAGTCTGTGCCTGTAGAACATGTAAAGATCAAGGCAGGAGAAGATTACTCACAGGAGTAACCAGCAACTCTTCAAAGGGAAAAGCATCCTGATTTTTCCTGTACTGTGCAATAATTTCCAAAAGGAATACTGAAGACAGGGCTGTTGGAGCAGTTCACATCAAATGACAGCAGTCAGTGTGTGTAAAGCCTCTTAGGCCCACACCGTATCTGGTTTACTTTACTGAAAATACTAGAGTAGCTCCAGGCTCAATGGACAAAACCCTGTGTGAGTCACAGCTTGACCCATTTTCTCTGCTATTTATGGCAAAACAGCCTGCCACACCTACCATAGTCTGCATGCTATTTATGGCTGGATGTTGGAGAGCTGTGGCATCCTTGTGTACGTGACTGTGTTTCCACATGAAATTTGGGTTTCGGGTAGGAAATTTTGGTTTTGGGCTGCCTTTGCTCCCGTGGACAGGCAGAGCCGCAGTTGTGGTGGCAGTGGCAGACCTGCCTGGCCTTGCCTGCCGCACGCATGGCCCGTGTTTGGCTGCAGTGAGACTGCATGACCTGCCCTAGAAGGAGCTGGTGGGGTGGACTGCACAGCAGGACAACAAGATGCCACGGTTCTCCCTGACCCTTGTCCCAGACGCCAGAGGTTAGTCCAGGAGTGTGCTCCCCATGGTCCTCGATTGAGTTTTGGCACCAAACTGCAAATGCTGTGGGCATGAGGTCCTTGCTGACATTCAGCTCTGCAAGTCAGCTCCCACTGCCCTGCACCACTTGCTAAGAGAGAGTCCAGGAGGAAGTTCTCTGAGGGCCCATGTGTCCTACACAGGTGACAGCCATTGCCTTATCTAGAAGCAAGGCAGAATCAAATGCTAGTTCAGTGCCCAGCCTCTAGGCCATGGCTGCAAGTCACACTGCAACAGGATTTCTGCTGAGGTAGATATGTTTTGAGAGAGTTAACAGCATTTCAGGAGCTCTGCACAGCAGCTGGAGCAAGTCATAAGGATGGTTGGCCACTGCTGACTTTGCATTTGAATTGGTGATTTAGAGGAAAAGTTTGATAGTGTTTTAGATTAGCCAGAACATTCAGCCTTCCTTCCCTCTTTTTATTCCAGGCAGACAGACCAGATAGTGTAGCACCATAACAAGAAGAAGACTATAAATAAATACTCAGGACATTTTTTTGCTACTTGTTTGTATATCTGTCATGTTATGACAATGCAAACATGGATGGTGCTGATGGGCAAAGAGGTAATGGGAAGAAGAAAGAAAACCAAATGTACAAATTATTTCAGATAACATGGGAGCAACTTCTGTACTGGAAAGAACATTGTCTGGAGCCACAGGCTTTCATTTCAGCATGCTTGATGTATGTAGCTCATAATAACATATGTGGGAAAACAGCAGTGATTTCTGGGACCAGGAATAAATTTGGGATTAAAGGGAGATAAGTATCCTTGGTTGAGGCAGTTGAGAATTCTGCCTCTCTCTCTTTTCAACATAGAGACATCAATCCCATTCTGTGACCTTTCCAGCAACCCATCCCTAAATCCCTGGAAAGAGGTGCTGTCTTCAGCAGGAGGGAGGAACTCGCCCCTCCTGATATTAGGAAGAGACCCAGTGATATCTCTTTGTCTCCCTTTGGAACAGGGCTTTGGTTTGGTGGGGGTTTTGTGGGATTTTTTTTTTTGCTTTCTAGAAGCTGAGCTGGCAGCTTCTGTTGGATTATGTTTATAGTACCCTAGTGTGCTATAGCTGATAAAATATAAATGACAGAGTCAATTCTGAGGGCTGGAAAATAACTCTGGTGCTGGAAGTGCAAAGGCTTTTGCTTGGTGAAATATTTGTTGCTTTTCCAAAGAGGTCATTATTTCAATTTTCATGTGAATTTTCATCACTTAACAGAACATATTATTTTGCACATTTGCACGGCTTTTGAGGTAAGTGCTGGAACATAATACTGAAATAGTGCTCTTGCTTAATCCTTCCCATGAACTGTGCTGCAAACTTTGTTCACTCAGACTGTGGAGGCAGGCAAGGCAAAGGTCAGACACCACCAAAAAATGGGGAAATCCAGGATTTACGCAAATGCAGGGCTTCAGAAATTGTTGGTTTCTTTCCTGGACCTCATACTGCTTCATGTCTGGGTCTCTTGGAACCTGGAGGCTCACTTTTGTTTGGATTCACCAACTGAGTGATCATCCAGGGCTAGTTTCCTTGGCACATGGAGATGTGAATTTCCTGCTTGCAGCTGGCTGATGACTGAGGAGGGGATGGATTGTTTACCCATCCCACAGAAATCCCACCACATGCAGAAGTTAGAAAGTTTTAAAGGAAAACCATACTTTTTCAAGGCAAATTGTCATTGAAAGGAGAACATTTCTCCTTACATCCAGTTCCAGCAGCTTGTATTGGGCTTTAATTTAAGGTGTGGATCATATTTGAAGGATTTACCAGTTTATGCCAAACCCAGCATGGGTTAATTCCCTTCGCTACTGACTGGAAAGCCCAAATCAATCTTTTCCTGAGACGCATGCTATATTTAGTCAGGAAATGATAAATAATGCTATTTGAAGTACATTCTGCTTCTTCCCCTTTCCTCCCCCAATCCTTCTTCTTCCAAAATAACTACATGGTATAAATAATTTGTATGTTTAACCTGAATATTCCTTGCCTACTTAGGTGTGCTCGTTTTCTCTCCCTACACAAAAAGTCACTACGTGGGTTGAAAGTTGCTATTTTATTGATGTACAGTATAAATAAGTCACACTACATAAGATGATTTGCAGTTATGTACATGCGTGATTCTCTGTCCTGTTTTCTTATCTGATGTGCCTTTATCACTTGAACTATTCACCTTAAGAAGTGAGTTCAGTGTTTGATATTTGAAAGGAAATGTTTCCACCACAGACAGAAAAAACCCACTAGCTGCTAGTGTGCATTTGCCATTTCTTACTTTGCTTCATAATTGTTAAACTGTCTGCATTTTTTTTGTCTCGAAGACACAGATTGCTGCCTTTCTGGAAAAACAAGATTGTTTGCTTACCTAAACATTAGGTAATGATGATATAAGAGATTTTTAATTTGTTTCTTGTCTATGGAAGATTTGCAACAAAGAAAAATGTCTTCATTAGTAAGAGATTTTTTCTGTGGAAAGAAAACACCTTCCCTTTAGTATGCCCCCAAAGTGATGGTATTGATTTTGAAATCACAAGAAAATCTTTATTCCTTTCAAAAGCCATCTTTTGCTGACGGAAGTTTTCAACAGACTCCCATAGGTGCAAACATCTTGCTCACCATCATTTGAGAAATCCTGATAAAACCGTGGATTTATGATCTATGAAAATATTTTAGGCCAAGAGTTTTTGATGGAAATCACAGGAGACAGCCTGTATGAGTTACTCAATAATGCTGGGCTGCAGGATGTTTGCACCGCAGCAGCATAAGGAGATTGTAATTCAAAGGAGAGCTAAGCTCTGTGTTACCTGCTGAGGCTGTGTTCGCTGGGAGCCCTCGCACAAGCACCAGAGCTCATGCAGGTATCAAGGGAGCTGCTTTGGAAGTGTTGTTTGGCATCCAGAGTCAAGGATAGTCTTATCATATGGGGGAAAACACCCAGACAAATCATCAGTTTTCAGTGTCAATTATTCTGCAAAAGTAGTTGCCTTGCATGTTTATTTTTTCACTTATTGTGAGAAAAGACCCCCCCCCCCCAAAAAGTTAAACATTTGTATATACACAGAAAGGTGCTGCCTGGCTACTTCTTCTGGGTATTAAATGTTTCTGTTTGAAGTCATCTTTTGAAGAGCAAAATGGACTTGGGAGGAGGGGGAGGAACAGTGTTGGGACAGACACTTCCCTACCTGGAGCCTAAACTGGGGACTTGAGGATTTAAGAGCCTACTCAACACAGTTCTTTGAAAGGAAGTGGGGAGAATGAGGAAAAGACTCCACCTGATTGTCAAGATTGGTATTCATCTCATCTAAGAGGAGGTCCCTGAAAGTGAGTTATGTGGTCTAAGGTTCTCTGGACTTGGTCCAGTCAGGACAGAGCTGTGGATGTGTCCAGGTGGGTATTCACTCCACTGTGATGGAAGTGTCCAATGTAAACCAGGGGAGTTGCCCTCCAAAGGTGCCTGTCTCTCCCTTTTGACTCAGAGTCTGGACAACTGGATTAGAGTAGGCACTTCACTTTTAGACAATTGGTGTAAGATGAGCTCAACTGCACCCCATCAGAAGGTTTTCAATAGGGTTTAGTCCCATGAAGGTACGGGACTAAACACCTCTTAGATGTTTTCCAGAGGTGCTGTAATGTGTCACCTAAGTGTCACTGAAATCATGGGCAGCTGAATATCTTTCCTTTGAGAGGAATATACCCATATACATATTTGTATCCTGTAAAGCATCCATCAGGACCCTTCAGCATGCACCTCCAAGCCACTTGAAAATCTGCCTCTGATACAGTTCTGCAAGCATCAAATTATGTATGTCACGTCACCTTCTGCAGCAGCTTTTATCCATTGTGATCCGCTGCCTAAAACTGCTGTGTCTGAAAAGCTATTAAGGCAGGAGTAGCAGTGCAGGTGTTTAGCACAGGTATCAGAGCTCACTGGAAGCGCAATGTTTTAGTTTAGGAGCTACAGCAGTTCATTTTCCCAATTAAAATGAAAAGGGTATGTTGTTCCAAGGCACCTTGATTTGAAGAAAAATATCAGTAGTCATTTAGAGAGATATATCATCAAGATCTATAATGACCATTGCTGGTTGGGACATCAGCATTTATTTATGGTTGGGACTTCAGCAGTTCATCCCTTCACTGAAGAAAGAGCAAATCCAGAATCATTAGTTTAAATTCAGTGTTCCTGTCACAACCAGTAACTTAAATTAGGTATCTGTGCACATAGCAGCAAGCACAGAAATATATTCTCCTCCATAGCCAAGTCTGAGAAAGAGCTGAACACTCACAACTCCTATCGTAGAAAATGGAAACCAAGAGGATTAGTGACACATAACATATGCTTGATATTTAGGGCAATTTCCAAAGTTAGCAGGGTTTTTGTGGACTTACAGCCACCAGTTTATGTCTGTCTGTCTGTCTATCCAGCAGAATCTGCTACATAGGTAATCAGTGATCCTGCATGTGAACACCTGTGCAAGTGAGTATAGTATCTGTAAATTCCTAATTCAGTTTAACAATTAATTCTGTAGGGGTGGGTGTGATCAGTATGACTAGCAGTACTGAATCGTAATACCTTCCGCCTGCAAGTAAAAAAATCACTATTTTCACTCGCTTCAAAATTATTTGCACTCATTACTGCACTTTGTCTTGGATTTTCATGCGCTATTATAGAAAAAAAAGTCTCTCTGCCTCTGCAGTTTCCTCTCCTTATCCTCTCTTATTTCCAGTAGCCAGAACAGCACCTTTGTACTGCAGACAGATATACTGATGGTTAGCAGGAGGGATTCAGCTTTGCATTGCAGATTACACAGCTGCATAATCTCCCCTCTAAGAAGCACAGTGATATGCAGTCAGCTCATGGAGAGCTGGGAGTTTGGTATTTCTTACCTGTTTTCCAAATCTCTTTCATGACTGAAGAGATGTGAAGAAAGGTGTTAAAATAAAAAGGAAGCGGTTTATTTTTTTATTTTTTTTTCTCCTGATGCTGCTGAGGTTGCCAGTGAATATTACCTGAGCAGTAGCTAGCAAGTTTCTGCAGGAGTGTGTTGATGGAGCAAGTAAGTAGCAGTAGCTCTGAATAAATCATTTATGTGTGCACTGCACACAGTGTTTCAGGGATTGGCATCAACAGTGGCACACTAACAGACAAACAGAGGAAAAGGCTTTCACCCAACTTTTTATTAAAACCTCAGAGGAATAAAACAGGTCAGCAGTGAATATTAAATTAACTTCTGGCCATCTTCCAAAGTGATCTGGCCTAGTTAGGAAACATCAAGAAGGAAGAAAGCTTTGCTTCCTCACATCCTGATTTCTCCAGGGAGGGGAGAGAAGGAGGTCTGTGCAAGGCATTGCAAAGGCAACCTGATTTTATAAGTCAGCAGTTCTTCCACATGCACCGAGACAGCCCCATGCAAACCTACATACCAGCTGCACACACTTTTCGTGCAGTGTTGTAGCAACGTTTAACCCTCCTGCTTTTTCTTAATGCCAGCTTGTATATTCTCATGAATAAGACTAGGCCAACAGGGTGCTTATTCAGTTTTGCAAGACCATCAGTACAGCCTGTATTAGATGGGGCATAATGTGCCTTTGCTGCCTTTGCCTCCTCAGGCAGGATTGGTCCCTTATTGGAACATGTGCATCTCAGCCTAGAAAGGCTGACTTCAGTGGAAACTGCTTAGCTGCCACAGAGATACCATAGGGAAGTACCACCCTCCATTTTCTGCATGTTGGATGTTTGTCAAAAACATACAATTTCTTTCAAGAAATTATGTATTTTTAGTACAAACCTGGTTATTTAAGGATAAAGGAACATTGGAATTAAACCATCAGTAGCTATTGGCTGTCCCATGAAGAAAATCAAGAGCTGTATTATCTGTTAATAGGTAAAAAGCCACAAAAAGCGCGGGAGACGGGTGGACCCTTTGCTAAATCTGCAGTCCACCATCCCATTCAAAGGTGTGTTTTGTAAGAAATATAAATAAGCTGTTGTCGCTACTGGGGAGCCTTGTGCCTCCCCGGCACGCCCGGGGTGTGCCTGCAGACAGCTTTCCACGCGATGGGGTTTGGTACATCAATGAGATCTCCTGCAGGGGGCAGGGCTACTGAAATGAAGAGCTAATGGATCCGCGGAGCCACCTTTCCCCACCGTTTATGTCCTTCCCTCACAGGCCTTAAGTTTGGTTTAGGAGGGTGCAAGTCCCCAGCAAGGCGAAGCAAGGCAGGTCATGGTAGAGTGGAAATTCAGACAGGAACCCGTGTACCCCATCTCAGCACCCCTTGCTCATGGTCACCTCTTCAGACTCTTGCTCTCTGTGCTTCAGAGGCTCTGTCAGTGGCTGTGGTTATTGCTGTGGACATTCACTGAGAGAGGATGAAAAGCTCATGTGAAAAATAAGGAAAATACTTCCAAAATGCAGCTTTCTCCTGCTTCTGTGGTCAAAAAAGCAATTAAAAGGTTTTAATAGAATTGGTCAGAAAACATTGTGATGAGTTGTATTTTTTTTCTTCCTGCAAAACTTTTAACACAAATATAAAAGCCACAAAGCAAACATTTTTATGACACGCATCTCCAGCTAAAATTTGGAAGTGCCACTGTGGGGCCAGTTGGGAACTCTATTGCTGTGCATCTTACTGAAGGTACTGGTGTCTCCCCCATTGGTTAGTGAGAGACCCCTCCACACAGGAGCCTGGCCAAGGGGTCAACCCATGGGGAGGGATTTGGGGAGAGACAGGGGACACCCTGATCTCAGCTGTGAGCCATCTCACACCATGTTTCCATGTTAGTGCTCTCCAAGTACTGAATCTTGGGGGTCTGGGGGAATTTTACAATGGCAGAAAAGATTTCACAACTGATTTCATTGTGCTGAACACATGATTTTCCCTAGGATGGCAAAGAAAGGACAGATTTTTAAAATTTTAAGTAGCCCTCAATAACGTCACAAGCTCAAAGCTGTCTGCACCATAAGAAAGCTTCTGTGCAGAGGTCACAGAGGTGCCAAAGCACCCAGCTCTGCCTCTGGAGCCCATCCAGGGTCCCACTTCTCACCCCCTGGCCCCCATGGGGAACCAGCTGTGCACTGATGGCCATGGCAGGCAAACATGGACATCTCCAAGGCTTAGGGCTGTGTACAGTCTTGACCAGGTTTGGGCACTGGGCTTCGTTCTTGAGGTTGAAGGGCGAGCTGCTGAGCCACTAAACCCTCAGTTATTTTCCACATCTGGTTTGATTCTCTGCAGATAAATAGCAGTCTTGCCATTAACAACAAAAACTTAATTCACTGAGGTTTGTTCAAGCACTGAGAGCAAATATTTTTCCTGTGCAGCTTGGGGTCATTTTAAGGGAAAAACAGGGCTGGAGGTGTATCACCCCTTTAAAAATTATTATTACTTCCTAGAGAAAATAAAATGTAAAGCACCTCTTCCTTCCATTTGTGAGGTTATTTTTATGGAAAAATTGCTGGCTTTGGGAAGGAAACTCTGCTTTGTGACTGACTTGGGATCAGAGCATGGGATTTGAATAAATGTATGGATTAATTTACCTTTTGTCCTTTTATATTTTTAATTAATGAAAATGCTAATTCATAAGTCATACCTCAATAAAACCCTGTAGAAATGCTTGATCTGTTTTTCTGTCTGGTCCCTCTTGGTGCCAGGACTTACACACAAAGGGACAGAGAAGCTGGCAAATATCACAATTATAAGTATTTTAGGAAATGTCCATGGCTGTATAAGCTGCTGATTCCCCTCACTGCTGCTTGGGAGGCTGAAGCCTCTATGTAGGTCACGTTCTCCAAGACTGCTGCCTCCCTTACAGCCAGACCTGCTGTTGACTTGGGCTGTCTTAATGCATCAAAGAGCCTCTGCTATGCTTCAGCTCCCCTTCTGAACTCAAGCTGCATCACTCAGCTCTTCATGTAATCGCTGAGGTGGGTAACCTGACCAGGGAGCTCGAGCATTAATCGCAGTCTTTCTGGTTCCCCAGGCAGAGAAGAAAATTTCGCATTTTACCATCACTGTTGTTATTTTTAAATCTTTGAAATCTCTCCCTAAACCTGCTTTCCCACCTTTTCTCTTTTTTTTTTTTTTTTTTTTGTTTCAGTGTTTCATAACCCGGTTACCATTATCAATGACCATATGCAGTGTACCAAAAGAGGCAGTTAGGATTTTTTTTATTAAAAAAATACTTTTAAGAGGAGAAATGGAGACCCACAGAAAATGAAAATAGGAATGCTGCTGGAGAACGTCTCTCTCTGCTGTACAATGATAACAAGATTGGAGGTGCTATTACATGATGGAGCAGCCTATTGAACAGCCAGTGGGTTTGGGGTAGGGACTGCTCCTTAGCTGAAAATTACTTTGTCCTGCTTGTAGTTCTGCACAGTATCACATCCAGAGGCAGCAATCACAATCGGAGAGGCTGGAAGTACGCAGCTGACAGTTCTCAGGAAGCCTAAGGAAGTATTGCAGAGGGCCACTGGCTGGTTGTCTCTCTTTGCTGCAGTTTGTATTTCTAGCATGTCAACACCAAGGCTTGTGAGCAGTGCAAGGTGTGATCAGGTTCTATCGGCCTTGTGCCGGCCTTGTGCCGGCCAGGAGGGTGGCTGGTCCCTGCTGTCACTGGGATCTGCCCAGTGCCCAGGAAGTCATGGTTACAGGGCTGGGGATGGAGATGCTGGGGACATGCGGCCTAGAAATGGCTGGTTTTAATCGTATCTTTGGGGTTTTTTCCCCTCTTCCTTCCTAGCAAATTTCACAAGCCGTGGTTTTTCTCTTTTTTTTTTTTTCCCTTCCTCCTCTCCCAGCCATGGGAGGAATGTTTCTCCATGTCTTTGCCGTTAGAGCAGCAGCCAAGTGAGAGCGGAGCTGCTCCAGGACAGGAAAGCGTTAACCGTGCACAGAGGGCGGGAGGGGGATTACTGTTCCCCACTCGGGGACGGGGTCAAGTGGGGATTAGGCGGTCGGAGCCCCGGGGCCGGGCCATCTGCGTGCCGGCTGCTCCCCGCGCCCCTGCCTCCCCCGGCGGCACCCGCATCGTCCCGGTGGAGCCCGCATCGTCCCGGCGGGGCCGGAGCTCGGGGCCGGGGCCGGGGCTCGGGGGGTGCCGCCGGAACGCGGGAGCCTCCCGGGCACAGGGACACTTGAGAGGCGGAGCCGCCCGTCCCCGCCGGGTCTCCTCGGGGCGCCGCGGGCGGGGGAAAGATGCTTTCCCCAAACCCTGCCAAGCTCTGCAGAGCTCGCCGGCCGGCTCAGAGTCGCACTTCGTTTTAAAGATGCCTCCTCCCTTTCCTTTTTTCCATTCCTGCAGCCAAAGCATGCTGTAAAACTTCCACTAACCTACTTCTTATCAAACCTGATCTACAGAGTGCTGAGGCTACTCAGCGTTTGTCTTCTGCGAGCTGGCAAACCTGCTCGAGTATTTAATTTTATTATTCTGTTTTTTTGTTGAAGCATTTTGTTTGAGACTTATGTGAGTGGAGAGTCCATGAAGCACCCAGAGCACCCCACCGGGCAGGAGCAGGGAGCTTGGGCAGCTCCAGCCTCGGTGCTGGCTTTGAGCCCCCTCCCCAGGGCTGGCGGTCAGCGGTGGGTGTGTGCCCTTCGCCAACACCACTCACCCACTATGGAGAGCTTCATGGAGTGGTGGAGACACATGAGACTGGTCTTCGTATAATATCGTCTGAAATTCAGCCAGCCTTCAGAGGCAGCTGGTAGCACTTGTGCTTATTTTTGCTAGGGGCCTCCATAATTTCTTTTTTTAAATGACAGTATCGATATTGCTTAATTGGTTTGGTGATAAGATCTGCTGTAAACCCTTTCTGATTTGTTTGGTTCTGCTACTAGGGAGAAATAGCTCTATCTGTTTGCTTCTTGCAGAAAAAAAAATGCAGACTGGGCAGGATTTTTTTTCCCCAAATGAAACACCAAATTAAATAAATAAATGAATAAGACCCCGGGCAAAATGCAGATTCAGTCAAACTTTTTTTTGCATCAGATGGATGATCAGTTTAATAAGGAAGATCTAACTACATGTTCAGAGGCAGGGATATAGTAGAAGAGAGGGTTAGAGTGGAAGTATCATGGTGAGGCTTGATGTGTTTAGTTCTGCAGTTAGCTCTTTCAGCACTTTTCTCCATTACTTGAAGGGTTGGTAGGATAAGGTTCAGTTTTGTTAAACCTCGTTAGTGTCAAATCTATCGATGCCTGGTAAAGATTACGCTAATGTGTAAGCCTTTGGGGGCTGGTGTTTGTGCACGCACGAGAGGCTGTGTTACAGCAAATGCTGACAGATTAAAGGGGAGGTCAATAACAGATATCACTTAACTCTCTGGCCAGGGTTGGTCACTGTAAAACACTGTCTATGGATGGATGGCACCCAGTGACAAAAATGTCAGGCATCCAGGTGTTAATGGTTTAATCCCCAGCACACAGAGACACCCCTTTTTATAGCCTTCCTGAAAATAAAGCATGTGCCTTCTGCTGTATTCAGCACAGCTCTTTCCTTTGGCCTGATGATATTGCTTTATAGTGACACCTCCCAGTGGCACTCTGCAACATTTCACTGAAGTCCACACAGAACTGCTCCTTGATAGGTTTGAGAAACCAAGTGCTGTGTTTGTGCAAATGACACCTTATACAATTCATCAAGCTTTGTGTGTGCCTTCTTCACAGGAATCATCCCATTCCTCCATCTCCTAGATATTTGGGTCCCCTATTAAATAAGAATTAAAAGCAAAGAAGTGCTTTCTAGTTATGTCTTCAAAAATTTGGCATTATGGTACAACTTCTTCAGACATAATGACATCTTGTGACTGAAGAAAGCAGTGTCCTCTTCCAGATGTTCCTGCTGTTGTTAATGGGTTTGTGTAGTAAGAACAGCCTCTCTACTATGTTGTGTAGTGGTGTGCAACACCTGCTAGCAATATCCAGGGACTCTACAGACCTGGAATATACAATTTAAATACATCTTACTCTCTTACACCAGGGAAAAACAGGATTTGGGCAGATTGAGATACAGTCTAGTTATGGTAAATTACCAGGTTCCCCACCATCAGCAAAGCTACCTCCCCCCACCTCTGTGTTTAGTGGTCTCTATTTACCTCAGTTTAAAACTTTCCTCTGTTACTAGCTGTCACAGAATCACAGATGGGTAAGGCTGGAAGGAACCATGGTAGCTAATCCGGTCCAACCTCCCTGCTCAAGCAGGGCCATTCCAGAGCACATGGCACAGGATTGTGTCCAAGCAGGTTTTTAGTATCTGCAGTGAGACAAACTCCACAACCTCTCTGGGCAATCTGTTCCAGTGCATGGTCACCCGCACAGTAAAGTTATTCTTGCTATTCAGGTAAAATGTACTATGCATTAATTCCTTGAGTTACAGATATCACTGCTTACCATACGGATGAGTATTTGTTTGGTAGTGCACACACTGAAGCATCTCTGCAGATATTACTTGCTAAGTTATTGCACACCCATTGTGGGTGTGCCCTTAACTAGAAACAGTCTGTGAAGCTGGTTTGGTTTTGTATAATAGGGACTTTTTTTGGTTCAGCTGAGCTCCATTCTAAGTCTTTGTGTATGTCAAAAATATATTTGCAGCTAAATAAATGTGTAATTATAAAACTATTAAATTAAAGGGCTGCAGACCCTAGGACAGACAGACCAGGTTATTTTTCTTTAGCAGCTCATTTTGGGTTCAGCAGGAATGGGATAGTTTCAGTCCTCCTGAGGAAGTGAAGCTGATATATAGCAACCACAGCCACACTCTGACAATAGCTCCTCCAGAGTACCTGCTATTGTGAACTGCCTTCCAGAACAAGTAGGGATTTTAGAAATTACTAACATTGTGCTTCTTCGATAAACCTACTTTTCCTATGAAATAGAGGATCTACCCAAAATGGTCAGAAAGAAATACTGTGTGCTTCTCAATTTCCCCAGATTAAAAAAGGCCTTTGAAATCAGTTTGCTGCAAATCAAGGAAGAACTGTATCCCAGTTAAACATGAAGGGTTTCTACCATTACCACCTACCATTTAACAGTGCATCTTTATGTTATTTGGTGCTATTTGATCTGTGGACCATCCCTTAATCATAAGAGATGCCTTACTCCTCCAGTAGTTCTGCTAAAGTCATCCCCATGACAAAAGTGTTGGGGTCCATGTGGAGTAAGATAAATATGTGAGAGAGCTATCAGACTTTGATCAATGAAATTCAGAAAGGAGATAGACACCATATGAAACACAAGTCTGCAGGCCTCTGGCTCAAGCCAGCGAGTGCAAAGCAATTCAGGCCTGCTGTCAGCTAAAGCTCTGGCATAGCCCTTTGACATGACTGTGTAATGCAGCAAATCTGTTTCTCGTCATCTGACGCTCCACCGAGACCTCTTGCTATGCTTAGCTGAGAGCTTTGAACGTCCTTGCTTTTGTTGGCCTCTTACAAAGTCCCTCAAACACACAGTCAATTTGATACTTACTCTGCTGTTGCCAATTATCCTGGTTGTTGTTGGATAGCAGAGAGGTAGTAGCAGCTGGTGTAATGGTGGGGTTTGTATTAATGCAGTCAGCATAGCAGGGCAGCAGTTGTGCTGCCTGTGCAACTCCTGGCAGGGCATGGGCAGGATGAAGGGACAACCACTTTGCTCTGCTGGTGTCCAAGAGAAAGGGCAGCATGGAGGAAGATCTCCAGTTCATAGCCCTCCTTGCTGGAGGAGCCCTAGCTGTGGTCCTCTTACTCCCTGGGGCTTTGGGGCACTTTCCTCATCCCCTATACAGTGTCATCAGGAGCTTTTTTAATGCTAGGTGCAGAATAGGAATACAGGTGCCTCTCCTGGTGATGGTGGCTCAGGACATCTCAGCCACTGAGTGCTAGAAATGCTCTCAGTGTTGCACTGGCAGATCTGTGCTCACTTCCATAAACCAGCAGTAAATGAGGAACAGAGTAATCTTTCCTGTCAAAAACCTCATGTCTGGCCTTTGGGTGCTTCTTACAGCCCCTTCTTTGGGAGAGCTTCTATTCATTTAAAGTGGGGATGCACAGGATGGCACAAAACTGAGGCTGAAGCATGGGCAGTACTGGCATGGACCTGGAAGGAGGTAGCTATGGATGTCCTGAGTGCTTGTTCTTTATCCCACAAAGCTTTCAGAAAAGAACATGGTAGCCATGTGCATCTCATGGTAAGGCAGAAGCACAGAAATGGCAGGGTGTGCAGAAATCACCCTGGCTTTGGGCTGGACTCCAAAACCCAGCTGCAGTTTCTCAATAGCACAAGTGCAAATGTCAGACATTGATAAGATGGAGGAAAAAAATGTTTTTGCAAACTGGGAAAAAGGAAGACTCCATGGAAATGCTTTATTTCCCTTCTTACATAATTACATCCACAAGTAGTCAGGAAGAAACTGATTTATGTCTTGAGTGCACAGTAAATCACTGTAAGAGCCCATGCCTTGTCTGTGTTATACTCACTGGGAATGGCCTCTGGCCACCAACAACCCCAGCTGCCAAAGTTTTCTGTCTCTGACAGACTCATCGGCAGTTGGGGCTTGGGTGATGGATTTTGACATGTGATTGTGCTGTAAAGCTGGCTTGGAGCATACACAGTCAAGGAACAAGCCCAGGGCTGGAGGAGATGATAGCGGGTCCTGGCCATGTAGAGAAGCAAAGGCACTGATGCCCAACATGCAGTGGCTGGTGGGCTGATGGCACACATGCATGTGTGCCTTGCTGGGTTTGGAAAAGTGCTAAAGGAATGAGGGCTTGTTATTTTGGTAGGGGATATGCTCAACTCCATAAATGTACCCAGGAACAGATATACCAGCGTTGGCTGAGCGTGTTGGACAGTCTGGAGGCTCTCTCTGTCATGAGGGATTAATGCACTGGATGAGATACACGGGCCCATGGAGCTTTCCAGGGCTATTGTACAGGATGGACTGGCAGCCCAGTGCAGATCTGCCAATGCAGTGACTGCAGTCCTACTGCAATCCCTGGGCAAACCCACTGAGTAGCACTGCCTTGGGGAGAGGGAGTCCTGCTGCTGGCAGTCCCTGGCTTTGGGCTGCGGTGTGTAGGGTGTTCCCAGCTGTTCCAGCTGCCCTCCAGTGACAGCACAGCCTGGTGGGGCAGTTCCTTGGGCCAGGGAGTGCACAGCCTGGCTGGAGCATTCAGGAGAGATGGGTAATGGGTGCTTTAGCTTAGAAGCTGCTAGGTTTGGAAAGCTACATGAGCCATCTATACCAGACACTCAAAAAGCAGCACAGGATGCATTACAGGTGTCTAAATCCTTCCTGGCCTCCAGCTGCTATACCACAGTTCTATTTTCTATCAACCAGCCAGCCCTGTACAGATGTGATGTGTACCCTAGGGCATCTCAAATGCTACGGGACACTTTTGCTTAAGCAACTGGATCCCACCCTAAGTGGTTTGCTCAAGATCATATATAAAGCCAATGTGATACCTGGGACCCAAGCCCAGACTTCTTCACAGGCTATCCAGCATTTTGATGACTGGAATTTTCCCTGTCTCAAGAATGAACATATCCACATGGTGGGTTTGGTTGGATTTATTTTCTTATCTCCTCATTTTTGAATAATTTGACTAGTCAAGGGTCATTAAAGGAAGTTTTGCAATGGGTAACAAACATTTCTCCACAGTGTATGTCATGTACAGGGAAAGAGTCTTTTCACCTACCTTTAATATGCTTTTTTATTTTTGTTTCAGCCTTTGATGTCATTATGTCTTCAGTACTGGGTTTTGGAGGGAAATGCACATTCTGTTTTAATATCCCTGTGCTGAGTCTTACCCTGCCTGTGTGGCTGCTTTGGGTTGTTTGTTCTGCTATTTGAGAAGAAGTCCATGTGAGCCTTCAGCATGAAAATCATATGAGACAGAACAAGAGGGAGAGAAACCCCAGATGGAAACGAAACCCCATGGGGAGGTGAGGTTTAGGAAAGCAGCATCACATGTGGCAGAAGACTTGATGGAAGTATCAATAAGACAGGAGTCCAGAAATTCCTCTGGCATGCAGTGGGTGCACTAAGGTTTTCAAACTGACTGTTTAGTGTGGGGCTTGCTGGGGTCTAAGAGGTTTCCATGCTGCATATTTGGAGCACCAGATGACAGTCAGGAGAGCCTGGGATCTCAGCTGTCATTTTGAGAAATTCGTGGGCTGCTGAGAGAAGTAAGAAAATGAGAGGCCTGGAATGGAGAGAGAGAGGAATAGATTGAATTGGGAAGCATGAGCTCAATAGTTTGTCATACCACTTTGGGTGAGGCTTGTATTGAGTAAGAAACCTGCTGAAAACAATTATCTGAAAAAAATGAAGCTGCTCAGATTTCTGCTTTATAAGTTTCTCTGCTGATTTAATCCCGCTCCCCATCCGTTCTGTGAGTGCTGTGTCCAGTCTAATGAGGCCCCCTTCGTTCTTGTTTGGGCAGCCGTCCGAAACCTCGCCTATCGAGAAGGGCTTTTTCAGCTCCAGAGACTCCCGAGGGATTTGGGGGCAGAGAAGTACAGAGTTCAGAGGAGCAGCAACTACTTGTGAGAGTTAATGAGGGGAAATGAACTCATTTGTGATACTTGTAAACTTGAAACCCAGTTACAGGGAGCAGGGAGAGGGCTGGGGCATCCAGCTGCTTGTAACACAGATGTACTAATCTGGGAAGAGGTGAGCTGCTGGCTCTGGAGAGCCTGACTGTGCACAGAGCCCTGTTTCTGGTTTAAATGGGATTCCTTTGAAAAAGAGTCCAAGTCATGATAAAAAAAAAATCTATGTGCCGCTTTGAAACATCCTGTCCCAGGGCTCAGATGCTGACAGTGTGCTTTGTATCCTAATGGTGCTTTGTACTCTCAGCTTGTGAAGCCCTCTGAGCCTTTAGCCTGGCTTCCCACTGTGGCTGCTCTTCATGGAACAGCACTGATTTACACCAGACTAATTCCTTACCTTACAGGTACTGCAGAGAGCTCTAAGGACTTACAGTCTGAAAAAGCTTCATATCCCACTACTCAGTGTCTCATGCTTTAGGTAACTTCATTGCCACATTACATTTCAGCAATTTAAAAAGCAAACATGGAGCAGGCAAAGAAACTGTACCGTTTTGTTCCCAGTTTTCCCCTGAGCAGCATCCCACTTCTATACCCCTTTCTCTTTGATCCCTAAAAAGCCATCTGTGGCTTTAAATAAACTATACGTGGGGACACGACTCTGCTTGATGTCTGGCCTGCAATGGAAGTAAAGTGTCACTTCCAATTTTGTGTGGGTGCAGAAAAAAGATGCCTGTGACCAATCCACTGTACAGTGCACTAGTTTTGTTTGAACAGGGAGCTTTGGTGAGAAGCATATTTCAAAGGGCTGGGGAAGCAGATTTTAAATGCTGTCAAAGAGAAATGATTTTACCTTTTCTAATTCCTATCCAGGGTACCTTGTGTTCTTACCTCATGGGTGCTGTGCAATAACCTTGCACAGTAGGTGGAGCAAGGCAGCTGGAGCAGTGTGCCAAGGATGGGTTTGGCTAGCTGGGGCTCCATCCCAGGACACAAATTGGCCCAAGTTAAGTCAACCAAAGCAGCTGCACACAGGGGCGTTTGCAATGGAGGAACTGCAGAAACAGAAGAGCCAATAGGCAGACTGCCGCACTCCTCATGTACCAACAGCAATGCCCAACCATATTTATCTAACCAACTTCAGTCACTGTTGTCAGTACCAAATGAAAAGGCACTAGGTCTCTATGAGATAATACTATCTGTGTAGCTGTTTCACGGTATTTTTTCAAGAAGAGTGCAACAACCCAGGAAGGTCTTTATTAAAATTAGTCCCAGATTTACTATGAACAGGAGTTTAGCCATGTTCCATACATGCTGGCAGAAAAAAGCTATTTTCCTATCAAATAACAAAATAGTTGAGTAAGGAATTAAGATAAATTGTTGGGATGACTTCCAGTTGTAGACTGTGGTGAGTAAATGAGGTAGGTCATGCCTCCCCGACAGCCTGGGTTTCAGTTTCACATCAGGCAGTTCTGTATTGTCGTGTCTGTCTCTTCTGCACCATTTACTTCATATACTGTATGTACATCCTTCCCTCCCCCCACTTCCACTCTCTCTTGTACATATTTAATCATAAAATCGCTCTGCTGTTCTGGTTCCTTGTATTTGACATGTGCTTTATCCAGGCTTCTGCCTCTGGGAGCTGGTCCTTGATAAAAAGGGACAAAGCAGACCATCAAGCTACCATGCTTTGTACAAGGCATTATTTTTTCCGTCTGTCAAAATTAAATGGCACTTGGGATTTCCTCTTGGCCTGTCAATATTTTCACAAAATTCAGGGCTGTCTAATGAAACTCAGGAAAAATAGTTGTGCAATGACATTGCCTTGCATGTTGTCATGGTGTCACATAGCTCTCTGTAAATATTTTTTTTTTTTGGCTTTTTGAAGATTGATCCACAAAGAGGATTACCATCACTGCTCACTGCAGCCCTGTCACTGCTGTTGTACACATCTACCTCAGTCACCAGCCTGCCCAAATAGGCTCCTGCCTTTCAGCCCAAGCACTTTTAACATCCATTTAAATGTCTGATATATAGAAGGCATTTGGGGTATTCACAGCCTTGACCTTGCTGGGATGCAAGTGGGCATCGGCTCCATTTGGGACAGGATTTCACCACTTTCCAGATGGAAGTGACCACTCTGGAGTCCCCTTCCTATGAAGGCTATTCATCTCTACAATAAATGTTCATTTATTTCCAGGACATGAAGGCTCAAGCTTTTCTGCTTTTCCTCCCTTCTCTGAGCTGTTTGTGGATGACACAGGCAGCATGTGGGATCAGTACGTCTTCCATTTGATTATGCACATCCCTCTCTTCATTTTCCCACAGCAGCAATGAGGACAGGGATAAAATACAACTGTTCTCCCATTATGCTGTCACCAAGGCAGGACAGACACCAAGTTTGTAAGCTGTTTTTTAGCTAAAAGCAGCAGATGGTCAAAGCTTTTAAGAAGAGATGCTGTGTCTCTCAATCAAAGGCACATGTTCAGGTGCTTTCTTCCTCCCATTTTCAGCTTTGAAGGGAAATTTCAGTAACAGACACAACTTTTAGAGACACATAGCCAAGTGCAGTAAAACTGAGAAATACAGGGTCACATGTATCCTTTCTAGGTTAATTTCTCCCTGCCTTTGCCACAGCCATGTCCATCTCTGCTCCAGCTGCCACCTCCTTGGTCAGCCTCCCCAGCAGAGCCACAAGCTCCAAATGGATGGCTCAGCCCTGCCACCGTGTGCTGGTGTTTTTTCTGGTCAGAGCACAAATACAGCACTCCACTCACAGGGCAAATGATAATCTGTTCCTTCATAGCTGGTAGATGAAGCACACAGATATGGAAGAATAAACAGAATTTTCACGATTGTCTCAAACTCTGTGTGTGTGTTGAAAGGAATTGGGGTGGTTCTCCTGGGGCAGCAGATGGCAAGCTCACTTGGGGATAATACCCCTTGGATCCTTGTATTTGTGGCCACTGCTTATAGAGGTCACTAATCCTGTAGCTTGGCTGCTCCCTGGGGGTCACTAAATGCATTGGTTTGGGTTTTGGAAATCAAGCACAGTATGCGCTAAGTGTTCCAACAGGAAATTCATGTGTAGTGTTTTAATATGTATTACATCTCAGACGCTTGACAAGACAGGCACATAGATGATGAATGTAATTTGTCAGTAAAATTCAGCAGATGTATCTTCAAGGTTTAACTCAATATCAAAGTGAGAAGGCAGCATTGAAAGTAAAGCAGTGAAAATTACACTCCTCAACTATTTTCTGTGAAGTGATAGTAATTATTAGATAAGTAATAATGATTTGTGCCAATGCAGTCAGTACAGAGTGATAGTTCCCTAGGTTGTTATTTGGGCTTGTGGGTAGAGCTTGCTGTAAAATGCACATTAAATACCATGGGATTATTGCAGTTCTGCCCTGTTTTAACAGGTCAGAATAGGGCAGTTCCTGCTGGGTGGTTTGCAGGCTTTTCAGATACCAGTTGTGCTAGGACAATGACTAGTTACTATTTTAGGCAGTGGGTTACTTGAATGTGATTTGTATTTCTATTTGCGTTAAAAATCTTGCGGTCTTTTCAAGCATTTATTAGTCTGTATTATAAAAACTGTGTCTTTAACTGTTTGAAATGCAGAGCCCTGGAAAGCAGAAATATAGACTTGCCAGGCTAAAAGCAAAATACGTTAAATAAAACATCAATATTTATGATACAGTCAGTAGTTCTTCTGAAATAAACAAGAAGGAAATCTTGTGAAGAAGGATCAGGAAGGCTGGAAACACTAGCGAAAAACAATGAACATAATATAGTTACAATATAAAGCTCGTGTAACTCAGGGCTCAGTTCTTCTAAGAGCCCCAGAACTGTCACCTGTGGCTAAGCAAAAGCTTCAGACAAATTAACTGAGTGATTCACTGTTGGGCAAAAGAAGGGTCAATGAGAGGATCCTGTTCTGCAGTTCTAGTTTTGCAGCTGGCACACTAATACCATGACAGTTGAGGCATTACAGGATTACGTAGAAATGGATCAAGCCACATATACACATGTCTTAATTAACTGTTGGGTTATAAGTGAAAGTTACACTATGAATCCAAAATATTTATACTAGTATGATTCCTATTCCTATTTAAAAAACATTTTTTATTCTGCTTTTGGAGATGAAAGACCAGGCAAATATATTTATACTTGTCCAGCCATTTTTATCATTAAAAGACTTGTAAACTACATCATAATTCTCTCAAAGCATGGGTTGCACACCCTGTCACCCCAGGGCAGTGTGGGGGATAGTGGGAAGAGTAAACAGGTAAAAAGTTTTTGTGTCACCCAGGGCAGGACCCAAGATGAGGTTCAAGGTTTTATTTATTGGTTCCATGGCAAACCAAGTTCCATTTCATAGCCTGATGTATTAGTTAAACTAGAAGAAAAAATCCTTGTGTCCTGATGAATAGAAAATTTTGCATCCTCTCCCTTGTTTATGACACTAAAAATCAAACCATGATCAGTACTGAAAACCAGTGGCAGAGTACTGTATTGCACAATGGGTGACATGGTTCTCCTGGGTACAAAATACAGCCTCACATCCCTCTGAGGAGAAGGAAGTTTGTGTTTGTGTCTCTCTGCCTCTTGGTTAAGTGTTACCATCACTGCACTTCTGCAGACCTGGGGGAATATAGTTTTCACCAGGTGAGAGTGATATGGAAAATCCCATCCTTTCTTCAAGCTGTAAGAAAAATAAATTTTCTGAATTGTTATTTTCCACCCTGGTTTCACCTGCCCTGTGTGATGTGGCTTGGGTTGGCCAGGGGGCCATGGTGGGCAGTGGCGGCAGTGGAAGGGGCAGCCATGCAGGCAGCAGCTGCAGTGATTCCATCCCACTAATTTCTGTAAGAAATGAGGCTAAAAGATGCTTGTATGGGGTGTGCATGTGCTGAGCAGCACCCTGTAATCACAGTAGGAAGAAGAGCAGAAAACTGTAATAATCTTTTCCGGCAAGTACCTTGATAATTTGTAGCTACCACTACATACTGCATATTTAGGACCTGGTCTTTTATAAACAAGTTGCAAGCAGACTCTACATTCCTGGGAATGTTCAAAGCCAGATTGGATGGGGTTTTGAGCAACCTGGTATGGTGAAAGGTGTACCTGCCCATGGCAGGAAGGTTGGAACTAGATGAACATTAAGGTCCCTTCCAACTCAAACCATTCTTTCGTTTTTTGAAGCTGTGATTCTGTGAAACCAATAGTAAAAGTATGGGAAAATGAGAATGGTTGCCCAAACAAGCCTTGCTGTCTGGTTTATGTGCCAGGGCCTTGTTTCTGGAAAGGAGGGTGCTGGGGCAGAAAAGGAGCAGACACCAAGAAGGACAGACAGCTGTGGAGATGTTGTCAACGCTTCCAGCACACCTCGCAGATGCTTTGGCCAAAAGTTACCTCCCAGCAGCAGAAGTGTGCCTTGTCCATGATGACAGGCACACTTCAAAACTGGTGGAGGAACAGCACTTGTCTTGTACCAGAGACTCATTAATTCTGCTTGAATAATGACAGTATAGAGGGCATACAGTTGAATATAAGAAAGGCCTGCCTTGTAGCAATCAGAGTTGTTGTGTTTCATAAGTTGATGTTATGAAAGGGCCCTGCAAATGATGGTTTAGCATTGAAAAAATATTTATTATAAAGTGCAAAAAAAAAGCCTGCTATTTGATGTAGCCCTGTAAGAAAGAGTATCACTATGAAAAGACAATCAGTCTGATAATTTTTGGTTTAAACATCCTATTCAGTGAGGGTGAGAATGTGGGTCTTTGGACATGTGAAGGTTCCTATGTATGAGGATGGGTGTGGGAAATTCCTGGCAGTGGAATCCAGTCCCTTTGGGTAGCAAGGTTCTCTGAGCGCTACCCTCAAAACCCTCAAGTTTTTTTCTTGTATTGCATTGTTTTTTCATTCTTAATTATTTTAATAATACATGACCTTCTTTCTCTGTTAGAAATACAATTTATTTGCTTCCCAAATGCCAAGAGACCTTTCTCTATCCTGGTGTTGTAAGATGGAAGCCAAGTGTTGATGGGTAGTGCATATCTGAATCCTTCCAAATGGCTTTGGGAATCTCACTTCCAGGCATGTGCTATGAGTTATTCCCATTTGCATGTTTTTGAACTTCACTTTTTGTATTTCCCATTGCTACGAGCATCTGCAATATGTTTTATGTTGCTTGGGACAAAGCAATGCTCACTGCACATAGGTGGCAGCTAGAAGACTAGCCCAGAGTACAGTTACTGCAAAAGAGGAAAGGCTTTCAAGATAATATTATTACCCTGAAGTGTGTTTACTGCCTTCTATAGTCCTTCCCCACTGCTCCAACTCTGACACTTCCCTCTTGGCTCCTCAAAAATGTTCAGCCCAGCACATCCAAAATATATTCCATTCCAATATATATTATTTTTTTACTGCGCAATTATTTTTTACTACTCTTTCTCTCCGATTTACATCTACCCTCTTGGTGCCAACAACTACCTAAATTTACAAAATTCACTTCATAGCTCCAGAGTGTGCAACAGAGCATAGATGGGGATGTGCAGTAACAGACAGAAAAAGTTGGGGTTAAGAGAAACTGGGAGGTGTGAGACAGGCCCTCCACTGTCCTGCTTCTGTTTCCAGATTTCGACAAGAGGCTACAGTGCCCTTGTCTGTCTGTCAAGGCTAAAAAAGGGACAGACCCACAGTGCAACCCAGTCTTTCAGGCATGAAAGTAAAACAAAAAGGGAATAGCTATGCTAGGGACATTCCCTTAAGAGTTTTAAAAGCATAAAAAATGAATGTTAAAGACAACATCAGCCTTTGCAAGGAGCCTGGTATGAAGATTCGGAGGCTGGAATTTCATGTCTGACTGTCACTGAAGCCACTGCCTGCTGAGGACATGAAACCTAGCTGTGGTGAATTCAGCGCAGCAAAGGTATGTGATAAACACGTGAGCTGTACCATGTGCCCAACGTATGCCTGACATTTGAACTCCATGGCAGGTACGTGGAAAGCAAAAGTAGCAATAGCTCCCTCCTTCCTTTCTTGTGTCTTTCCTATCCGAATTTCTCTTCTCTTCCTCCTTTTTATCTCCATTTCTCACATTCCACAGAGTCATCACAGAATCAAACAATGGCCTGGGCTGGAACAGACCCTAAAGATCATCTGGTTCCAATTCCCCTGCTGTGGGCAGGGACACCTTCCTCTAGACCAGGTTGCTCAAAGACCCATTCAACCTGGCCTTGAACACCCCCATGGGGTGGGGCATCCACCACCCAACTTCTCTGGGCAACCTGTTCCAGTGGCTCACCACTCTCACAGTATTCTAACCTGAACCCGCCCTCTTTCAGCTTAAAGCCATTCCTTGTCCTGTCACTACATGCCCTTGGAAAAAGTCTCTCTCCAGCTCTCTTGTAGGAACTGAAAGGCAGCTAGAAGATCTCCCCAGAGCCTTCTCTTCCTTCTCCAGGCTGAACAACTGCAAATCTCTCAGCCTGTCCTCATAGGAGAGGTGCTTCAGCTCTCTGATCACCTTCATAGCCCTTCTCTGGACCTGCTCCAGGTGCACCTTATGAAAAAGAAGGGTAACACCAGTAAGGATTGCCAGGGTTGATTGAGTTGTTGCCTCTTGTTGCCAAATGGTGGGATGCTTGGCGATGCCCCCGCCAGTGGTGGCCAGCTCCTCTGAAATGGGAGCGGCAGGCTGGAGCAGCCTGCTTTTAGGGTACATGCAGCCAAGTGGAGCAGGAAGGAAAATAGATGATGAAACAATGGCACTGAGATTTCCTGTCAAAAGAATATCACTGTGTTCTGCTTCCTTCTCTTGTGTCAGGTCACCAGAACTGGTACTGTGTCTTATTATCTTCTTTCTTTCCTTGAGAAGGTAAAATAGAGGGGAGGCAGAAATATTCATACTGCTCCTGCTTAAAAGCTAACTTTTATGTGGTCCAAGTCAGCTTTGAAATTGAAACCTCTCTGGGATAATGAAACGGAAGAGGCTGAGTTCCTATTTAGACTGATATTATTTGGCTGAGGGCTGTCTTTACTCAAGAGTAATTTGGGCAAGTGACAGACAGCCGTGACCTTGATTTGCTTTTGTAACAGTTTGGGTTGAAATGGAAGAGTATTGAAATTTAGATTTTCTCAAAAATTTCAGGGGCATCATTAAAGAGGAGGACTTTCTGTTCTTCCTTTCAGTACACTCTGTGCTGTTAAAAATAGCAGAGGAAATAGATGTGTGACATTCATCTGCTGACTCCTTCACGTCTGTTACCAGACTTGATTGCATTTAAAGACTGGTCAGAGCAGGAAAGCAGTCCAGGACTCTCGGCTTACCTCTGAAAGATTCTCAAAATGGGAAACACCCATTTATATGATAAAATACATTTGTTAAACTGTACTTGTGGGAGGCATAGTACTAGATGAAAGAAGATAGTGGAAATCCTGAACAAGGTGCATTTGCTAAGGCGAGTGAAAAATTCATATAATATGGAACATACTCTGCCCCATTTGCTTTGGAGGTACCCCAAGGTACACTGAAATGCATATATTGGGGCAGTAGTGCTACTTGATGATCATTTATTTGAGCACTGATCTTCAACTCAGTCACCCAAAAACTTCAAACAATTTGCATTCACCAAGTAAAACAGTTAGTTAATATCAGTATAATACGAGGGGAAATGATGGGAGAGGTGGGCAAGCTTCTTTTTCTACTGACTGAAAGGATTCCTGTGTCTTTGAGAGTTCTGAGAGCTCTGGATAAAGTTCTAGCCCTAATTTATTTCTGTTGGGATCTTTCCCAACCCAATCCCACACTTTGTTGGCCTGTTCTTTCTTACAGGAATGAGTTTGTTTGCTTTCCTTCAAAAACATCTCACAGCCAGGAATGAGCATGGAACTTGTCGGGTCTGGGAGCTGCTATAACCAGCCAGCAGTCTGCAAACATTTCCGTCTGTAGATTAAAACAATGCCATTGCTTAGGAGAACCAAAGTAAAATGAGATGGCTGTGTTCAAAGGTTTCTTTGGGGAATAAAATCCATAGGCATTTGAGCTCCAAAGTGCTGACCTATGAGAAGCAGATTTAGGAAGAGAAAACAAAAACACTAAATAAATTGTCACATTAACCAAAGAAAATGAAGAAGTAAGAACTTCATGTGGATTTGTAGACTTGTCCTTTACTCTCTGAAATGTCTTCTGCCTTTTCAGAAAATCCAGAGGACACTCTTCCCTTTCCTAGGGCAAGGGGACCACCACCGGCACAGGGCCAGTCAGCCAGTAGATTCCTAGTGGAAATTTTACGTGTCTGTCCTAAATATGAGTGACACTGATTTACTTTTTAAATTATTTTGTTCATCTTAGATTTGTAGTTATTTAATTATATAGAACGTAATCCAATTATTCTGGCAAATTTGGGGAGGGAACTCAAAAATTATGGGGATTGGATGCAGGGGACAGGCAACAGCAGGTTCTCATTTTTTCCTTAAGAAGCTGAGTTAAACACTTACTTCATTTAGAAGTGAAATATGAATGTGGTGAATTGGCACACTTTCTTCTTTTTTGTCTTTTGATCTAGTATATGATGTATAATCAATGTTTCTCCAGAGATGTTATTGATGCTGCCATGTGTATGTAGGATCCCCCTTTGCTAAGGACTCTGATATCCCTACCACAGCAGATAGAAAACTGAGGTTTGATTAATGGCAGATGGCAGAGGACATGGTATTCTGTATTTATCTGGAGGTTCACATTGGCAGAGCTTCCAAGACGGTCCCATACCCCCAGCCACTACAGTCATCTCTCCTTAGTCTTGGGCTCACACTGCCTGTGCCAGAGACCTCTTCCTGCTGCATGCACGGAGAAGATGAGTACAGTCTGGTAGGGCTGTGATGTGGAGAAGAGGACCTGCAGAGATATTTGCTAAAAGATGGAGTGGGAAACTCTCTAATGAAATTCCTGCCTTTGATGAGTGTGTAATGTTCTGTCCCAGCTGACAGGGGATGGCAGGTTTTTAATTCTGGCTCATTCAGAAGGACTCTGGTGTTTGATAAGAATGTGTTACCAGCCCACGTGGAAAGCACAGCTCTGAAAAAGAAGGGGGAGGGAGTTATGAATAAACCCTGGAGGCAGGGTTTTTACTGACTTCCTTCAACTTCCCACTGGCTCCCTGTCTCTAGCATAGATTTTCTCTGGGACCTCATGCACCAGCATGTTTCTAATTCAGAGGGCTGATGGGGGTTTCATTGCTGAAAGACCATTCCAGTCCCTGTCCATGTGAGACATTTCTAGCTTACAAAGCAGTACCATTACATGATGTGTGTGACATACAGCTACCCCTTTTAGAGGAGCTTGCATAAGTTTTGTCACGCTTTTACAGGCCTGGGTCAGGTACTCACCTGTAATCAGCACTGCGGCGAGGGTTATATTTGTGTGTAGGCTGTATAGGCAAGAGCACACAAACCAGTCAGAGCACATTTGCTAATGCAGTCGTATCGTAAGATCATAGAATCATTTCATTTGGAAAAGACCTCTAAGATCATGGAGTCCAACCATGAACCTAACACTGCCCAGTCCCCCACTAAACCATGTCCCTAAGTGCCACATCTGCACATCTTTTAAATTACTTATCCCACCGGCCCTTTTACTTGTGCAGTGTTGGGTACGTCTGCCGCTTTGCTGGAAGCGGTGAAAGATCCAGAATGCAAGTCTGTGTTTATATCTGCGTGCAGCTCTGTGTCTATATAGCAGGTACTCGACGGCATATGTTATACATATGCATGTGAACACAGGCTCCTCTCTGCTGGCAGTGCCGTGGCTGCCGCTGCTGGCTGCCGCTGTTGGCTGCCGCTGTGAGCATGGGAGCTCGCAGGGAAGGAAAGCTGCCGATCCTGGGAGCCGCCATCCCTTCCGCGCACAGCGGCAGTGCTGGGGCTCATCCCAGACACCCTGGTACCCCCTGGCTGCCCCGGGAGTGGGCAGGCTCAGCACGGTCCCCTGCACTCTTAGAGAAGAGGAAATGCAGGTAAGGGGAAATTGCCCTTGGCAACCAAGAGGCCCTGTGCTGCGGCTGGCCGGGAGCTGCTGGCTCTGCAGTCGGGGCTGGCCGTGTTTTCCAAAGGCCCCCCTCAGTGATGCTTGAAATGCTGAGGAGAGCGGAGAAGCATTGGGAGCGTGTGCGCTGGGTGTTCGCAGCTGTAGCAGACAGGAGTGCTGGCCGAGGGATTTTGCTGTAGGATCCTTCCCAGCAGTCGGGGGAGCAAAGGAGCTGAGAGGTGAATGGTGTGTACCAGGGGAGCGCTCCGGAGGTACTTGCTCGCTGGTGATGCCAGGGGAGCTTGCAGGGATAGAAATGAGACTGATCTCAGCCCTGCAGCTGGGTCTTCTGGTCTGCAGCAAGTGCAGGGTTATTAAATCCTGATGACACTGTGTAAGATCCAAGTATTTTTGTAAGAAGCGACAGTTGTTCAGGAAGCAGCATTGCCTGGGTCCTCCAGATGACCTCGTCCCAGGTAGCTCTGCTTGGGATCTTTTTTTATTACAGAAGTAGAGTTGGTGTCTGATGATGTCACACTCAGGAGGAGGGAAATAAAAAAATAATAAAAAAAAAAGATAGAGTGCAGTCCTAATGCAATGAGGATGCAGCAAAACACAGAGAGAGTCCTCTGCTCTAAGGAAGACAAGGTGAAAGCAGAGCCCCTTGGAGGGTCTCTCTCTCCCTTCCACTTCAAAGAGTAAGACTGTCTGCCTTCTGTAAACGGAGCTGGTTGTGTAATGCATTATACATCATGAGGTTAGACCTCTTCTGATTTCTTAATGGAAAGGCTGTTTTATATCTCAAGTGGGTGCCAGCAGGGATGCTGGAAAAGCACATAGAGACGCATCCTCTGTCCCACACTGACACCGATCCACACAGTCAACTGCAGACCAGGAACTTGTCAAAGAGGAGTGAGGACCAAACCTGGAGCCAATGCAGGGGGAGAGGAGCAGCCTCAGCTTTTTTAGCAAGTGAATGGGGAGGGGGAGGAGGGTAGTATGAGCAGTGATGTCATTTTTAACTGGTTCCTCGCAGAGCTGGGGAGTGAAGTTAAAGCAAAAACCTGCAGTCTCAGAATGGCTCTCAGCCTTGACTGGAGACTAAATGACTGAGGGTCCCCACAATGGTAATTAATTTTCTTTCCTATGCAGAACTGTTCTGTTATTTTGGGTCAGGCAGAGGGCATTTATTCTCTCTCTCTCTCTCTCTCTCTCTCTTTCTCTTTCTCTCTCTGTATGCTTTGAGGATTTGACTTTCGCTGTTGTCTCTGATTTGTTAAATACCTTGCAGATTATTTGAAGTTTTCCTGGGTAGTTTGAGAATTTTTCTCTGATGTGGGAATCCATGTCATTACGGGAGAGTTTAGCATGCAGTGTTTCTGCTACTCGTCAGGAGGGGAGATGCAGAGGTTGCCAAGCACGCAGCATTCTGCACAGGAAATGTACTTTTAAAATCACAGGTGGAAAGAAAAGGACTTGACTGGCATTTGTTGTTGTAATGGATGGCATTAATGTTGCTTGTAAGAGGCGGAAAGTCTTCTGGTCAACTATATAGATAGAAATGAATTTTGCTTTGGTGATAATTTCTATGCTTTTGACTGGCAGATTTTTATTATGAGACTTTAAATTCTAGTGGCACTGAATGGAAAATGTCAACCTGAGAGATTCTGGCTATGTGAGACAGTATATGTCTGTATAGTTCTTCATGGTATTCATTAACCACTTGTGTGCTGCTCCCTCCTCTGCACTTGCCCTGTTGCTGTCTTCCATAGAAATCAGTGGGATGCCAGGCTGTGCTGTGGACAGAGGGTTATTCTGTCTCTGGTTCCTGGAATCAGCAGAATCAGCCAGCCATTTTTAGATAAATAAGTTTGTCAAAACAGGTCCATCAAGGGTAAAGTGTCCTAGCTCAAATGGTGGGCAGTGAAAAGCATTCCCAGTTTATATTTCCAAATACTCAGCTACTGGTATCACTGGTACATTTTGGATTTGTGGTTGTTGCCATGATGCTTGGTCCAAAGGCAGAGTGTGTAATGCCAAAAGTCCATTTCTTTATGGAAGGCTTGTAACATTCCTCTCTGGGTTCCCATTTCCCAAGGGTGAGACTTACTTGTCTTTTCACCCAGGAGAACACTCAAGACAGCTGAGGGAGCCAGACCACAGTTTTGCTTACTAGGAACTTGGGATGTTCATGTGATAGCCACAGACCTCCTGCTGTAGTCTGTAATGACAACTGTGAGCTCAGAGATGGGAGATCTGGGCTCAAGAATGAAAGAGGCAGAAAAGAAATAGGAACATTGTGATTCCTTCTGAATATGAAATGTTCCTTCAGGAAGTTCCTGTTGTGGCTGAAGCCTTGAGGAATCCATTGCTCCTCTTGAGAAAGCCCTTCCTGAAAAGTAGCTGGGAGGAATAAGCCTCTCTTTTAGCAGCTATTGTGAAGATGCCGGCAGCCATCATAGGGGCCATTTTGAACTCCTCCCCCTGCAACATGCCATGGTGCAGAGGAAGAGTAAATCTGGTAACCTCTTCCGCCAGTCCTCTCAACATTAGCCTTAGTGTTGGAACATGCAACTCAGAGACAAAAGCCAGGCTTTTTAAATGGCATGTTCCTCTCAGTGTGGTTTTCATCCAGATGTATGCTTGCCTTCACTAACAGGGCTTCTGTGGGGGGCAGTGTGCCTGGCAGGTGGAGGGAATGGTTAACAGGCTGTACTGAGCTTGTCACCATGGCGTATGGAAGCTCTGCATCTCCCTAGTGCCAGGCTGGATCTGCTGCTGTGGATAGGCAACTTTGTTTTCCTGTGATTTTGGCATAGCACCCTTCACCAGAAGGAAATGAATGTATTTTTTAAAAGGAGAGCAAAGAACTGTGTAACCAGAGTGAGCAGCGATTCATCATCCTCTGGGGGCTCAGGCATTCCCATTTCCCCCACTGCCTGGAATGAAAACTAGTTCTGGATTTTGGGCCAGGGCACTAGTTCTGGCATTTTTGTCTCAGCTCAGTTCATCTGAGGTGAGAAGTTGTTATTTTATGGCACTAAAGATGGAGTCTGATATCCAAAGAAGAGGGGGGCTGCATGTGACTGCAGCCCGCATGCCCACTTCCACAGCCTTCCCCCTTAGGAACCAGCTGACTTTGCAGCAGGGAAGGTTAGGAAGACCTTTCCAAGCACAAAAAGGAATAAAGCGCTGGGACAGGCTCCTGTAGAGCTTATAGGACGCCCTTCTTTTAGGCTTTTTAAGAATAATAAAATTGGGGTGAACTAAAAATACTTAGTCCACTTTAGAGTGGTGGAATTACACTTGGCTTTGCATTTTGGCATTTTTAGAACAGGTTTGGTCACACATCAGTCAAAATTCACTAAAGGAAACATTTTCTGTGTCAGGAGGTGGGTACCTCATTTGCTGTTAATTTTAGCTGTGTTTCAGAGTTGGAAAAGTCACGGACCAGACAATTCTCACCTAGTTCCTTCCTGCCCTCCATTTCTACTGCAGTATTGGCCCCATTGAGCTCCTATCATCACATGGACAAGAATGGTTCAATGCCTCACACCATTCAGCTGTAAAACTTTTTACTGCTACTGTCAGCAAAAGCGTTACTGATGTGTCAGTGATGGACATGATTGTTAGGGAATGGGAACCAGGGCACAGATGTGTCTGCAAAGATTACAGTATCTTCCTGGATTTCTGTGAGCTTTGAGTTTTACCATTAGCTGGCAACTATGTTTGCTTACATCAGGCTCCGGACAAAATCACATTTGGCTTGGAGTGGTCTCTTGGAGAGTGCTGGGGCTGTGGAGCACTAGGGAAACAGATCTCACCTGAGTGATGTAGCTGACCACTGCTTATAAGAAAATGACACATTTTTCATACTGTAACTGTGACCCAGTATAACTTTCAATCTACACTGTTATCCTTCTGTATGTTTATGGGGTGGAATTTACTTACTGTTCCAGTTGTTCTCATCTTGCATAGTCTTCTTAGGGGAGGACAACATACCCTCCACAAGAATGAATTCAAGCTAACAGGTGTGTGTGTCACAGAGGTATTTTATGGTGTGTGCAATGGTGATCAAAGTTAGAGAAGCAGATAACAAAGACGACCAAGGCTGGGTACCCAAGGCCCTCACAGGAGGCAAGGACATAATTTTCACGGGATGAAATCACATCTGTCTTAGGAAAGGATCCTTCTCAGGGATGCGGAAAGAATGCAAATAACTCAGTGTGAGTGTCTTTATGGGGAACAAAGAAAAGAACTTTCCAGTCCCAAATTTAGCAATTAGTTCAACTCTGTGCATGTGACCAAGAAACACTAAGGTCAAACGTCTAATTGCATTTATGCCATTGTCATCGGAGTAATTATCTTTCCCCCTGGCATTTCAACAAGGTAAAACTGAAGTGGGTTTAGACTGTTGTACTCTGGTAAGTCAGAAACTAGGTAACCTCCATGGCTTGCTAGCAGGGCCATGTCCTCTCCTTTGGTCTCTCCTGGTAGCATAAGCATTATAGTAGTGATTATATTCCTTTGGGATACTTTTTTTTGGCTAGTTGTTTTGGAAAAATCTTTGTAACTATCCATGTAATCTGGATGTAACTATAAAGCACTGTGCTGTTTTCTGCCAGTAATTGAAGGAGGGGGGCAAGGCAGTGGGAGAAAAGGTGAATTCTGCACAATCTCTTCTTGTTTCAGGAAGAACTGGTGTTTTCTTCCACTTTGCACAGCAGTGATGCACATCATTTACCTCGTAATGATAATAGTATATAATCTTCGTAATAGTGATAATCTTCACATGCAACTGTGGATTTCAAATTCCTCCCTGTTTTTCGTGCAAATTTCATTTCATGGCATCAGAAAACTGTTTTTTCATGTCCCTGCCTATTTTTCCCTACATAACCTCATTGCTAGTTATCAGAGCCAAACTTTTGATAAGAGGAAAGGTGATGCACCAATGTCAGAATATGCAGATTCACATCTCACAGTTGCACCTCATTTTTTGTGTACCTGACAATTTTTTTTTTTTGGCACAGCATAAGCAATCAAAATTTATCATCCAAATTAAGACTGTAATTATATTTTGATAAAGATCTGGCAATTCAGTGAGAATGAAATTTAAAGGGTTGCCGGGATACAGATGACTCTGGATTATGGGAGAGCGTTTGCATGTGGAATACTAATAAGCCAAGGTTGTTCAGCATCCTTATCTAGCCTTTTCCAATAGTGTCTGATAACACAGACAATCAAGTGCTTGTTTCTTTGCTATTATCTGGCAAAGTGATTAAAGATACAGGCTGCCTTTTATGAATGAAGAGGCAATATGCTCAACATGGAGTGACACAGATGTGTCCCCCTGTTGGTACACAGGAAGAATGAGGGGAGAGAGTGCTGACCATGCCCACACTATTCAGCCTGCCAAAATAAAGTTTTCCGGAGGTTCTCTAGGGTCTTAGGGTTGCCAAGGAACCTTTGTGGGTCCAGGCAGTGCTTTCCTGAGAGGTGTGTATGCTGCCCAAGATGGGGGTTGCTGGAAGCCTCCTTTTACAGAGCTGGGTTCTCACTGCAGGGTGAGAGCTGGAGGACACGTCAGAGATGAGTGGGGGATATCCAAATACACTAGAGTTTGTTGTCCAGGCAGGATGGCCACAGAAGTAATGGCACCAGAGAGTGGGGGAGGTGCCAAACAGCGTGAATGAGCCCACGGCTGCCAAAGGGAAGATTCTGGCTCTCGTGCAGGTACCTTCTTGTGCCAGTCCAGCAGATGAGTAAAGCTCGACCTCAGCACTGCAATTCGATGAAGGAAGAGCTATAGCACTTTCTCTCTTTTAAGTGTCTGGTCTGTATGTGACATTAATTAGTTATTACGGAAAGTTATTGCTATTCAATAATGTGGCCAGCTGACGAGGTATTGTTCACTGCCTGAGCCGTGGTAGCACTCACAGACCTTGGAGGGCTTCACCTGCTGTGCTTCTGACACCCTGCAGCCTGAGCCAGCTGATATCCCACACCTGTATCCCAGGGTTTCTGCTGTGCAGCTGGCCAGCAGTGAGGCCAGTGCGGGGTTTGTGTTACCACCTTGCTACAACTCTGCTCCAAACTGCCTGCTTCAAATACAGGCATGGTAAGGGAGGCTGGTAAGGGAAGGATCAATTTTCCCTTGCACTTAGTTTGTCCCAGACCCGGTCTCAGCACCACCCTACCAAAGCCCTTTTCTTTTCAATGTCTAACTCCAAATGCTGACATGAGCCTGAAATAATTATTATACTCTGTCCATCAGGTTTAGGAACTTAATGGTAGCACATGGTTGTATTTCTACTACAGATCAGAAGAATTCTGTGACTTTACAGCTTTTTCAATTAACTGTGAAACATTGAGTGTGTCATATAACAACATAAAAAAACCAAGGTTTGATGGTATGTCAGCTTCATCAAAACAAATGGTTTTACTTCCCTGCTGAATTGAATTCCTCCCAGGTTTTTGGTGACTAAATTTTATTCCCAAGATGTTCTATCATGATCTGTAAGAAAGGGACTTGACTTACACTAGGGCAGTTTGAATGGCAGGAAGAGCAGATGTGATTCAGGAGGCCTGGGTTAATGAGCATTTTGGGAAGGCAGAGTACATTGGAGATGCTGCAGCTGTAATATGAGAAAAATGACTGTAATACCTTGAATAGCCTTTTAAACACAAGGTGTGCAGTGCTTAAATGGTAGTCTCCTCAAATTCAACCTGCACAAACAGTAATGTTCTTTCTTTTTCTTTCCATAAAAGGATGGACATGTGATGCCAATCTCAGACAGCTCCAAAACTGCAGGGTTGTAGTCCAGTCCAAATCTTATGATTTTCTGTAAGCTTCAAGACTTGCCAGAGCAGAGGCTCAGTTACTGGATCAGTGTCACCAGCCTGAGTCTAGTAGTGCCATGGGAAAAAGGTGTTTATCCTGGAAATGTGCCTCATGAGCCCCAGTTGTAGCATGTATTGAAGGCTCAGTATTGGTTCTTTGGAGCAGTCCAGGACACTCCTCTCTTACAGCCAAACCTGCCTTTCATAATTTTTCACTCTTTCAATGTTAGAGAAGTCCAGCAATTACCTGAGAGAAAAGAGGTTCTCCCAAGCTTGATAAAATCTTTCATCTTGAGTTGTTCTATCTCAACATATGACTGCCCTTTTCTGTCTTGGCGGTGCCAAGTGTCTATTCATATGAGGCAAAAATTTTTTAAAAAAAAAAAGGCCTGTAACTTGTACCCAGCTGCATAAAGGCTGGCTGATGTGTCAGTCTGGTTTACTCTAGTCCATGTTCTGAATTTGCACTGGGTTTCTTCTACTTAGAACAATTCATGCAGTTTTTCCTCTGCATTTTCTATGGTGCCTCTTCACAACACCTACACTTACTGGTAACTTTTCAGGAATCCATCTTCTCTGCCCTGATCCTTTCCGTAAGCCTTGCTTGTGTTCTAAACCAGTCATCCTGTCCTGGGTTGGCCTTTTTGCAGTCTCTGATCCTCTCTGGACGAAGGTGATTTCATGACCAAGTCAGCTTGCGAGTCCCAGATTGTTTCTGGTACCACCATAATAGTGAAGTTTCCATGGGATTATTGGAAACTTGTTTTGAATCAGGCAGAGCCCTACCTTGACCTTCTGGCGGCTGTTTAAACAGAGGCACTGTGCAGTTGGTGGTACCTCCAAGAGATGCAATAAACTTTATTTGTATTATGAAATGTGGTCTGTGGGCTATCAGAATAGGGTTTGGCAAACAAAGCAACCCTGAAGAGCTTGGGACCCCATGAAAAGGGTTTCAGCTTTGCTGGGTGGAAATCTGTACTTCCTGGGAAGAAGTATTTACTCAGTAGGTCAAATGTGGAAGTTCAAGGGGAGGAAATTGCAGTCAGCGAAGCTAGGAGTATAAACTGTAGTGCCCCACACTTTAAAATTCTTTTCATGTGGTCTGAATCTAAAGACTTGTGTTCCCCATAACAAGTCTGAATGAATATACTGAAGCTGATTTTCTTCACAATTCATTTCTGCTTGTGCAAAGGTATGGGATAAAGGTCTGAAAAGAGTGTGATCTTTGACCAGTAAAACTGTGCCAGCCAAAACCATTACTACCATTTATCAGCACCATGTGCCTTTTTGAAGAATATGGGAGTGCAAAGAGTAGACTGACTGCTAAAATGCATTTCTGTCAGCATGGCTGCAGCTCCTTTGCCAGAATAATGTACTGTATAAAGACAAAGGTCATTGTGTTGCATTAAAACCTGAAGAATTTTCATAGTTTGAGAGTGGGAAATGACCCCAGATAACACAGCTGGAGTTAGCTAGACCCTGAATTATTTCCAGAGGGTCATTGCCTCTTGTGCACAATGCACTGCCTTGTATCAGTTCATGACGTCCCAACACAGTACTACAGAGGTCCTGCAGGCAGTGAGTTATCAGACTGGGAGATATGATGCATTTGAAGCTTAGGTGTAAAATTAGCAGTGTTTGTCATGTTGGTAGAAATAATTGGTTAGAGTAGGGTAAGGTAGAACAGAATTAGAATTAGAATTAGAATTAGAATTAGAATTAGAATTAGAATTAGAATTAGAATTAGAATTAGAATTAGAATAGAATGTTTTCAATTGGTAGGGGCCTACCATGATTGTCTAGTCCAAGTGGAAGATTGCTGGTATGAAATGCAGAATGAAACTCTGGTCATCATCAGCTGTAATCTTAAAACCGGTGTTACGTAGGCACCTGGCTAGAAATGTTAGGTACTGCTGAGATATATAGACAGCTAGCCCCAAGTCCCTCTGGTTTCATGACGTTAAAGGAGGATTAGTTACCTGATCATATGAGCCTCCATCAGCATGGCTGGGCATGATGACAGCTGAAAGACTGGTAACTTAGAGCTGTAGTTCCATGGGGCTTCAGCTCATGGCAGGGGGTGTGGGGTGGGTATGGAGTTGGCTAGAGGAAGAGACATTTTCCTCCTGTTGGGATGAATGAATTGTCACAAACTAGGCATTGACAGTGCTGTTGCAAAGTTGTGCTTTCCGTGGTAGGCAACAAAATAATGTCATTTTGCCCTCAAAATAAAGAGTTTCTGAATACAAAAATTGCCCTGGGGATTATGTGAATAAGATCAACTTTGGGAGCATATCTGTCTCAGGGGTTCATGAATGGGCTGAGAAAAGTTTTTCTGCCCACAGTCCTTTTTCGAAGCTTTTTTCTCTGAGTGATGTCTGGCACTTTGGTTATCACTGGTTTCTTCTGGCTGCAGTATTTCTGGAGCAACATCATCCTATACTCACTGAGTGTCCATGGAAGGGCATCAAAGGGGAAGATGAGTGTCTTTGAGCCATCCCTTTAGCAAATATTTCCCTTAGTCATAAGTTACTGAGGATGTGGCTGTAACTTCAGTAGTGATAGTACTGAAATTTCTATAGCCTTGAAAATGATTCCACTGTCCTGTAGAGGTATCTGCAAAACAAGTTGTTGTATGACTCTAAATGAGCATCTTCAAAGTTTAGATATGTTCTTCTGATGGGCTGAATTTTTGTTGTAGCTTTCCCATCTTAGAAGTATGTCTATCAGTTTGCCAAAAATAGGGAGAGTTGTACTAACTGTGTGGAGGCTGCTCTGGCCCTTGCAGAGTGAAGAAGCACTGTGGTATTTGTAAAGTGTTGCTGTTGTGCAATGTTACAAAGACACAAGGAATGAGGGTGTTAATAGATGCGATAAAGGATAACTCAAACGAAAAGCATTCAAATGAATCTTTGCCTAACACCATTTTCTTATCAGTAGTAAAGTAGTTGCACTTTTTAGGTATTTTTTCTTCTGTGCTGTTGGACAGAATCCCATTTTTCTGGACTCAATAAAAGTATGTTAAGTATTACAATAGCCAAACTTCAGAAATTACTGTGTAACAAAAACCTTGCCAAGCAGACCTCACCCTTGCTTACTGCAAGAAAATGTATTGCATCCCAGAGGAAATCAATACTTACTAATGTGAATAAATATGGAGATGAAATTACCAAACTGGTAAGTGAGGGAAACAATCTTGATTTATCAGAATTAGCCATATATAAATGCAGTAGTTAAAAAATCCTCGAGTGATAATGAATCTGGCAGATGATCAGTGAATTCTTGTATCTTCCCATGCAGTGTGGGTCTGGGCTCTGGTGGGACCAGGCAATCTGAATCTTTTTCCTATACTGACCATGGGGGTTAATTCTGAGTAATGAACAACCAGTTTCTTATCCAGTGCAGTGCTTTGGAGCTGCTTGTAAATGGTGAAGGTTGGTTGTGCTGTAGGGCCCCCTAGGTTTGTGGGTCCAAAACTGCAGCCTGGGCAGTACAAACCACAGCTCATCTGCAAAGGTTTGGAGCATGTCCTGTTGGGGAATAAGGACTACTTTTATCTGTAAGTGTAACACTAAACAGACCCACCAGTGAGGTATTCCTGGACTAGCACATGAAATGCAGGGCCTGTAATTCTATGTTCAAATGCTTAGCATAAAAGGGTGATTTCTGCTCTTAAGATACACAAGTAGGAAGACCACAGAAGAGGGTAGGAGGTCCCTGGCAGGACAAGAGGTGGCTGTTAAAGGCCAGGAGGTAACTTGCACCCAGGCCCAGAGCAAGGATGGACCAGCATACCCTCCTATCAGGCCAAACTCCATCCCCAAACAACAGCAGCCCAGGCAAACACGACTGAAAATACTATCTCAGTTCCTAGCTTTTCACTGCATACCAACTCCTATATTTTCTCCTTTTTTCTTTTTTCTCTTCTTTTTTTTTAAGCTCAGCAGCAGAGGTAAGACCTTGTTTTCATATTCTCTGTAACACCCTTATGATACTTTAGACGCTACATAGAAATAAGCAGATGGCAGGGAACTGATCTGTATTTGTATCTAAAACGTCTTTGACTTTATGAACAAGATTCATATTATAAAAAAAAATGTTGGCTGGGGTGACTCTCCCTCCGCCTGTGCTGGCAGATGCTACTGGAGTTGATAGGATGTGAGGACCAATTGCCACCTCCCCCCCAACAGATCCTGCCAGATCAGGGCTGTGCTGTATCTGTGGGTGTTGTCTGCCTTTCACTGTTCAGCATGTACAGCATCTCAGCCTCTAGAGCAGTCTGGCACCTCTTCCAACACTTCCTTTTTTTAACACCACTTGGAAAATCCATACAGAAAGAAGAGAGGCAGAGAAGAGAAGGCAGTGAAGTGGGAGCGAGGTAATTAGGGCCAGACCTGATGTCCTGGCATGGCTGGAGGGTCTAGAGAAATCAGGCAGATCCATGACTCAGGAAGAACAGAGTAAGGACAGCAAAATTTCACACCTGGTCCACCTTATGGTGTCAGGGTTATGGGTATGTTTATCCCTTCCTTCATAAAAATGAATATATTTTGTTCAGTTTCTCACGCAATCCTTCACTTTGTGAGTTAAAACTCACCTTATGTCTTGTAGCTTGCCTGTCCATGACCCAATTTTATTTACTTTGTCATTAAATGTATTCAACAACTAAATGTGACAACCCATCCACAGCTTTGCAGACTCACATCTGTTTCCAAGTAGGCAGCCCTGCTCCTCCATAAAGGTGGTGTCTCCCCTCCTGGTGCCTGGTGGTTACAGAACATGTCAGCTCCTCACAGTCTGTCTTCTCATGGTCCTTCCACAATGAACAGAGGGGACAGGTGCTGCTAGAGGACTCTTCAGATCTCTCCGAGGTTTATTTGTACTCAAAATCAGTGAGGAGCCTATCTGTTAGCTACAGAAATTCTTCAGGGAGACAAATCTCCCCTGAGGAAAATTAGTTTTGTGATTACTTTCCATTGTCTGCTTCTTTATGCTTGGAAATATTGTCAACTTTGCTCATCGTGAATAAATCTGAGTGTCCCCAGAGTGCCCTCTGCCCTGATTCAGCATTCCACTTGATGCACGATACATTAAGGTCAAACACTGTTTGCCACTCAGTGGCCCCATTTTTAACTTATACTTTCTGCATGATAACTTTAATGACAATTTTCCCTTCTTCCAATGCCCTTCACCCCACTCTCCTTTGTTCCTTGCCTTACTCCTTTCCTGAAAGTATTTCCTAGTTTAATTTATTTTCCTGTGGATTTTTTTCAAGAAGCTTATTTCCTGCAGATTAATTTTATTTAATTTTCATCACTGCTTACAGCTGAGAGTTTGAAGACTTCCTGCCCAGTGTTGCTGTCAGTGCAATCATTCCAAGGTGGTATTTGATAGTTGCGAGTAGGTGTTGACACCTGACATTTCTGCTCTGGTTTTGACTGGATGCAAAGAAATGTAGCCATTTCAACCATGCCTTCTGCTTTTCTCCTTCGTGTGCAGTATTTGGTACACGGTCATAATAAAATGTCTGCCCACACTTAAAAGACAATAATTTTATATGTACATTAAGGGAGCAATTGTTTGCCACTCTGTGTATTTGCTGTGCTAAAGCCGATGTGTTGAAAGCTGCCTTGTACTCGGTCCAATGCATGCACAAAGACAGAGGAGTTATAAATGTGCAAGAATTAGCTGTTTGCAGCTATGTTCTGGATGACAGCTCTCACCAGAGAGTGGTCCACACCCCTGCAGGATCTGATAAACCCTGAAGCTCTTCAGCAGATGTGGCTTTTCAGAAACCCCGTCAGAACTCAATTAGGTTTTATGCATGAATATGCGGCTTAATAGTATAAATGTGAGTACAAACAATAGGACATGGTTTGGGCTCATAAAGCCGTATTAGCCATAACAATGAAGCCTAGCCTATGTTATGATCTTTATTAACACCCTGTGACACTTTAAAAGAAGTAAATACTTAAAATTTTATTTTAGCTTAAATGTTTTCATGCTGCATTTTATGTACTAGTTGCCATTGGCTGTGATGTCTCACTTTGAAGGGGGAGCTGGTGGGTCAGCATGAGCCATAGGGGCTCCCAGCTGGCATGGTTACAGATTTGCACCTCTACAGGGACATGCAAGGGGATACAGCTACCAGTGCTCACCTCCTGGTTAAATTTGCAAGCTGGCATTTGCCATTTGAGGCTTGTGGACCATTTGAGGTAAGCAAGGGCTTGAAATACAGTAGAAAAAAACAGTGCAAGTCTGCAGAAAAATTATTAGTGCCTAAGGTGAGTAAGCTGAGAGCATGTTATTCAAATAATAACAACACTGGGAAAGTAATTTATCTTGACATAAGTTATTCATCCTGCATTCTAGATATACAACATCACTGACAGAGTTTCCAAATGTTATCTGGACAGGGTTTTTTACAAAGTAATCCAGTGTATCTTGGTGTCTTTGTATACCTGTGTCTAGAAAGTACTGTGAAAAATACAGGCAATTCCATATATTTTAACACATCCTTGCTTTATGAAGTAAGGGCTAATTTTAAACCCAAAAGGCCTGGAGGGGAGAGGCTGCAATTCCTAGGTAAGAACTGGAGCCCTGGTAGTGAGTGGTGCCTAGAACATGTCCTTGGCGTCACAGGGTGGGTGGAGAGGACTCACAAGAATTCTAAAGATTTCCTAAATCCTAATCAGATTTCTTCATTAAAAACAATTCTATCGAGAAAGTATAGAAGGGAAAGGGGCAGAAATCATTATTTGCAGGCAGCTCTCCTTCCCCTTACAAAACAAAAAGAACCGTGTTCACTAATGTTTCAGCAAATGAAACTGGGCAATTCATCTGCCCTTGTTCTCAGTGTACTTCTCTGAACTCTTGCAGCCCAGTTTGCTGTAATGTTTTACACAAGTGTCCTGTCAGAAGTGGGACTGGAGAAGGCCAGTGTGGAAAGAGGACCCTCCTGGCCCAGAGCAATCTGGTCTAGTGAAAGGTGTTCCTGCCCATGGAAGGGAGTTGGAACTAGGTGACCTCTAAGTTCACTTCCAGCCCAGTCCAGTCTACGGTTCTGTGATTTGTGGGCTCATTCAGATGGTTTTCTGAAACTGGGCTTCAAGTAGGTGGCTTGGGAGGCCAGAGACAGACGAAGCATCTGAGGGGGCTGGAAATGGAGGACTTAGGTATTCACTGAGACTGGGGAAATGTACTGAAAGAAGCCAGGGGAGCTACAGCATGAACTGGTTGTATCTGTAACTGCACCCCTGTGCCCAGCCAGATCTGGGCCACCATCAGGGTCACTCCAGAGAAACCTTGTAGAGGAATGTGTGGGATTTTTGTTGCCTGTCCCAAGAAACTCACTGCCTTACCATTCTGGGGAGGAAGCTCTTCAGGACAGGCATGCCTCAAGAGATAGGGATAGAGAGAGAGCCAGGACTCTCAATCACTCTGCAGAACAGACTTACAGAGCTGTAGGAGCAGCAAGAATATTTCTCCAGAGGGGAAAAGAGTTGCCTTTGGTCCCTCTGAGATGCCTGACTTTTTGTCTTGCCCTGCAGGGCTGTGAGTAATTTGAAGGGACATACTGCAATAGTATTTACACACATAATATTGCATAGTATTTACTAAATGGACAAAACTGTTGCTATTTACCTCAGCTTGCAGTTAAGTGGCATCCAAGGCATCTAGCCAAGCACACTGGAAAAGACTGATGGGAAGGAAGAAGTGTGAAATATGAGCCACCATCTCTACTCCTAACACATGGCTTGTTGTTCCTGACTCTTGGGAGTTTGATTCCTCAGCCTACAGGCAGTGCCAGTGGAAGGGAAGAGGGGCCCTGCTCATTCATTTTCTGTGCAAACTGGCATCTTTGATGCTAAATGCTCCTTCAGAGAACCAAGAGAAGGTACAGAGACTAAGTCTTAGAGCTTAGATGGAAGGTTGTGGATTTTGAAAATTTCACACTGAAAACAGAAATACATTTGCTGTACTTGGAATAAGTCATCTGAATCTTATCTTCCAATATGGCAGGCACAGCATATTCTTTGTTGAGTGTCATCTTCTAGTGTGCTTTTTCAAGGTTCTTGATGTTTTACTGATGGTCTCTAGGTTCACAAATGTGGGGAGGTTGTTCATACTGTGGATGCTGATGTGGAAATAGGTGCTGCAATAACTGAGTCTCTGCTCTTCTTAAAAAGAGGATGCTCAGCATAGACTCAAAAGGCTATTACTTGAAAATTATCACTTTAGGTGCAAATGTTCAGACAGAAATATGCAGTGGAATTGAATATTTTGAGAAGAATAGGCAGGGTACCCTAAAACTGCTACCAAAAAACAGTTTGACCTACCATAAAATTGTCTACAGAATGTTTTTTTTTTCACAAGATCCTGAAGGTAAGCATTAACTAAGGTAGGTAGAATAGTAAATGAATTTTTAAAGGTTTGTTCTTGAGTGCTGGCATGTGAAATCAAGGTGACTGATCTGAGAGCAACATCACAGTGAACAGCACACTTCTCTGTGATAAAAGGTAGAGCATTATGGTGACCTGCTGGAGCAACTCGGGCAAGCTTAGTAGTGATTTGGGCTGAGTCAGTACAGGAGAAAAATAGCAGAGCAGTGAGAGAGAATTGCAAAGGATGTCTAAAAGCACACTTACAAAGTGTGTTATCGAGACCACACACTACACTGCTGGAGATAAGAGACTTTATCTTGCTGCATATCCAGAGTGGGCGTAATGTGAAGGGTCAAGAGGGGAAGAAATCTGTGTTGACAAGCACTGAAAGTGTGTCAAATTGAACGAAGTATTTTCAACTAATTAAGCATGTAGGACTGAAAGGGCTCTCTTGGGACACTGATTTCAATGACATGCTCTGGAGTGTGTGTGTAAACAAACACACAGACGTGTGCATATGTGGGATGTCATATCCTCCCTGCTGTAATAATCCATCCTTACCATTAGGTCCAGTAACCTTAACATAGTTCCGGTTTGGGTTTTTCTCTAACGTGTTTATGCCTTCACTGTTTTACTGGCCAGTTAGCTCTTTGTTTTCTCATGGAGCATGGTAGCAATCTGAATTTAATATGAAATTAATATTCCTGCAGGGTAGTTGACCTAAGAGCAGCCTTAAGCTTGCCAGGCAGGACTGCCATGTTGTCTGCCTTTTTTACCATTACCCTGCAGGGCACTCTTGGAGGCTGTGTAAAGCATAGACCTGAGAACAGGAATAAAAGGAAAGGAAGAAATTGCTGGCTAGAGAACTTCACAGGAATGAAGGCTTAAACATATAAAGTACTCTGTATTTCTAAGAGGTTATTGTCTATCCTGCAGTGACAGCTTTGAAATACTTTGAAATACAAAGTTCCATTCTGGCCACTGTAACATATTTGAAAGAGTTAGGAAGAGCAGTTTAAAATATGTTCAAACACCACCAGCAATGATTGAAAGCAGCAAAGCCAAGAATGGGATTAGCATGTGGTACTCTTCACATAAGTGCATATTGCTTAACAGCCTAATCTTCTTACGTGTTTAAGAACCACACGCCTCCCAGCCCTCTTGAATTATGTCTGTTGTGCCAGTCAACCAAACATCAGGTATATGCAAAATTCAAGGATCAGCTCATGGAAGTGACATCCAAATCATATGCTTTCCAGTATTTTAATCTCTTCTGCTACCTGAATGCCAAATATGGATGGGGTTTTGTCCACTTGCCCTTTTTTCTCCTGAATAGCTGCTATTTCCATGTGTAGTATAATGCAAGGTAGAAAAAAATGCCATAGGGATGTGCTAAGAAACTGTGATTGAAACATGAGAGGTTTCACTGTATTGGCAGGAAATAAAACAATACAAAGAGCATAAAAGATTGTGGTCTTTCTCAACAGATTCTGCTGTCAGTGAGGTTTCTGCCTTTTTGTTGGAGTTTGAAAAATTTGCTAAATTGTCTATCCATGAGTGCAGAACAGAATAATAATTGCACTCATGCTGTTGCCCACATGTAGCTAAAGACTTAACTTGTTTTGTCATGTTTCCCTTCCTATTTGTCTGGAGGGCAGCTGTAGCCTGCACAGACATAGTTGCACTGGCTTTGATTTGCATGTGCAAGGACCAGTGGCAGGGCAGATGTGGTGATCCAGGCTTCAGGTCCAGATCGGTTGCCCAAACCATCTCTTGGGGTCTGTGTCACTGGAGTTTTCCACTCACATGCATCCTGGACTCAGGTTGCACGAAACAAAAACTCTTCAGAAATAATTTGAATCTCTGCCCTGATAATAGCAGTAAGAAATAATGATGCGTAAGGCCATTACAAACCATGTTTTCCAGCATAGGCTCCCAGTGAGAAATAGCCAAGGAGCAAACCACCTAAAGTGGGTCATCAGTCACCCATGGCCCTGTGACAGTGGGCACTGTGAAGACTGAAAGAGAAATGTCTGCCCTGAACAGCACCCTCACAAATGGCAGAAAATACCAGGAAAACAGGAACAAAAGATATGGCCAAGGATGGGGGCATCCTATCCAGACCCCAAACAAATCCCAACAATGTACTTGGTTGGTGAGGAGACCGGGCGTTTGACATGCAGTTTTCTCTTTCATTGAGTTGAGTATCTCTTGTCTTACACAAAAGACGTGCTTAGAAAGCTCTGTGAAGATCTGCCTCATTTCTCACATGTCCCAGGGAAGATGGACTACAGACAGCTTCCCAGGGAAGAGGAAGACTCAGAAGCACAGGCAAGGTCTTCATCAGCCTCTGCAGTGCCAAGGAACCAGAATGCCTGTCACATTCCCATCATCTGATGTCCCTGCCCCAGCAAAAGAGCTCTAGAAGAGCTGTCAGGTGTTGCTCTGGCACTGACTTGGTGGGAGAAGAGCATGGCATCCTCCCCCTGCCAGGGTGCCCAGGGTTTCCAAGGGTACTGGGCTATATCCCAGTTTTCAGCTGCAGTCACTTGGTACTTTTTTTAGAGGTATGAGGAAAATTGTGTGCACTCCCATGCCTGTCGGTGTAGTCTCTGAAGTTATGGTGAGGTTGACATTGCTCATCTGGGTGATGGAGAAGCTGACGAGCCAGTAGCCTTATTTGCAATGAACAGCAGCCCCACCAACATACTCCCTTTGCATATGCATTTTTCTATTGTTAATAAAGATGGGACAGGAAAGTAGCTCATCCGAATAGCTACTGACTGTTCCAGTTGCTGGAGTTTGCCATTGGTGAATAGGGAAATGTCTGGGTGCATGCATGGCTGGGAGGAAGGCACAATTGTTGAAAACAGAGTGATTGTCCCACCTCCAAAGAGCTCCAGACTCTGGTGTCCCTGCTGGGTAAGCCCTGGCACTCTCTCCGCCATCACTGTGAAGCAGCAGCCGCAGAGGGAGCTGCTTTGAAAGTACTGAGCTTGCTGATGGATGTGGGATATGAACTGCAAAGAAGCGACTCAAGATTTTTACCAGTGTTGTAGGCTCAACCCCCCTGGGTGCTCCAGTGAAGACACAAGTACATTGGGGGAAGCATACATTCAAGACACACAGAACTATAAATAAAATTCACATCAAGCTCAGCACTTGCCTCAATGAAACATTTATGCACGAAATTGCATGATGAAGTTGGATGTGCTGCCAGGCTGCCTAGTCTTTGCGATAATCTGGTCTTCCTCAGAATTAATTTTCTTGCAGTGTTTTGCACACAAGCACAGCAGGCAGTAACTCACTGCTGACCTGGGCAGTAGCTGAGGAAGAGTCTGATCATGTTGAATTCCACTGCTCCTGGCATAGGCCTATTTATGCAGAGCTGCATGAACATCCAGCTTTCTTATGACATTGAATCGCACAAAAAAAAAAGTCACCATTTTTACATGAAATAGCTTATAAAAAACAGCATATGCTAAAATGAGAGGTCAACCACCTCAACGCTGAAGAAGAAGGGCTTTCCTAAGCAGAGCCTGGCATGGTGCTGCTGGCCACAGCAGCCTTTGGGTGCGTCCTGCACCCCGCAGGAGCATGTGCAAAGTGGTGGAGTTCCACCAGGCGCACAGCCCCCAGCACCTCTGCCTCTAGCAAAGGACTTGGGTCATTACAGCCTCTCTTAAGCATAACTGGGCTCTGGAATAGGCTTATTCACTAGTCTGATCCTTTTTAATGTTGGGTTTTGTCTTTTGGAATCTGGATACTTCAATAAGGATTCGGCAGCTGCTGGTTCAGCTTTGCCTGTGCAGAATTCAGGGCTGACAGCTCTGGGCTCTGGCCCTTAACATGTAGGCAACTTCCTCACTCACTGCTCCAATTCCCTTCAGGCTGCACACTTTTTCACACCTTACAACAAATCGTGTTTTCTCTCTGAACCAGGAAACATAGGAAATTATCTTTTTTCTTTCTTCCCCTGACAGCTAATAGCAACTATAATAGAAATAATAGAAAGTTGAGAAACAGAAGGAGCTGGGAAGGGGGGAGGCAAGCGTCTAGAGAAGCAGACGGAGTTGGGGGGGGAAACCCCTGGATCTATCAAATAAATAGAGCAGAAATCTTTCTTGCTTGGCCTTTGTGGTGTTATTATTAGAACAACCACGCCTGAGTGCACTAAAGCCACACAACCTTCAAGCATCCACATTGAGCTCTGCTATGGCAGGATTCTTTTTCTGCTTGGCTAAAGGAGGGAGGGAGTGAGAGGATGTGAAGACAAGAAGGATCTGTACATGATAAATATGATCAATAAAACAGCTATTTGGAAATCTTCAAAAATCTTCTCATGAGAAGAGCCATTAGTGTATGTCTGTTTGACATAGGTTGTTAGGAAACCAGCCAATGTTAATGGATCCATAGAATGGAATGGAGAATCCATTTAAATGGTCTCTTGTCATTCTGTCATCCCATAAGACAAAAAAACCCAATTACTTTAACTCAGGAATGAAATGAAGTGATAGTTTATATGATTCATTTGTATAGTCTAAATTGATCGAAGCGCATACTAAAAATATATTAACAGTCCATATCTGATGCCTGAAATATAGCATTTCCTATCTTGGTATAGGCTTTTTTCCTTATTCAGTGTGATGTCCAGCTGTTAATAGCTTTACAGTTTCTATATTGCTTTATTTATTATGCATGTCACAATGATGCTGAAGGGCTACAGCCACGCGCAGGCTCGGCATTGTAAAAACAGCCTGCAGTGTAAAACACTGAGTAAAGGAAGTGCTGGCTGAAAGAGATACCTTATCCTCATTTCACAGAACAGAGGCATAGGGAGTCTTAATATTTAACGCCAGCTCCTAGAAGGAGCATATGGTGAAGCTTTGACTGCACATTTCTTCTAGATCTCAGCCCAGTGGTCTTTGTCTGCTGAATTACCCTGCCACAGGGTTAGCTTTTTTCTTTTAGTGGAAGTAAGAGATTCAATCCTATGAAGAAAATTAGATGTTCGGTAGTCCTTAAAGCTCACAGTCCACTCCTGTGGTTGCATCCTCTGGTTTCAGCTCCCAGCAATGGTGCCCAGTTCCCAGGGGCAATCAGCGAGGGCCAGGCGAAATGTCATTGCAGAAGAACAAGCAATGTGCAAAGGACAGGGAAGGAAATGCAAAGGACAATGTGCAAGGAATTAAATGGAAGCAGGTCCCTCTTTTGGCAGGCTTCTATTCACCAGTTAGCTTTTTCCCTTCTTTCCTCTTTCCAGGAGTTTTTTCAGAGCTTTGCTGCTCTGAGGTTGCGATGCTGTTCCTCAAACATCCAGACTAATTGCATTCATTGTGGGTTTATACTTACTTATGCTTGGGCCAGCATTGTCCTCCACCCTACCCAGTGCTGCTCCCTCCCTCTGAGCTTCTTCCCCATTGCAGGCTGAGAACATTCATCCCTTTGCGGCTTTTTTTGCCAGCACTTTTAGTTTCTGTTCTGGATCTCCTAGAAAATCCACTCCAGCTTTGAAGTATTTTAAAGGATTGGTCAGTTCAGTGAGTATTGTGCAGTATTTCTGCTTTCTTGCTGTCAGGGTTGGTATATTCTCTGTTACCATGAATCAGAGGTCCTGCAGGGAAAGGTAAGAAGACATGGATGGGTGCTGGCTGGGGCCATAGCACGATACTGTAAGCTCCTCAATGCCCTATCATTTGAAGATAAGCAATGTATGTGTGGTTTTTCTCCTGGGACAGCACTATGCACAGCTCTGCCAAGTCTGCTGGCTAAGGGAGACTTGTTGGGTGGCGAAGAGGTCATGCTATTTTATCTGTCAACAGCAATGTGTGTCTACAACAGTAGGTATGTAGCAGAGTTTGCATGGACTTGGTTTCATTTTTAAGTCTCACACAAAGTATATTAACCCCACTCCTACTCTTATCTGTAAAACACTGTTGCCAAGGCCAAAAGACCTTTCTACAAGTTAAATTTTGCAGCAAAATCTATTCTAGTCTGATGAAATTCCTGAAAATTTCATAAGTAGGTAAAACTTTCCACTCACTTACTGATACTCATCACAGACAACTAGTGGTGCTTCAGTCTAGACAGATTTTTCTGGGAGTAGGAAGGAACTGCTTGTGTCTGCCTTTTCATTAGCCTCCAGGGTACAATTTGTGATCATGAATATCATGTGCCCTCGGCAATACAAAGAATGGGTGGGGTATCATTACTATTGCTTAGAAATTTTTGTCCTGAGCTGAGATTCCCAAGGAGGAAGTGTGGCTCAGAACAGGATCGGGGCAAGTTGCTTTGTGTGTCAGTACCTTGTATGTAAAACAGACATAGTGCTTCGTTACCTTCAAGGGGTAAAGGAGATATAAAATCAGCTCGTGCAAGTGAGGTATTTCCCTACTGCAGTGATAACAAACAAAAATGCCATCAAAAGCTCTGCCTGCAATTTGGCAACATTATGTTTTTAAAATGCCAAAAATTTAATTAGTAAATCCTCATGATGAACACGCACTGACAGGTTGCCATCATTCATCCTACTACCTTCCTCCACTATCACTTTTTTCTCCCACCGGTGCCATTCCTTGCACTGACACCATACCAGCTGCATGGAGCAGCACTACAAATGTACTGAAAAATGAGTGAAACCCCACCTGCAAAAATCCACTGAGAAGCAAAGCAGGGCTTCTTGTTGGACAGAGAGTTTGGGGTCCCTTCACTGTTGCCAAAGCTCTGAGAACCTGAACTTCAGCACTGTTCATCATATTACACCACCACTTCCATCATGACACTTAAAAATTTTGGTGAACTGCTGGGGTTTTTTCTAATCAAAGAAACTGATAGTCTCTTATCATCCCACACATGGCAGCATGGTTCCTAGGTTTCTCCTCTTCTGTCTGCTCCCTCTTTCTTCTCCAACTCTACTTTCCCAGTTCTTTCTCTGTACAAAACACTGGTATGCCTTCAGGCTGAGTGAATGTTGTTTTGCATTAAAGAAAGCAACAAAATCAGAAAGATCAAAGGATCTCCACCAGAGACCCATTCTCTGCCATGATGCACTGACTACCCCTCAAAAAAGGGTAAGAGTGCAAAAGCAGGAAAGCAGATGAGAGTCCTGAAATATGCAAAGAGGAGTGCATGGCCAGTGGGGGGACCAACCTGAGGCACACAGCTCTTTGGCTGCTGAGGGGGAAGGGAAGCCCAGGAGGTACCTCCTGAGCATGAGGGTGCCTGCCTGTGTCACACAGTGCTGTCCTGTGAGCAAAACAGCTGCAGAAGCTCCTTGGCATTAGACCGGAGACTGTCTGTGTCGATGCCTGTGGTAGAAGGATTAAGCCCAGGGCTATACCTGAGGATGTGCCACCTGCTCTGCTGCATTATGTGGGCTGAGGATGAGCCTGCTCCCTGCTGCTGGCTGGGCCAGAGTGCTGGCATCTCCCATGGCCCTCCACCCCTGATTTGTCCCTTGGAAAGCTACCTGCTGTGTACGCTGAGGCAGGGCATAGTCCATGGGACTACCAAGAGTCCCAGCACTCCTGAGAAATTCTCTCAAACCTTTAGTGGACTTGACTCATACAATTTTCAGAGGCAGACTTCTGGGATTTCTCTCTAGAGGAACTGAAATGTTCCTGTCCCTCAGAAGTCCCTGCCTATTAAAGGAACCTCTTTTGATAGGTGACAGCTAAAGTCTTTCAGCAGGGCAAGCAGTTAATCTCAGTCATTGTGCCCTAGAAGGCAGCGGGCTAGCAACCTGTGTCAGAAGCTAGTTGTGTGTAACATGATGTAGTGAAAGAGCATATTGGCAGGAGAATGAGTAAATGGAAGACCTGTTCCTCCCACTGCCTTTGCTCAAAATGTCACTGTGGAAAGATTGCGTAGCTTGTTTGCATTTTTGTTTTGCTATCTGTAAAATGATTATCCCTTTGGTCCATTTATATAAAACACCAATATGGCATCATTTCACCTACTTGCCTCCATAGAGCCATTTGCAATCTGGTAAAAGGGCAGTGTCTAAATGCTAACTGGTATAACATGATGTGGAAACACAACGATAATGTTTGCTGCTGTTTGATGGGAGTAAGGGTGCTGTAACAAACCCAGTGCCTATTCTTGACAATGCTGTTTCCAGCAAGAACCTTTGCTTTTCAGCTAGGTTGATGGAAGAGAGACTAGAACTCTTATCTTGCACTCTGTTTTTATCCTACAGCTGTCTCCAACCTTGATGCAGAGAGCAAACTGAGTGTCTATTACCGAGCACCTTGGCATCAGCAAAGAAACATCTTTCTCCCTTCCACCAGACCGCCTTGTGTGGAGGAGCTGCACCACCACGCCAAGCAGCACCTGCGAGCCTTGCGCAGAGGTAGGCACTCCCTATGCTCCAACTCCACACATGTAACACCTCTTCATGGTCCAGTGCAGGCAGCAAAGGATGCTCAGGCACAAGCACACAGAACTATGAGCACTGGTCTCCGCTGGGACTCTGGTACTCAGGCTAAGAAATCAGAACTGAAGAATCATAGAATGGTTTGGGTTTGAAGGTACCTTAAAGATTATCTAGTCCCAACCCCCTTCACAAGGGCTGAAACTGGAGCCCAGTGGTATTAGTCTCAACAAAAACTGAGCTGTCTGCTCAGGGTTTCCAAGCATGATACTGGAAGAGGCCTTTGTCCTTCAAGAGTGGCAGCTGAAAGTCAGGTGATAGATGTCCTGGACAGCTTGGAAGGGTTGGCAGGTCTCTCCTTCCCAGGCTAGGGAACATTTTCTGGCATCGCCTAACAAACTGCAGACCTGTAGCCTCAAAGCAACACAGAGAGGAAGCAGGAGCAATCAGGGTCATAACCAGGCTCTTGGATCCCTGCCACAAAGAGAATTTACTAGATGCAAACATCTGCATGGTCCTACAAAGCACATTAAAGGGAAGGCAAAAGATGGAGAAAGGTCAGTTTTCACTGGGAGCCTAACCAAGGGAAAATTATTACCAGGACGCAAGTTAAAGCAGGCAAACAAGTCTTTCTTCTGGGCCATAGGGAAGGAGAAAATCCATGCAGGTCACACTAAAAATGTTCAGCAGCAGCCTCCTGTCTTGAAGCGTTTTGCACCAACAGCTCTAATTGCCTTTGCTCATTTATTATTGTTATTAGCTTATTATAATAATCAATTACTTAGAACTGCAGAGCATCTGTTAGCTGGATAAGATGTTCCAATTAATTACCACATTTGAGCATCTCTGCAGGTTTTAGGTCAGGAACACACTGTGGGTGCAGTATGTCTTCATAGCATGGCAGAGAGTGATACAGCCAAATTGCAACCACAGTAGTGCTCGAGTAGAGCAGAAGTTCTTTCTGTTCTCAGCAGCTCTGCTTTGTAATTGTCCCAGAATCCGGCTGATCTTTGCCTGCCATCTTGTGGACAGGAGAAATACTGACAGCACGGGAAGGCAGCTCCAGCAAATGTCTCATCAGTTTAAAGTTACAAATCTCTGTTTTGGCAATTTCCCATCCTCCACAATTAATGGCAGCTGTGCAGGTCATGTGCTGCTTTATCTTATTTTCCTAATAACTGCATATATGGGGATGAAATTTTAATCTGAAATTTGCTCTAAACATGTTTATTGTATCTCAACTCTCTCTTCTATCAGAATTTCATTATTTCTTTATCTGTTTAACCAGGAGCCATTAAAACTAAATTTTAGGTCAGAAATCAGCTATGCTAGCAGCAAACATTGTTGACTGGATCACACTTAGTGGAGCAGGTGAATATATTATCTCCTTCCAGCAGCACTCCATGCAAACAGCAATTATCTAACTGTCACCTAAAATTAGAGATTGGAAATCCATGAGCATTCTCCCATTCACTTGGAACGTTCCAGAGACTTGGGACTGATGCTGGAAGAGGACTGAATATTGTGAGCCCATGGTGAAGGAAGACTCCTATGGGCCTAGGGTGGTTAAAGATCTTGACTTTTCCAGGATGATCTCCTTCATGCTGGAACCTGAGCACTACCACTGCAACAACCTTCATGATGTCAATCCAATGCTCAGGACCTAGCACTGCCATGCAGCCAGGGAATAAAATCCCACCTGGAGCTATGTTTCTTTTTTTCCTGTCAGAGCAATATATTTTATATGTGTAGAATGCAGGCGTTAATGCATCTCAATATTTCAAGGCAACAGGAGCTGCAGGTTCCTGTTGGAAATCAGGCCTTGGGTCTCAAGTACCTAGAAGGTAGCTCCTTTGTCTCTTGGGATAAATGGTATAAATCTCATTTGGAGACAATGCAGCTTCAGTGCGTATGCTGGGTTTGTTGTATGGGCATTGCTCTTCTGGGAGCACGGATGTCCAGTAAGTGCTTCTCCCCTTCAGTTGCAACAGGGTTTGTACCAGTCACTGGGGAAGCGAATTTTTGTCTTTGGAGTCCACTGTCCTAAACCTGTCTCTGTTGTGCTGTTAATAGAGATATTTGTATGTTTTTAACGCTTTGAAAGACTCATATCTTCTTTCTCATCCAAAACAGAACATCGAAGCCGAGGTGATAACAGAGAGCAAAAAGTCCAAGGCTCCATTGCTGTGGTGGCTCCCCCCTTTCCTCCCTTCCCTGCAATCTGCAGCCAAAAGAGGCAAGCGATAAAGAACCGGCACTTGCTACCAGTAAGTCTTTCACTACAGCTACCACACACGAACACATTATTAACATGGCAGGACCTAAGTGTGACAGGGCTTCACAAGTGTCCCCTCCCCAAGCCAGTGCAGATACAGCAGAGTTGACCTTAAAGACTGTCAGAAGTGTAACACAGGTCACAGCTTCCAGCAGCCTGCCCAGGGTGGCTGTTGTCAATCAGAAACCTCTCATTTTTCACCCGTGGCCAGCACACGTATGCTCTCTTTCACACACTCCTCCACAGTCCTTCACGTTCGCCACTCAGGCTGTACAGGTAGCACTTTGAGGACCCTCCCATAATTTCAGAAGGTGCTGGAATTTCAGCCCTGGCATTAGCATTGCCAGGAGCCAAGAGCTCAAGGACTTTGAGTGCTGGCTTGAGGTTTGTGTGTGTGCAGATATGTTCAGGAGCATGTCCCCAGCTACAAGAAGCTACACTTTCCATAGTCATATTTTGCAATGTTCATCTCCATGCAGATTTTTCAGATGTTTCATGTCTCACACATGTCCTTGCAACCAGCCAAGCAGAAACTCCACCTGAAGATCTGGTCCTGTATGTCTGTGCTGACTTGCCACTGCTGCATTAATTTGAAATCAAATTAGTGTTGACAATATGGTATTTATCAATGTTAAAGGAAATGTGCTAGATTCACAACTTTAACTCTGATAAGGTCCACAATTCCCACTGGCTTCAGCTGGACTTTGGGACTTCTATGTTTCTCGGTGTTTTACTCACAAAAGTGCCGTATTAGCTACATTAAGCCATTGCATTATTTAAAAGCCGTAGGTCAGACCTGGACTTGAATTTTAAGTGAGGCACTTGTCTAATGCCAGCCCTCAGTGGGGTGGTCATAGATCTGTTCTGCATCTGCCAGTACAAGGACACTGGCATCTCGAGAGATGCTACACCTGTGAGTACATTATAAGCTTGGTGATGATTCCTTAACTACACTGAATCATCATTTACTTATCTTAAAAATCCAAGTGCATTCATTCTAATCCATTATATTAACCATATTTAAATACTATAATGCTAAAGCACTCACAGTGTAAAAGACTCAGTGTAAACGAGTCACACCTGCCCAGGGACCAAAACATCAGCTAATCAGTCCATAGGAAAAGTTTTGCTTCTCATTTAAAAAGCATGAAATACATAATAAGATTTGGATTCGTTTGATTGTTCTGGCTTTTTGGCTGCTTATCTGGCTAATTTTGAGGACAGCATCGCCATCACTGCAGGCTTTGAACAGGTTAAATTTGCAGGCCTTAGGATTCAAATTAAAGAAGATATCCTGACAGCATAGAAAAGAGTTTGAAGACAGAAAGAAGAAACAGGCTGACTTGTTTCTTCTTTATAAGTCATCATCAAAGCTAGTGCTGTTGTAGGGTCACTGAAAGGTAAAGGGAAGGTGTTGCCATGTTAAGGAACAGAACTAGTTACAGATGATAGTTTGGACAGTCTATTGAACATAAAGCTCTCCAAGTATCAGATGGGGAACAAGGCATCTCTTTTGAAACTGCATACATGATGCTTAAAGGCCTGAATCTCTGCTGTGTTTGGAAAAATACCAGTGCATTTTAGACATTACTTCCATCTGTGGAATACAAAATAATAACAAATAGTGAGCAACTGTCTGAGTCCTGTATTGGTTGATAAAATTAAGAAATGTTGAATGCAGATGTCTTGGCTATCTAAAAGTCTACTTTTCTCTTTTCAAGAAGGAAAATATTAAGCTTTGTGCCCACCCATATCAGACCTCCTTTTGGAAGCTGACCAGGTTCAGTGTTCCTCTAAGGAGAAGCAAACAAGATCTGCTTGGAGAGCCGTTGTTCTATTGATTTCAAGGCATCTGGCAATGTTCTACTTTGGAAATTGCAAATACTCCACAGCCAGAGTACTTCAAAGTGCCTTGACCTATTTCTGAGAAAACCCCTTCTAGCAGGGCAACTTAAAAATTAAAGAGAATAAGGCAAGATGAAGCTGCACATGAATGTTCTGTCTGGCAGAGGTTAATCAGAGATTTTTACAAGACACTGCAACAGTGAATGGCTAATTGATATTGTGCCAGCCTTCATGATTTAACGATACCATTACAGGAGAAAGTTGAGAATGTTGTTATTGGCTAGCTTGCTCTTTTTGGCATAAGCTTTTTGACATCTGCAAAAGTTTATCTACTTCAGGGACCGTCAGTAATGTTTGATATCTGATTCCAGTTGATGGTATCATCTAAACATCAATGAACTAAAGATGCTAAATCCACAAGAATTTTTGTTCATGGCATAGCAGTTTGTTGTGTATTCCACTCTTCTGATGCATTGGGAAGGTGCTGAAGGGAGTAATACACAACCAAAAAAGCCTATTTTTGTGTTTCTTTTAAATTAGGAAAGGTATCAACAAGAAGCTGGGAAATTTTTGAAAGTTACAGGGTCTGACCTTTCCAAACTGACTATCTAAATGCATGCATTAAGATACTCAAATAAGAAACTTGATTTTGAGGAATGTTCAAATTACCACTGTGAGACCTGTGGGAACTACCACTACTTAAAGTTACTGAGAAAACAGGTCCCCTATATCTGAGTCGAGGCTCCCTACATGTGTACGTTTTGGCTGCTGCTGTTATTGCTACCAATTAGGTGGCTAGGGCTCTTCCAAAGATCTTGCATATTGTATAGTAAAACTAGAGAATCAATCACAACAGTTGAAGATTCACTTTTAATCACAACTATGTTTAAAGGGAGAAAGATGCCAAAGTCCCACAAATTCCAAGAAAGGACAAATGAATTCAAGTTCAAATCAAGTAATGCCAGCGTAAATGGGTCTGGAAGGACATTTTGGACTGTTCCATCATAAGATCATTTTGTTGTGGAGAAAGAGTAGAGAACTAGAAATGGCATGGGCTCTTTTGTGTCTACTCTTGTTACAGGAAATTCTGTGATTTGGCTGATGAAAGGTCCACTTAGACCAAAGGCCATAAGGGAATCCTTCAGGAAAGAGTATAAGAACAGGGCATGGTTTATGCTGTTTATTGTCCCATATTCTTCCAGTGTCATACAGAAACTGGTTACAGAGTTCCTGAGCCAGAGATCAAACACAGAATAATAGCCACCAAAGAACCTGTGTTGACTGTGAGATTTATTTAATCCAATTTTTTTAGCAAATTTACACCTTCAGTCTCAACAGCATCCTGTGACAAAGACTTCAAAAATCGATATGAAAATGTAGCTTTTGTTTGTTTCAAACCAAATACCTCATAATTTTAGCATATCCTTTCTGGTTCTCAGACTATGAGAAACAGTAAGCATTGCTTTCTCATTCCCTGTCTCCATGCTCCTCATGTTTTTGCAGACAAGACTTCACTTATCCATTCCAGTTATTCATTTTTAAAGCTGAAAAACTGGCATACCTGGTCTCTCTCTACACTAAAGAAATGTACAAACAAACACATTTAAGTTATCATCCATTCAGGCATTTTTGCCAATGAAGAAAAAGAAGAAAAACCCAAACCAAACAAAAAATAATCTGAGGAGAATATGGGAAAGTTATGGACTTGCTAAAATGAGGAAAATATTTCTTACACATGTTCCCATGACAACCCTGCCTGTATCACTCCTGAGGCCAGTCACTGAGTGTGAAGATGCTGTGTCATTCCAACTGCATTTCAGACTTCTCTTTAATTTTTTTTGCATTTTTTCTTTCTTGGGTTTCCCCAAGTCCAGCCAGTAAATCTCTGAAATTTCAGTATTTCAGTTCAGAACATTATAAGACCACACTTTCTCAATCCCCACATGGCACAGCTATTATAATAAAACCAAGGAGATGGAGCAAGGAACTCAATATTTGGAAATTTACAGTCACAGCTGCACAAATTTCAGTGTCAGTTTATTCATAATTATAATCTGAGCCAGAATCTAGGGGACCAGAAGCAGGAGGGTTTTTTTACAGACAGAGGCCTCAGCTCAGGAATGTATAGGGAAAATAATGCATTGGGTAATTTTATTCCATCTCCTTGCCTTCGTATGGTCTGCTTTAGGATACTTTGTGCAGCAAAGGGAAGGAAGTACAACTGAATATACTAACTTTCACACAGCTTTGTGCTGAAGCCAGATGAAGTCTCAGTAAGAAACAACTGAATTAAGGGACAGGCATGAGTTGGGCTCTGCACTTTCTGTGTGCAAATCCTGCCTGAAGCTGTCAGAAATAAAAGGTACCTGACATTATTCATCAGACTAAACTCGTATAGCACTGTTTGTGCAATGAGCCTACTACTCTGTATTGTGGGATGTTTATTTTATACCTTTATCTGCTGAAATGCCACGTGTGGTATGACTTCTGTCACAAAACATGTCTTAGTTTTGTCTTTACCTTGTCAAAACACCGGAGCAGTACATTAATCGTTAAAGGATTGTCAGTACTTTAGCTGATCACATTTGTGATGCTCCAAAAGAAAAGAAAACACCCACAAGCAGATAAAATAAAAACTTGAGGAGAATGAAACATACAGAAATATAAACATTGGGAGCAGGCAGGTGAGCAGGGTTGTGATTTGCAGCAGAAATAGCACAGTCCGAAATGTTCCCATTATTTTCTCTTCAGCATCAGTTGACTATATAAGAGAGCTGCTGTATAGTTATGAATTTCTAATTAAGTAGTCAACTGTGCTCTGAAAATACTGGAAAGCTGCTAGCCTTTTATTAGTATTTCTTCTCCTTTCTCTAGACCTTTTGTTTTTCTAACATGTAAATAAATACCATTTTACTTAACTCCTGTGAGTTAAGGAAGCAGCAGGCTCTCCATTTCACAGGCAGAGAGAGGGAGGGAGAGAGAGAGGTTTCAACCAGAGCCCCAGGACTCAGTACGGTACTCATGTGAATGTGGGATTAAACCTTAGTTCACACTTACTCTACATGTTGCCTTTTCAGTGCAAGAATGGCTGTTCTCAAATGAGACGTCAGGATGTACTGTACATCTTATTTCTGTGCTCCCATAGGGTGAAAGCAAACTGTATGTTTGTTCTGTTTGCTGGAGACAACAGAGTACATAAAGCTTGCAGATGCTGAAGCTACATGCTGATGCTCTGCTTGGGTGAATATCACCCACTTTATTCATAAGGTTATCCTGGGAGGGAAATTTCCCCCACCTACTGCAATAAAAGCCTGAAGTCAGAAATAATATTGATCCCTTATGCTTTTGTTAGCTGCAGCTTGTAGGCAGCAGGAGTCAGAAATAATCCTCTGGAGAATAGTGCTGTGCAGCAGTGTGCACCAGCCGCCTCCTGCCCTCACCAAGGCTGTGCCGGCCCTGTGCTGCTGGGGGCTGTGATGCTGCCACCTCAATCTCTTGTGAGATAACACCTTGCCTGCCTGATCAACACAGCTGAGGGGGAAGGAATCAAATCAGCCATGTCTAAATTCAACAAACATGTTGAGGATAAATGCTCTTGATGAGGCTTTAGCATTCTCAAAATTTCATTAACTGAGGAAAAATTGGTTCTTTATTCTTGGGTTTATGCTTTTCCCATCACCATTGCACTGTGTTCTATGGGCCCTGTGCGCTAACTTTGAAATCTCAGAATCTCCTGTAAGGCAATCCCTGTAGGTAAGGCAGGCTAGGTACATGATTTAACACAAATTATGCTTCTTGAATCAGTCTTTCCTACGTTGAAGATGCCGAACAACAATCGTGTCTCAGAGCTTTGAGGGATGGAAAAGAGAAGGGGGGCAGAAGTGGCATTTTTGTCCTGTTTTTGCCCATTCATTTCCTTCTCCAGATCCCAGCTCTGAGACAATAAATGGGCAGACTCATAAATTGCCAGGCTGGCAAGTTTGTCAACGGCTGATTTGCTTCTTTGTCACTGTCCTGATGATATTTGAAGGTTTTAATTAATTAAAATGGTTAATCATGACTTCTGACTTAGATATGTGCAAGCAATGCTCTTCCTAAAGTCAGGGTGAGAGTGTTCAGGGATGCTTCATCTCACTCCAAGTTAGGTGCTGAAGGAAAGTGAGCTGAATTGCTCCTCAGCAGAGCCACTATCTCCTTCTCTGCAGGGGAAGCTCTGTTGACTAGTTCAGACTTGGACATCTGACTATTTTGTTGTAGTGCACAGAAACCAAAGACTTTCACATTGAAGTGACATGGAGCACTGAGAAATGAGGTCACGTGCATATGCAACAAGATTTTTACTGCAAGGCAGTTTCACGAACACAATGGCACCTCTGCAAGTGAGGTTGATGGGATAGCTCAGGAAATAGAACTGTTCACATATGTCAGTGACAAATCTCTATTCAAGCAATTATGCACCAGTTTAGTTTCAAAGCAATCTTAGCCCATTAAAGAAAAATGCACATTTAAAGTATTCCGGCTTTGTATTTAACAGAATGATTATCACTATTTCTGTTTGCCAAGCACACCCACACAAAAGAAATTCACTTTTAAAACTGCCTAACCTCAGATTTGCCCATCAAACCAGAACAGCCTTGGGTTTATAATAATAATTTCTTGATTAATTACGTGTTTAATCAGGACATTTAGAGATATTATAGTCTTTTGAGTGAATGAGAACTTCTGAAAAGCAGCAGCTCGCTCTCTCCCCCAGCATGGAAGTGCTGAAATGCTGAGGCTGCTGCTCAGTGCCAGCATGCCTCAGCTGCCCTAACGATGGGCACCACATGGGAACAGGCACTAGGTGACCTCAGGATCCTTTGGTGAGGCAGTGGTATCACCAGCTTTCTCAGGAGCACAACTGTGATAGCAGAAACTGAAATTTTGCTGGTCATCTTCATTTTTGTCCTATCTTTACTGATAGGAACCTACCTAGGAAGTTTTTCCTGCCATGCTTAAGCAGGGTCCTGAGTCTTTGGCACATCAAAGGATTGCTGTAGGTATGTGGAACCAGACAAGAGTTTGTTTTCTCAGAGGCACCTGGCAGAGTGGCACATGGGTGAGGTAGGAAAGTGCTGCACTGATAGGACAGGCAGATGAGTAACCACATCTTGCTTGTGTGGACTGTAGCCCACACTGTTATCTCTGAGACAAAAGTCGAGGTCCTGCTGTTTCTCTCCTGAACAACTTGCACCCGAGTGGCTTGTGCAAGTAGCTGTGCTTGGAGCTGAGGGCAGGAGGTTCCTCCTGTCCTGTTCTCTTTGTGCACTGACAATCATAGGCCATGGGATATTGCAAAGATTTTCACATCCTGAACTCTTGTCACCACAGCAACATAAGTCTCCCTGCGTCTTGACCCTCCCCAGAGGTCTTCTAGCACCTTCTATGAGGAAGTTGAATTTCAGGCATACTGGTAACTGCAGTCAGTCTGCCTAGAGCAGGTGACTGGAAACTTGGTCATAGGACCAAGCTGAAATCATCCTTGGGTATCTGAGGAGTAAGCAGACTGAAATGGTTGATGCATTCAGTATCTCCACAGCCTTTGTTGCATGAACAGAGGTGTTGCTCCTGAGATAAGGACTCTTCCCAGCTTGGGAGAACTGGTTTTCCACTGGCCTGGGCAGAAACTAAGCTGCTGGAAATGTTCATTGGCAACAGCTCTCTTGATTTCCCCTGCTCTGCTCTCCTGTAAGGCTTATGGATAACTCATGTGGAGGCTTCCCATGGGCACATGGGAACCAAGAAAAAGCAGATGCTGTATATGTAGTAAGAGAGGAGGAGGAGATGGAGGATTAGGCCTTTTAAAACTCACTACACCTCTTTCTTGAGAGGAGACTGTATAATGCAAAGTCTTTTAAACTGAGGTTGGTAGTTCATCTGTCACAGCAGTGTTGATAATGACTGATAATGACTGGGAGGAAAAACATTCATAGAATTATTTGGCACTAATAGTCTGCTAACTAATAAAGGGTGAGATAATAACCCCTACCAAGAAACACATGCTGGAGATTTCCAGGGTGGTCGACAGACCTGTTTTCTTTATCTATTTTTTTGTTTGATTTCCTTTTTCAAAAGAAGTCAGTTGTCCATTCCTCCTTGGTTTTGAGAAGTGGACATTGCAACAAACAAACTGAAGTTTCTGACAGAAGAGGATTTTAGACGTGTAGGGATTCAGCAAGGCCATCACTGTTTATCCTTTCAAATGTTAAAAAAGTGATAAAAGGCTAGTTGGCAGTTGTCACCCTGGCACAGTGATTGCAACCTTAGAGAAGGAACAATATCATCAGAAACGTACAGCAATCAATGAATTTCATAAATCACCATCATTATTTATATCCATTTCTTTAAAATTGAAAAAAGAAATTGAACAAAAATTCCCTTATATTATGAAATAATTTACATTTATAATGTAATTGGATATGTATCTTGCACTGCTTCAGCTCCAGGCAGAACAGAGTTTTGAGTTACCAAATCAATACAAGGCATTCTCAGGACAATTTAAGCATGTCTGTACAAGAAGGTTGAACCAATTTCACTGCAGTTTTGTCTAATCCAAGTAAGCATAATCAGCACAGACTTCACAGGGGTCCAAACCAATCTGTTGTGGGGAATAAACCCGTCAGTTGGAAACAGGGTGAAAATCTGTGCTCATTTTGGCTCTGATGCTAATATATCCAGACAAAAATTATGTGCTTTTAGCAGAATCATTTTGTGTATATTTTTAATTTTAATTTTTTTTTTTTCACATTTCACATTTATAGTTTAACAGCACCCGTTCGCCCTCCCCAATTGAGTGTTGCCACATGACCCCCTGGAGTAGAAAGGTACTGGAAAAACAAGCAATCCTCAATTAACAGCCCTGTCTCGCTCTTCTCCCTTCCAGATCCTAACCCTTCCTCTTGCTTGCTTTTCACTTGCTAACTTTACTGCGCTAAAAGAAGCCGTTTCTGTTTTTCTCATGTTAGTAAGACACAATAATAACTTTTTCCCCCTTCTTTCGTTCTTCATCTTGGATGGGTTTCAGGAGATCAAGGCCACAAACCCGCCTCCCCCTGTCACCTCCTTTAAAAGGCCTGAACTTGGACAGACTCGATAGCATTAGCGATTGCATTTAATTTTCTTGCAATGTTTTGCAACTGCCCCTTCTTTTTTCCTAAACGGTAAGAAATGGTTCGGACAATGCCACACTGACAACAGGTATTTATTCTCTGGCCATTTGGGGATGACACTGTTTGGAGAGGAGGAGCTCTGGCAGCCAGGGTCACTTTGCCGGCTTTGTCCAGCACTTCATTGTCACCCAGCGAAGGATGAATTCGGCAACAAATACAGCCTGTATGTGTGTGTGTGTGTGTGTCCACATGCCTGTTCGTGTGTGCAAGGGTGGGTTTTTAGCATGCATGCATGAAACTTAGGGCGGGGGGGGGAGTTACCTAGGAAACAAAGTCTTTTGTGCTTGAAGTTTATATGAGCTATTCACGTCTGCCGGGAATCGGCACAAAAGCTGCAGGCAGAAAGAAGGCTGCAATGTTTGACTGAAATCCTACGTGGGAAAGGGGGGTTTTCTGCGGGCAGGAGAAGAGGAAACGTGCAATGTCTTGGGTCTGGGGGTGCTGCGGGAGGTGACGCTGATGAGGTAAGTAAGTGCCCTCTAACAGTTTAAATAGTAGCTGCCGAGTTAAAATCTTTAATGCTTTTGGGGCCGGGACATAAACGCTGTTTGGCAAGCCTGAGATGGTTAATTCCCCCAGGATTTGTGAGGAGCCTGGGCGGAGGAATGGCAGAAGTACAATGGCAGACAGGGCATGATCCTGCAGTGTTCAACACCAGCCTGCTCAATGCCCTGCCATGGCAATATAGAGCAACATTTTATCTTTGCCCTGCTTGCTACCAAAACTAAAACTGGCAAATAAAGTGTAAACAGCAAGCATGAAGGAGAGAAGGCTGGTAGTTAAGCAGCTGGGAATTCAAGACTGAAGAGAAAGCCGGTCTGAAAGGGATTGCACTTCATTTTTAAAAAATGAGAGGCAGACAGATGTCCTGAGCTGGCCAAACAGTTGTCACAGCTTACAGAAGAATGTATGAATGGACGAAGGGAGGGAAATTCGGCAGAAAATGGTAAAGGTAAGTGTTTCTCCCCTCTGTCTCTTGCTAACAAAACAGAAACTTTTTTTTTTGCAAACAAAGAGACCCCCAAACCCAAGCTGGCAGCCAGCACCACATGAAAACACACTTGCTTTATTTCTCTTTGCAAGAGAGAGTGTTGGGGGATTTGTTGTTTCTTCCAAAAGAAAACAAACCATCTGTGTTTCTTCCATGCTGTTTACTTTTCTCTCTGTTTCTTCATCTTCAGTATCTAGTACTTCTTGTAGTATGCTATAAAAATATGCATGGTTTCTAAACAATCTTTTGAATTTCTTCTGGTGGTGGCTACTCTTTTCTTTGGTTGTTATCCCCCTGTCCCAGCACTGTCAACACCTGCCACTTCCCACCACACAGCTATTGGATGGCTGTACTATGGTCTGCTCTTGGTCTGCGTTTGTACAAATGAAATGCAAATGGTTTTTCCAAAGTATAGAGGAGTCTTCTTTTAAACTTTGGACCTTCTGATGCTTGAATGAATGGTTATATGAGTTGCAGTTGCAAATGGGAGCCCACATGTCTAATGCTTGTGGTAACTGAGGATACACTTGCCATGGCTACGCACAAATGCAGGATATGCCCCTTCAAAAAGGGGAGAGGTCCTGTAAATGTCACTGTATATGTGCTGAGTTCCAGTATGTTGAGGTGTTTTTCTCCTATGAGCAGGATGTTAAGTTTCCATTGGAGAATGGCTGGTGCTGTGTGACTTAGCTAGAACAATTCCTTCCTGCATCCCTATAATTGATTTCTAATTTGTATGTCTGCTTTGTTTAAAAATTAGACTTGTGTGCTTGAATGGGAGATACTGATTTTGAATGTATTCATTTGCAGTCCCATCCACCTGAGGACGAAGATACAGATGTCATGTTAGGGCAGAGGCCGAAAAATCCAATACATAATATCCCTTCTACACTGGATAAGCAAACCAATTGGAGTAAAGCACTACCTCTCCCAACTCCAGAGGAGAAAATGAAACAAGATGCCCAAGTGATTTCTTCTTGCATTATCCCCATCAATGTCACTGGTACAAATCTCTTCTATTTCTTTTTGTATTTATTGCATGGTTCAAGGGAGGTCAAGTACTTATTTTGTTTAATTTACTTGAAGTCATGGGATTGTGCAGTCTGGGGGCAAAGACCCTAGCTTGAAGATTTAGTTTCTGAAAGACAGTGGGTTAAATTCATCCCTTATGCGTGACTGCTGGAGTCACCAAAGCCGCATCTAGGATTAATTTGGCCCGTATTTTCAGTCATGTTATATGGTGTAACATAACCCTAGTTCCCTGTATAAACAATGTACTTTTGTTGTGTATATAACCTACAATCTGTATTTACAACGACCTCAAATAAGTTTTTGAATGTAGCTTACTGAAATAATGCAGAAAGCCACCAAAATTAATCATATGATTATCATGTGTAGCAGGAGAAGAGAAACTAGAGAATGTAGGCTACTATTTGCAGTGCTTTAAACATGCAAGGCATGAATGTGTAGCATGCAAACCATCGCTCTGAGATCTCTTTACATGCAGCTATGCTGAAGGTATAGTAATGGCATTTTCTTTTATTTCTATAACATTTGGATATATCTGACTAGATTTATTTGAAGGAGAATTTCTTTTATAGAAGCAGAGGTGTATCACTTATTAAATGTGATAGATGACTTATTTCCAGAATCAAATTATCAGGCTGTTTTTCTCCTTCTCTTTTTCTCTTTCTTTCCTTCCAGAGGGCTATGGTAAATGTAAAGTTGATCTGAGTCTTCCTCAATAATATTTTCAAGTACCAAGCTTTAATTAACTTAAGAGCATAAAGTGGGCTCATTTCCAGAGTTATAGACTTCCATGTAACGAATCAGGAAAAAAGCAGGGGACTTTCAGTTAACCTTCATTCTCCAGAGAAAATATTTGTATTTAACTCTATTTTCTCAGTAACTGGGGGGTTGGGGTAAGGTCACAGCCCCTCACTTCCCATTGTTCTTCTCCACGTCTATTAGTGGTGCACAAACCTTCCTGCAAGACAGGCTGTAGGATTCACCATGGTGCTGGAGAGCTGCTGGAGGTGCCTAGAGTCCAGCTTCAGCTCACAACCAAGGCTTTTGGGCTTACAGCATCATGATGACAAGTCCTCATCTGCTCCACCGTCAGCTGCATGGATCCTCCCAGTAACAGCAACACAGTCCCAGTTCCCCTCGGTCCTGGCAGAGGAGGTGACACTGCACAGTGCCACCAGCTCTGCCTGCCTGTGGAGGTGGCAGCCAGGAGTGGGTGTCCCTTTCCCTGGGACAGTGCTCTGGCCACAGGAGGACAGGCAGCTGGCCAGCAGAACTGCCTGCATACACCCTGCTCGGCTGCAGGTGGGGTGGCAGCTGGTCAAGGTCGTAGGCTGGGCACTGCCACTGGGAATCCCCATGGAAAGTCATAGATAATGTGGTGTATTTCCACAAGGCAAAGCTGGTGATGCTCCTTCTAGTTTCAATATAGGACCCTAACTGGTGCAGGCTTTCTAACAGGGCTAATGTCACCTAATGCAGCCAGAGGACAGTTAGGTCTGGGACCAATGTTAACTTTTCCAGTAATAGCCATTTTTGCCTAGACTCCACCTGCCATACATTGGAACCAAATTTCCACTGATCAGTTTTACAGATCAAGAATGGTATGTAATCTTCTGGATGTTTATGTGTATCATTCTCATTAGCACTAATGGGAATAATTTGTATGCGTCACGGGGAAGAAATACCCTCTTCCACTTTCCTCTTGGAAATGACCTCCATGCATCTGGCACACAGAGCATGTTCGGCTAACTCACAGTTGCTGAAAAACCAGCAATGATGCTGACTGATTTTTTGTTTCAAACAGTTTGCTTTTAGTTCTTTGTTTTTGTTTTTTAAGCTTCTCCCAACCCTGAGAAATGTTCACTTTTTTGAAAATGATTGTTGTTGGAGTTTACGGCACTTTTGTTCCATATTAAAGAAAGTTCTTCCTCTGCTTATTCCAGGGGCATTGGTGGTTACAGGACATCTGTCTGAAGCCTCTATTTCACTGTAGTAGATTTCAAGAAGAACTTTTACAAGAAAGTTACTTTTTAATGTTTTACATTGTTATGTAATGTAATATGTATGTGTATGTCTGTGTATAATTATGTTTTTTATAATTATACGCTATTAAAATAGAGCTTCTTATCAGGATTTTTTTTCCTGTTGTTTGGTTTAGTTTGTTCATTTTTCTTAAGATTACAAACCACTGTACCAGCAATCCTTATGTTAGTATTTTTATGGACCTGGCACATTTTTTCCAACCTGTCCCATGTCAACTTTAGAGAGCGTGAGTGAGTGTACAGTTGTGCAAAAAGCCAGCACAGATAGGCACTGGCCTTCTGGTCAGCCTCCTTTTAACTCTATTTTAACTAGACAGTGTAAAATCAAACTGAAAGACACTTCCCTGTGCTAATGGCACGGAAACAGACAGAAAACAAGGAATTCTCACTTATTCTGTATGAAGGTGGTCATAAATAAATGTACTCAAGAACTTGTGCTTCTAAATCTAAACTGAGAGTCTTGATTGCGTGACCTAAGCAGACTCCCACCGTGTGCTGCACACATGGGAAAATCAGGCCACTTCCTAATGTATGCAAATAAATAGCAGCTCCCCGTTAATGTCACTTTTGGCCACGTGTCATTGTCACAGAGAATGCTCTCTAAACTTGCATGGGGACTTGGCCCCATTTTAGCTGTCTCCTTCCTTTTTGAAATGTTAGCTCCCTTGGCATATTGGTCTCCTAAGAAGCACCCAACTACTGCAATATGGCATTATAACTTTAAAATGTTTTCTTAGGCTTAGTTGCTTAAAATAAGTCAGGCTACAGCTGAACAGATAATGCTTTGCAGACGAGTTACTGTCATTGTCCCTATGACAGATGGATAAATAGCTATAAGAAAGATGCCCTGCTACCAAGAGCTCTCTATTTGCCTTCCTGATTTTCTTTCCTTTTCCTGTTCTTTTTCTTTTCATGCCTTCTGTTATTTTTGGCAGACCAGGCTGCTGAGGGGGAGCTGGAATTAGATGTAAAACTGTGATATACTGTAATATAATTTACATAAGAGCTACATAAGGGCTCCCTTATGTTTATTCACAGGCTTAATCCAAGCTTACATACCTCCACTGTGTTCCAGCCATGAAAATTTGTTTACTGTTTCTAAAGGCTAATGAGACCTATTTATGGGTTGCAGGAGTTGGTTTTGACAGAGAGGCTAGTATACGCTGCTCTCTTGTTCATTCACAATCTGTACTACAGCGGAGACGAAAGTTGAGGAGGAGGAAAACCATCTCTGGCATCCCCAGAAGAGTGCAACAAGAAATAGGTGTAGTATAAATACAAATCTTCCATAGATAGCTTTCTAACCAACTTAAATTGCAGGGATAGGAGCTGGTAGCTAGCCTTCCAAAGAAATGAAACCTTGAAAGTGTAAATGCTTGTGGAGTTTAGGAATGACGTGTTTTGTTCTTTTGATTTATTGCAGTAAGCAAAGCTATATTACTCCATATAGCCTTGAAGGACCAGGGGCCTTACTGAGTAATATAGATGTACGTGTTCAGCTCTTATTGTGTAAATGTTAATCAGTCCTTTTCTTTTCATTTTATTTCTGTTATGAACCCATAGTTATGTGCATAAAAAGTAACTAGATTAAGTGAAAGTTTTTTCTTGCGTCAGGGGAGCCTAAGGTAAAGAACTGACAGATGTTACTCGGCAAAGTGATGATGAGTTGTCACAACAGCTGGATAACTTAGATGAGTGGCTGAATATCTACCGTAGATACAGCTGCTGGTACCCTATGGGAGCTTTGCTAAACCTTCCTTTTATTTATCACACTACTCAATTCCTTCCTATTATTCTTTATCACCAAGAATATTTGCCTTAAATCTATCAAATTCCCTTACTTCTTGTCAAGGTAAATTAGAAGCAATTCTGTTAGGGGCAAATGCAGTGTGAAATTCTTATTAACTCAGAACAAAACTAACAGAATTGTTATTTCTTAATGTTCATCTGCACCTGAAGGTGGCTCTGGTGTTTCTATCCATTGCCATGAAACTTGATTGGAAGCAGAAGGAATGTGTTTATCATAGGGAACAAGGAATCAGAGAACCTATGAAAGGAAGATCCTTTTGTCTTGCAAATATTCTTGATAATAAAGAAGTACATAATGGAAATTCTGAACAGACAGGTAGGAAAAACAGAATTATTTTTAGAAGCTTATGGAGTGTTTAGTCCAGCAGCCACTCCTGAAAACTGTCTTAAGTAGCTGAAATAGAGTCAGAAAAACTGTAAATGTAGTATTTGTCTTAATATTTACCACAGCAAGCTCAGCTCCACATTGAGAATGAATTGCAGAAGTCATGTTGCAGGACTAGGAGAATTTCCCTACCTCACTGGCAGAAGGTCTGCCTTATAAATTCTTTATACCAAACTTAAATTTGGTCAAATGCTCAGTAAGATTAAAAAACAAAGAATACAGCAGATAATGCTTCTTGGGTTGCTTTGCGGGTTGTCTCATGCCAGGAAATGTGAAGCTCTCTCCCACTCACCCAGCTTTCCGTGTATCCTAGATTCAGACGAGTCGCCAGTGGCGAGAGAACGCAACGTGATTGTGCACACAAACCCGGAATTCTCTGGCTCCAGCAACAGGAGGTTGGGGACCCGGGACTCGGAGTGCCAGACGGAAGAAGTCCTGATAGCGGCTCCCTCCCGGCGACGGATCCGCGCCCAGCGGGGGCAGAGTGTTGTCGCCTCCCTCTCCCACTCTGCTGGCAACATCTTGGTGTTGGCAGACAACGGGGATGCGGTCTTTGCTGCTGCTGTGAGCAACCGCGTCCGCTCGCGGAGCCTTCCTCGCGAGGGCGCCCGGGCCAGTGAGGGCCATCAGGATGCCACCACCAAGTGTGCAGGGTACGAAGCGGAGCACTTCCTAGCTGGTCAGGAGAGGATCCAAAAAAAGGGGAAGGAGATCTTGAGCAAGCAGGATTCACAGGAGTGCCAGCCCATTGGTTTAACTTGTCCTCAGCACCTGCACAGCCCCGAACACAGCATCGGTGAGAGGGGGAGATCGCGGCTGTCAAGGATGGTCGATTCAGGCAGCTGTGAAATTTCATCCAACTCGGACACCTTTGGGAGCCCAATTCACTCCATCTCCACAGCAGGAGTCCTGCTCAGCAGCCACATGGACCAGAAAGATGACCACCAGTCCTCCAGTGGCAACTGGAGTGGGAGCAGCTCCACATGTCCTTCCCAGACATCTGAAACCATTCCTCCTGCTGCCTCTCCTCCACTAACAGGTTCTTCACACTGTGACTCTGAGCTATCGCTCAATACTGCTCCCAATGCCAACGAGGACTCCAGCGTCTTTATCACAGAGCAGTTTGGTGACCACACAGACAAAGTCAGGGGACACAGAGCAAGCTCCTTCACATCCACTGTGGCGGATTTACTGGATGACCCCAACAACAGCAACACGAGCGACAGTGAGTGGAACTACCTGCACCATCACCATGACGCCTCCTGTCACCAGGATTTCAGCCCTGAGCGCCCAAAGGCAGACAGCCTGGGATGCCCCAGCTTTACCAGCATGGCCACCTATGACAGCTTCCTTGAAAAGACCCCCTCTGACAAGGCAGACACTAGCTCACACTTTTCTGTGGATACTGAAGGATACTATACCTCCATGCACTTTGACTGCGGTCTGAAGGGTAATAAAAGCTATATTTGCAACTATGCAGCCCCAGGCTCTGAGAGTGGCCAGACCGGGAGCATGACTTCCAGCCTAGCTGACTGTGCCTGGCAGGAGTGCGTGAGCCACAGAAGGCAGGGACGGCAGAGCATCTCACTGAAGAAACCAAAGGCAAAGCCAGCCCCACCAAAACGCAGCTCGTCTTTGAGGAAATCAGAGGGCAGCACCGACCTTCCTGACATGAAAGAACCAAAGATCGGTGGTGGGCAGCATGTCCCTCACACTGCCAGGGAGATGAAGCTGCCCCTTGAGTTTTCAAACATACCTTCCCGAGTGGAAGGCTCCAACCTGCCAGCCAAGCAGGAGCTTCCCTGGGCAAACCAGGGTGATGGCGGGTTAAAGGACGTGCCATTCAACACCGCCGATATCTCCTCCTTTAAAGATGAAGGTGCTGAACAACCTCACTATGCAGACCTCTGGCTTCTGAACGACTTGAAATCCAGCGATCCTTACAGGTCCTTGTCCAATTCAAGCACTGCTACGGGTACTACAGTCATAGAGTGCATCAAGTCACCAGAGAGCTCTGAATCCCAGACGTCTCAGTCAGGGTCAAGAGCTACAACCCCATCCCTCCCCTCTGTTGATAATGAGTTTAAGCTGGCCTCCCCGGAGAAGTTGGCAGGGTTAGCCTCACCCTCCAGTGGTTACTCTAGCCAGTCAGAGACACCCACCTCTTCTTTTCCCACAGCTTTCTTTTCAGGACCCTTGTCTCCAGGGGGAAGCAAAAGGAAGCCAAAAGTACCAGAGAGGAAGTCATCACTGCAGCAGCCACTCTCAAAAGATGGCACTGCCTCAGTGAGCAAAGACCTTGAACTTCCAATTATACCTCCAACTCACCTCGACCTAAGTGCTCTTCACAACGTCTTGAGCAAGCCCTTCGCTCACAGGCACCAGCTGCATACCTTTAGCCACAGCAAGCAGAGCGCAGTCGGGGAAGCCCTGCAGCCCAACCCTCCCACTGCCCTTGCCATCACACCCTCTGTTCTCAAGTCTGTCCACCTCCGGGCAGTCAACAAGCCTGACGGAGTGAAACATAAAGGCAGTACCCCAGACCTGCTCTGCATACAGGAGACCACCCTGATGGCAACCGATGTCTCTCCAGGCAAAATGAGGCCGCTCTTAGCTAAGAAACCAGTATCACGCCAGTACTCTACAGATGAGGCCATAATGCTGTACATTGATACTTCCACAGCAGAAGCAGGCCCTGGAAAGCCACCTTTAGAGAAAAGCTCCTCTTTTGGTGGGCAGAATAGCTGTGAGCGAGAAGCTGTAACTTCAGCAAGCACAGGTCTGGGTGAAATCAAACCTGGGAAGGACCAAATGCACCTGGCCACTGAACACTTACCAGAAAGCGCTCTGAATCAGACATGTGCCATCCCCGTCGATGGTTTTCAGAAGGGCTCAGCTGTCCCCACAGGTGATGATGAAACAAAGAAACCTCTCCAGAGAGCAGAAACAGTGCATGATCTTCAGCAAGTGCAGGCTCAGCAAGAGCTCTCTGCAGGAAACGAGGGGAGGGTGGAAGCTGGGCCTTCGGGTGAAAGCCCAGCTCAGGCTGAGGGACCGACCATCACCTATCAGTTAAAGCATCAACCCGATGTAAGCCACCATGTGCCTGGGAATATCAGCTACGAAGCAGAGATGGCAGCAGTGGATTCACTCAGCGAAGAGGGTTGCAAGCAGGAAAATGATATCACATCAGGTATCCCAACCAAAAGTGCCTCCGATGACAGCAGGGCAGACGAGACAGTGGGCGGCACAGACGAGCCTTCACTGAAAGGTCAGTTGGGAACTCTTTCTGTGTCATACCCTATCAGGCTGCTTTGGATGGGATGGTAGTGGAGTCACAGAGCAGGCTGGAGTGGCACATCAGTTTCCCTCTGGGGATTTAAGCACAGAGCCCCCCATGTCTGTTAGCTGGCCAGCCAGCCCAAAGCTATTTACAATTTTTTAGTGTGTTCCTATTGTATTTCTGATATTTATTTCCTCCCTTATGCAGCATTTCAGCTGAAAAAAGGGAGGAGCATTGGCCCTGGGTACAGAAGAGTCTTATTATCACAGCTATGCTGTAAATTGGAGATCTTTTGTTCAGTGCCCCTTTTATGGGCTCCAGCATAGAACAGACACAACTTTTAGATTAGAGAGTAAAGGCAGTATGGTGGTATCGGCCACTCAGTTGTGAGTGGAGCTAGTACCTCCAACTGGCAGTGCTGTTGCAAAGCACAGTGGAGTCTGACTCATAACGTGGCTTCTTTCCTTGTTTAAGAGTCTTCTCCAAGTGATGAGTCCATCATGTCTCCACTGAGTGAGGAGTCACAGGCTGACACTGAGGATGTTTTCGTGTCTCCAAACAAACCCCGCACTACTGAGGATCTGTTTGCAGTCATTCACAGGTGACCTAACCTTGAGGCAATGGGAAATGGTAACATGCCTCCCTGCACAGTTGTCCACTAACAATAGCTGCAGGATGGTTATTCCATGTTTAAGTCTTGTCCTCAAAATACCTTCTTTAGTTAACTCAGTTTAGTTTTCTAAAAGACAGATTTTAAAACATGCTTTATTATGGTCTGGAGTGCAGTCTGAATATCTTCATGGCATGTGTGGGATACTTTACAGATAAAAACATCAGGCTGTTCTCTCTAACAAACATACCTGTCTTCAAAGACAACCACCTGCAGTGGTTCCTGTCTTCTGCCTACCAGTCCACCAGCTCTATCCTGGTGAATGAGTTGTTGCACCGAGAAGGATGAGAAGGCACCTCTTCAATTTTAAAGAATTTTGCAGTCAGCTGAAATTTGGGATCACAACTGAAATTAAGTTTTTCTGCTACTGAACAGATTATGCTGAGTATTATTATTACCTAAGATTCTGTATGCATTGTTGTCTTTACAAAGAGCTTGTTATGCATACATTGTTTTGGAAGAGATGGGTAATGTTGAGAGAGACTGTGTAGCTCAGTGCCATGAGTCACTGATATCTTCCAATATTTGACAGAGGGATTAAGAGAACTCTGGCTAACATGAAAGCATCTGTAAAACTCCAGAACAGCGCTAAGCATTATACTACAAAAATACCATATGAAAGAGTTTTCTTTTGTGTTTTTGCAGATCAAAAAGGAAAGTTCTTGGAAGAAAGGATTCTGGAGACCTTTCTGTAAGAAACAGATTGAGAACTTCGTCTGGGACCAGCGGCCAGCCTCCCACCAGCAGCACACTGCCCACCAGCAACATGCCACCAGCCAGCAGCGTGGGCACTCCTATTAGCAGTCAGAGGTCCCCTGGTCTCATATACAGGAATGCCAAAAAGTCCAACACATCCAATGAGGAGTTTAAGCTACTGCTCCTTAAAAAGGGCAGCCGATCTGATTCCAGCTACAGGATGTCTGCCACAGAAATTCTGAAAAGTCCTATTTTGCCCAAGTCTCCTGGAGAGCTGACGGCAGATGCCCTTCAAAGCATGGAAGAGTCTCCTCCCACGACGAGCCCTGATGCATTATCCCCGCTCTCCCCCTGCTCTCCCAGGGTCAACACAGAAGGATTCTCCTCCAAGAACTTCCCCATGTCAGCATCCTCGCGGGTGGGGCGGTCACGGGCGCCGCCGGCAGCCAGCAGCAGCCGGTACAGCGTGCGCTGCAGGCTGTACAACACCCCCATGCAGGCCATCTCCGAGGGGGAGACCGAGAACTCCGACGGCAGTCCCCACGACGATCGGTCTTCTCAGAGCTCCACATAGGCTGCGTGGGTGCCAGAGCCAGGCTGCCAACACCACTCGAGCTCTGTAAGGATGTCAACATAAGAGGCCAATGCTGTAGCAATCAAAAAAAATACAAAAGAAAAAATAAAAAAGAAGAAAAAGAGAACAATCGCAGGGCAATATCAATACTTAGATGTGTTTGCGTTCAGAAGATGCTGGGGAAACAAAAGGACTACAGCTGTAGCTATTTATTCCATTACATTTTCTAAAAGGATGAAGATATGCTATGTCTGTTCTGTTTTCTTTTGGCTTCATTTGGTTTATCCCACTGTCATTTCCATTGTCACTGTAGATTTCAAGGCTATACACTTTCCATAGAGTTGAAGGTGACTTTGGGTGGGGTTTTTTTTCCCAGAAGCTGCCCATCTAGAAACAAATCCCTCACTGTAGTGCTTCCCTAGGGACAAAAAAAAAAAATGCTCTGGAGAATTGGTATTTTTCTACACTAAAATGAGCTGAAACAAAATTTAGAAGAAATTAACAAAACATATGTAAATATCATATTTTTGATAAAAATTTGTAAATAGAATTATCAAAAAGTGGACGTGGCAAACGATTTACTGCATAACAACTTTGTTTATAGAAGACAAATTAATTCAATTGTAATAACTGTATTCTGTGAATACCATTTTCATATCAAACACAAAACATGGCCACCAATAACCACTTTCAGTGTGACAGGCCTGAAGGATGACATTGAGCAGTGGAAAGCAGGAATTTTCCACCTTAGTTAAGGAAATGGAAAGGCTGACTGTGAGGGGATTAAAGAAACCATTTGTCTTTCTAAGGCAGCTCCAAAGAAGCTAACTGGAAAGCACAGCTGGGAGGGTTAGCGTGAGGATCGCTGGGGAAGATGAGTGTGTTTCTGACAGAACAAAGCTGGGTCTGGTGCAAAGCCCCAAAGGGTCCCATCCCACAGCCTCCCCTGGGCCTTTATTTTTGCAGGGATCGCTTCAGAGAGGATAGATGTGAGAGGAAACAGTACTTAACTTTCATATTCCTATTAGGCTATTGGAATACATAACACAGTCATAACCTGGTACCTATAACCTTTAAACACAATTAGTTCCTGGTTTGTAAAGGAAACAAATAAATTATAAGCATGCAAGAAGCGCTTTCGATTTATCAGTAAATATCCGCAATGAGTTTTCAGTGAAGCTTTCTCTTTGTGCTGATGAGATTCATGCTACCTAAATATTTACAAAAATGACACTGTGAAAACGTAGCTGGGAAATAGGTATGTGTATGCATTATTTATATTCATTGCTGAGCTGGGAAGGGGAAAGCTCCAGTTCATTGTGCCAGCCACGTACAGTAGGGATCTTGTCTGGGTTTACCAGAAACACAGAACAGGGTGGGGGACTGGGGTGGGGTGGGAAAGGAGACAAATCAAAGTAGCTGCTTTGATACAAATGAAGGCAGGGAGATAAAAGCTGAATTACTTGAAGTTACTTGAATATTCTCATCTTAAAACTGCAAGAAACCCGTGAATCGCTTTATACTTTTAATTTTTAAACAGAATAAAACCAACAGGCCTGATTCTCCTTTGGGCCACCACAATTTCCACTGATGTAGCCCCATCTGTGCTACTTAGAGGACAAGGCCCTCTTTATCCAAAACTGATGCAGTTGGTGTTGGTTGCTGTAGGTTATGGTTTGGAATAGAGGAAAGGTTAGTGCAGAGAAAATAGTGAAGGAAGAATGTGGTGTGCAGTAGGACAGGTCAAGTAGGATGGCAGAAAGAGCCTTCTTTGGTATAAAGAAATCAGATAAAAGCTGGCTTTAAGTATAAGTAAATGGGAGGCAGGATGTGTGAATTCGGTTTTTACTGGGTTTTTTTCCTTTAATCATGTAACTCATGAAGCTGAGAGTTATTAAAAGAAGGCAGATCATGTTTTAAAGAGGAAGGTTCTACCTAAAACTGTTACAATTTTAAGGAGTAAAAGCAAATCAGAACAGTTTAACGAATCTGAAATGTTATTCCCCATAAGGTTCACGTCTGATTTTGTCTAGTGCTTACCACAAACATATAATATTCAGGGTTTCCTACTGTCCTCCTGTGTAGCCTGTTTGAAGTTCAGTTGATGAGGTAGAGTCACTGTGCATGTGATATGTGTGTTGGGATGAGGGTTGGTCCATCAGTTGAAGGGCTGCAAAATTGTCTAAAATAGTTTTTTAAAGGGTAATGGGAGAAAGGTTTTGGAAACAAAAGGCTAATCACATTAGTAGCTTAGTTAGGAAAGTAAGCCTGAATACAAGTGAATTAAATGAATGAGAATGTTTTCATAGAAAATGTTTAGCATGTAAAAAACCACCTTCTGGGGAGTATAAGAAAAGGAAGTTTAGATACTGGGCAGAAAATCCTTAGTTTGTCATTGTCAGTCATTTTCCACAAAAATTTTACCAGGAGCACTTTTACAAAATGTTTCATAGTCCTGAGTTAAACAATCATTCAAAACAGTAAAGAGAATACAGCTGAATTGACTTTGATGACACCACTTTTTATTGCCAATCAATAATTTCATAGACACCCTAAATAAATATATATACACTAATTTTTTTTTACCAGAATGATAAGGCAATACTTCACATACAAAACAAGCACAGAACAATCCCATGAGAGTATAGTCTTCTTTTACTTAATTTTCTAGTTTATATTTAGCAGATTGAAACCCAAATAGAGAGATTCTAAATCCTCTGTGAAGAAACGAGTTCATAACAAACGTGGGAGTCAAAGGAAGACAAATGGCGGGGATCCCTGTAGCACTGCAGACGTGCCATTAAGGCACCTGAGGACAAGCCACAGAGCGAAGGGAACATCACTCACCTCTTGAGACAGGGTACAGTACATGCATCGGGTAACTGCTGAACCGTCATTTCAACCTACTGTTCTGTTGCTTGCACTGGTGTTATGAAAATGATTTCTTAAGTTATACAGCTGTGTTCTGAAAAATAACATTTTTCCCCTTCTCTTGTTTCTTTTTTTCCTTTTTTTTTCTTTCTGTTGTTGTTGTTGTGGCAGCATAGAGGGCATGGGATAGTTGTAGCAAATAAAGCATATGTTTGCTTTTGCCAAAGGTCAGTGATTGAGTGCATTTGCTGCAATGGTGGCAAATAGAGAAATACTGTAGGTTATGACTTAAAGAATTAAAAAAAAAAATAAGAAGGTTACAGTGTAACTATTTTGGTACTAGCACCAGTTCATGCTGGCAGAAAAGACAATGGTTTATGGACTTGCATCCATTTTGTATTTTTGTAATATTTGTAAATATGAACTTTTTAAATTGTTGCAAATATGGTTTCTTTTGTAAAATGTTTTCAAAGTTTACATTAAATCCAAGCCTTTGTATATTTTAGAGCTGTGCAACACTTTAAGTCTTGTATTTATTTTTAGTAAAAACGGTGACAGTTTCATTGTGAACCCCCCTCAAAAAATGTGTTGGAAAAGTTTGATTACCTAGAAAGTGTGTATAGAAACTGCAAATAAACGTGACTGCAATTAAATCACATATTCTCTTTACTTTCTTGTAATTAGATGTGAAGTCTAATCTACAGACTACAAGTATGCTCTTTCCCAAGGTCACCCTCAGCACATTACACATTTCAAACTTATTTAATCATGCTTTCTCTTCACCTTAATTTTTTTCATAAATTGAGTAAGGGAAAATGTCTATCCAAACTGTCACTGACTTTAAGTGCTCACCAGTAAAACTTCACCAGAATCTAGTAGGTGCTGAATTCGCCCCTTGGCTTTTACAGGTAAGAACAGGCTAGGAGAAAGAAAGCTGGGATGGAAAATGGTGGAGAGACCACTACTTTATCTTCAGCTGGGAAAGAAAACAAACTGCAATGCTTCAGACTCAAGACACAGAGAATCCAGGGACTGGATCTTGTCAGATAAAGCAAGCTTTGGGCAAAAGGGAGGCCACAGATTATGAACACAAACTTTGAAGAGCTAACACTACTTCATTCTTAAATGGTTCAATTATCAGGAGACTGAGATGTCAGGACATGGAAGCTAAGTGTTTAAACAATAGCCCCTGCAGGTCTCTTTGAAAATGGAGATGAAAATGCACATCATGAAACTTTGGTCACAGCTGTCATCTTGTAAGTAACCTTGGAACACTGTACTTGGTGTTTAAAAACCGCATATGAAAAAAAAGGCTGGAATGTGCAGGTGTGGTGTTACAGAGAATGTGACAAAAGAGGAATTTTGGGAATGCTGCTGGGCTATCTGCAATGATAGTTTGCAACAGTATAAGGATTGCCCCAATTATGTGGTAGCCTTAGAGTAGTCTCCAAGTGTGAATCAGTTTGCATAACATTTAACCAAATGATCATGTAGTTAATGATTATGTAGATAATTTCCTGCTGTCTTATGTGCCTTTCCTGTCCCAACGCCACAGGTAAGCAAGATCTGTAGGAAAAGCTTAGCCTGTATGGGCAGACACAAGCTGGTTTTCGTCTTCCCATGGTACATCTGGTTTTTTTTCATGCTCAGTGGAAGAAAAGGCTAAACATTAGACAAATACATAAAATATACCCAGTGCTTTTTTATATATGCAAGGTTTCAGGTCCCAAGAGGGCGATCCTGGGACACCTGGTCTGAGATAGCCACAAAATGTTGGACCCTGGAGGACAGTCATGGACTGCCTACTCAAGAGCTACATCTGGGATACTCTTGAACTAAATTATGGTGAAACAATGCCAAACAATCAATTAAAAAGTTTTGTTTATAGCAGCAATTAATTAAATCTTATGATAGGTTTAATAGACTGTGGCAGCAATGATTTAAATATTTCTGAACAGCACATGGCAACAGCGATTTCTGATCAGCCAGTGGACTGAACTTTTCAGGAGAGGATGAAAGGAAGAAAGAATGCACCACTGTGGATCTCACTGCAGTCTGTTTCAAAATACTCTCACTCTCTTAATATTTATTACTGTCTAATCGTGGGTACCATAAATCAATCATAGTACAGCCTAAGTGAAACTTGTTATATACTGATTACAATCTCCTTGATCTTTTCAAGGACTATTGTCTTCTGTTAGTTTACAACAAATCTGTCCCCACAAATTATCCCTTTCTTAGTCCACCCTGGCAGTAAAATGACTATTCTGTCATATTAGATAGACTTGGGTTTGGACAAGTAGCTGAACCATTGCTTCAGCACCTTTACTATGCTTTCTCCAATAGGCCATTGCTACTGCATCAGCCTCAGCAAGACCTGAAACTACTTCCACCCTGACCAGCACACGTTGTTTTCTTTCCGGTTTCTTGAAAGGACTTACATAATCTATTTGCCATGTCTCCCATAGAGCCTTGTTAACTCTCAGGTGAAGGGGGGGGGTGGGTCTTATAGGGGGTGGTGATGAAGGCATGCACTCCATAGTTCACAAGTCACTAGCATCCCTCGACTCCCAGCTTCTCTGAAAAGATCCTTTTAACTCCTGAGTGGCCATATTTAACATATTTAACTCTTGCAAAGGTTCCCATTTTTCTTCCTCTGCTCCTGCTCTTACCAACTCCACTGTGAGGTACCAATTTAATTTTCAAATAACAATGACTCAACATTGTTAAGCTTTATTTCTTGAACTCTGTTTATACACTGTGATTTGTAACAGCGGTTATAAATCTGGTATTTGATGTCGAATGGGAAAGTACCAGAAGGACACATGCTCTACGATCTGGGAGATGTGAGCACATGCACAGGCAGCAAGTCCTCATGAAGGGGAGGGGATCCATGAGGACTCTGTGTCTGAGCAAGCACCCCCTTTAGGAAATAGAGAACAGCTCTGTCTCTGGGGAGATTTTCCAGCAGCCTGTCGGGGGAGGAAAGCCTCCACTACTAGACTCTAAACTACTGCCCTAGAGTGGGGGTAACCCTTGCTGCTGGGGGAAGACTCTCCAGACTATCCAATAATCTTTCTCGGGTGATCAGACAATGGGATGAGCGAGGTGGTATATAAACAATTATGATGTGCGTCATACGAGCCTGCTAGAGCCTGCTGAATCCAGTCCCTGCTTGCTCGAGGCCAGCTGCGCCCTGCCACCTACTGACTGCCCAACTGACTGCCTCCGAGCCCCGTGCCTAGCCTTGCTCCTGGCACTAGCCCTTGCGCTCTCATCCGCTCTTCGCCGACCCTTCTCACCCAGCCTTTGCTCCTGCTGCACCATCCCTGTCCACGATCCTACTCTCCTATCCAGCTGTTCCCGCAGCTGTCTGCCCACGATCCTGCTGCAGCCTGCTGCGATCCCACCATGATCCTGCCCGCTGCTCCACAGCCTTCTCCTGCCCGAGCGCCAACTCATGGAGCGTCCCGGCGCTCACCAACGCGGGAAACACGCTGTCTGCTGACTGTGGAAGTCACGCCTTTCCTTCCGAGAGCGGCGCAGACTCTGCCAGCTCGCACTACACATGCCATCTGCTGACCGAACATCGACACTACGTCGCAAAGTCTTGTTGGAAAATGCTGTCTCTCTCTCTTTCTCTGCCTCTTCTCCTTTTCCTTCCTTTGTTTCTGCCTTCTCTATCCTCTTCTCTTACAGCCACTCTTTCCTTATTAATAAATGGTTCACAGATATAATATTGACCTTGTTTGCATCTAATGTCGCCCTAGGCATTGGTTTAGAAGAATCTCTCACACTTCCCCATGGTGGACTTCTAACAGTGTCAGAAGTGGGATCCTCTGGTGAAAGGCATTATATCTGTTTTGAACCAGTAGCGTGTTGTAAGAAGAGGTCTATATAAGCACTGAGAAACAGTAAAGGTGTGAACGTCCCTGAAAAATTTTGTGCCTGCAACCAATCCTTTAGAGAACTAGGTGGTCTGGGTGAGTGTGGTTTGGGCACTAAAGGTGTAGCTCTCTCCAGGAAGTAGTGTGTCCTTAACTAAGGGTAATGGAAATCTATTGCATGAGTTCGGGAAGTGCTTAGTTCAGGCACTGGGAAATTATAAGGGGTGACTCTCCCCAAAACATCAGCCACCCGAAAACCAGTAAGTACTGGCAATGGATGTCATTGCCTGAGAGGAGGAACAGGATAGTAGCATGTCCAGACCCATATTTGATTTTCTGTAAACTTTTTTTGGGTAGGCTCTCTGTGCCTGGTCTTGAGTGAGCTAGAGAGAAGTAGCGGAGTGTGCTGGACTGCATCATTTCATTGTGGCTTAAAGCAAAATCTAAATGAGGAAGGGGCAAAGCAACTGTCTGTGCTGTTCTAGGGGCTGTGTTGGCTGCTGCCAACAGAAGAACAGACGGTACGCAGTAGACAAGACACAGTGGTAATTGAGTCCCTGCAGGCACTGGTGTAACCCCTACACACTTGAGTTGCGGACTTAGAAGGGAGACTAGAGGAAGAAAATGCACAGAATAGTAACTTACAACAAGTTTTACGAGAGGAATTAGTGAGGGGATCCAACATTCTAATGGATGCAGAAGCATGCTTGGAAGATGTAGGAACCAAATCAGTCGCTCCCATTTATCCACAGGAAGAGCTAGCAGAGGCACAACTTCAGGTGGACACCATGCTCTGCATGCACCCTTTAATAAAAACAGAATACCTGTATGAAAATAACCAGGATCAAGTCCCTCTTATTACCATAAGGAAGTGCCATTTATGGCCACTGATCTGGTAAAGTTAAAAAAGGATTTCGGTCCCTACTCCAGGGAATCTGAGACAGAGTAGGTGTGGCGAGTATCTCTGAGTTGGGGGTACCAGTTCCTTTTAAGCAAGAAGGAAGCCAACCCATACTGGGATCGTGGCATGTTCCTCACGTCTAGGGACCACCAAGCCCCCTGGTCACTAACCCAGAGGGAGGCTCAGTTGTATCCCTGACTGCGTTTCTCTTGCCCCTGCGGAAAGTAATAAACTAACTTGAGTACAGTAGCCTTGAGTCCCGCCTTTGCTCCTTTGCCTCTGTCTCACAACTGTTACAGTGACTGCAGCTTGCTCACCCTGCCCTGAAGCTCGACAGCTCAGGCAGAAGAAACAGACAAAGAGCTGCTCCACTCGCAGCTAGTTTGTTTGGCCAAGTGCTCACTGTCGCCCGCAGGCAACTGGGCAGCCTAGCGGGTCAGTGACACGCTCCTTCATGAGACAGGTGCTATGGTTGCAGGGTCAGCAGAAGGAAATCCCAAAAAGGTTAATGGATGGTGTCCCCACAGATAGGCTAGCAAAATTAGTGCTCGGATGGCCAAATAAGACGCCCAATAAAACAACTGCAGAGAAATGTGACATAAGCCTGAGTGCGCCCTGCCCCTTGACAGACCTAGGTGGGGACAAGAATGCACCGGAGAATGCCAAACACAGAAACTAGAAGCCTCCTCCCACATAGGTGGGAAGGGTGTTGGAGGCTGGATTAGGTAACTCACCAACAACAGGCAAGGAGAAAACCTGAGAATCCAAATTGATAAAGTTAGAATTGAAAATTATCATCTTAGGACCAAGGCCAACCACCTTTGGGCTCTGCTTGCTGCAGCAAAGCACAGAGAGAAACTATTGCTGAAGGAATTTCAGGAGAAATATTCAGATAGAGTGGAGGACTCTGAAATTAAAATGACAAGAAATCTCACTTCCTCCACTGAATATGGAAATTAGTTAAAGTAAGGTACTTGTCGGAGATACCACTCCTTTGTTGTAGCAGAAGTAGCTAAAACAAGGTACCTCTCAAGGTGTGAGGAGTGAGACATTGGAATTTAGTTAAGTAACGTGCCCCTGGATGTCGCGGCGAGGTGAGGCGGTGAATGCCACAACCTTCCCGAGAGCGTCTCCAATACATGGGAGCCGCGTGGGCCGGTGCAGTGTCCGCAACGCGCGTACTCTCACCCTCAACTGAATGGCTGAGCGAGTAGCAAAAGGATCAGAAAGTTAAAAGCAGGAAGGGTCTTCATATCGAGTTCCATGGGAGAGGATTATTTCCAGCTTACATGTGAAGGCGTCGAGGGATGAAGACAAGAACAAAGGGTGTGCAGGGGATTAAGTATGAGGCCGGATAGGAGCGGGCAGAGCAGCTGGGACCAATGATCTGAGGGTCCAGGGGCAGTACATAGGAGGGGCCAAGGTGAGGGGACCAATGAGGAGGACCTGAGGGAGTGGTTAGGGAGAGAGGACCAACAGGTTACCAAGGAGAGGAGAACCTTCTAGAGCAAGGGAGTGAACAAGGGAATGATTGATAACAGACAACTGGGGTGAGGAGGCCAACGGGCCAACTGGGGTACAGAGATTTACGTAAACAAACTATTAACACAATGAATCTTGGGAGGAGGTCCTCTTCTCGCCCTATGCAGGAGAGCATTGATCAAAATAGGGCTCATCCTACCAGTGCACTCTCTGTTGCTCAGGCGGTGGAGGTGCACGGGCCTCCAGAACTCCCCCTTCTTTATTTATTAAAAGGACCTCCCCCAAAGATTTTAAAATCATTCTTTTAAGACAGCTAAACATACATAGAATAATAAGGAGAATTAAAAGAAGCCATAAAACCATCTCTAGCAGAAAAGCAACCCATCCCTGTAGCCCCCAACTTCCAAATAAGTCCTTGACCCAGGGAACTGGTCTCTCCATCCTCAGGTCTTGAATGAGTTTTTTCAGTTTCTGGATGGAGGAATGGACACTCTTGTTGTATGATGAAAAGTTAACACAGCACAGGCTGTTGAACCTCTCACAGTCATGTCTGTGGACTGGCATGTGGCACTTACTTTCCAACAGCTCTACCTGGTTTCGCCACGGGACGCTTAACACTGCAAAGTTACAGCGTGTTTGGCCATCTGGGGTTCTTTGTGAAAAGTACAATGCTTGAGATCCATGGTTGGCTTGGTGCCGGTTGTCTGGACAATTTCAACTTTCATTAGGTACCTTACTCCGGCCACAACCTGCCTCTTGGTGCTGATGACTCGCACCACTTTTCTGATGTACGTCGTTATACACTGTCATAGCAAACTGCAGAGCCCTTTCCAGCTCTTCGTTGTTTTCCAGGTTATCGATGGTCTGTGGGGCATTCACCAGCCACGGGCAGGGCTCTCTGCTTTGCACAGTGCCAGTGAAGAAGAGCAGGGCTGTGGCCAGCAGCACCACTGCAGAAATGTTGTTGGCCACCATGGCTGCACTCCGCTGGAGTTTTCCAAGAAAACGGTTAATGAGGATGTACTCCTCCTTTTTCAACTTAAGTAAAACGATGGTGTTTGGGGATAGGAGCATTATGGAGGGTAATAAGGTAGGGAAAGAAAACATAGGGTGGCGCTAAGATGAAATACTCAATGGTCTCATCGCCTCAGTGTGAGACAACGAGTCAGTGTCAACCTCGGTGGGACTCTGCATCTTCTTCTCCTCCATGCTACGTTTGTCTCGTCTTTCGGCAAATCCGTATTTGTCTCAGAAATTTTCGGTTTAGTTGGAGCAATGTTATTTGGTGGTATATGGGATTTTATGTATTTTCCTGGGAGCCATTTTGTACCTGAATCTGTTGAGACATGGGCATACGCCCTTCCCCAAGTGATGACCGGGTATGGACACTTAATTTCATGGCTCTCTGGGTCCTTGATCAACACCAGTGGGTTCTCTTCTAATTTAGCTTTTGTTGAATTAGAAGAATGTCAAAGGACATGGGGTTTTGTTTCAGACATCAAGCTGTTTCAGAAATTTATCATGAGGAGAGCTTTACAGAGTCTCTCAACTGGCGATACAACCTCTGTTCCCCCCCATTGTTGATCAAGGACTCGTTTGAGATATAGGTGAGTCCTTTCAACAACTGATTGACCCATTGGGGAATGGGGAATGCCTGTGGTGTGTTTTACACCCCACTGATTAAAGAAAACTTTCAGCTTTTGTGAAATGTAGTTCGGCCCGTTATCTGTTTTTACTTGTTGTGGGACTCCCAAAGTAGCAAAAGCTAATAGAAAGTGCTTTATAGTGTCCTTTGTTTTCCCTCCAGCATGAGCGGAGGCAAACACCGCTCCCGAAAAGGTGTCGATGGATACATGTATGTATTACTGTCTTCCAAAGCTGTTATAATGAGTCACATCTGTCTGCCATAACTGACAACTGTTTAGGCCTCTGGGGTTAACCCCAGAGCCTAAAGATGGCAATTGGTATTGTTGACAATTGGGGCAGGTTGAAACAATCGCCCTGGCCTGCTCTTGAGAAAGACGGAACATACTCATGAGAGCAGGCACGTTCTAGTGAAAGAATTGATGGCTTATCTTTGCCTGAGAAAAGACATCTGGTATGTTGGCATGATCCACAGGCATAGCTAGAGCGTCCGCCTTCCGATTTCCCTCTGCTACTGGTCCAGGGAGGTCAGTGTGTGATCTTACATGCATTACATGAAATGGCTGCTCTCAATGGGAGAGAATGTAAACCAATTTTGAGAGCAGTTTGTATAAATTTGGATTTGATAACTCTTTTAACAACAAATGCTCTGCTCTGGCAACTACCCGGCGACATATGCTGAATCAGTTACCATATTAAAAGGTTCTTTGAACTTCTCAAACGTTCTAATGATGGCTGCTAACTCTGCAATTTGAGGAGAGCCCTCAACAATTTCGACACTGGACTCCCACTTCTGTGTCTTTGGGTTCTGCCAAGTCATAACTGACTTGTGGGAACTCACTGAGCTGTCAGTAAAAACAGTTAGGGCTTTTAGGGGTGTTCAACTTTGGATAAATTTCAGAGCCAGATGAAAGGTCAAACTAAGAAGTTTGTGGCTTGGTTTCTGGATGGAAATTTGGCCTGTGTAGCTGTCTAGAGCGAACTGGAGGTGCTCATTGGTCTGGAGCAAATGCTGTAAGACTCCATTAGCCAACAGCAAGTATATGCATGTAAAATCACATCCTGCCAAAGTGCAGAGGCGAGCTCTAGCCTTTATGATGAGCTGAGCCATCAATTCTTGCGTTGTTGTTATGGTCTTTATGGGCTGATTACTCAGAAAAACCCACTCTATAATTAGGAGTGGAATTTTAGTGTGGAATCCCACTGGAAAACGAGGCCATGAAACTTGGGAGATTTCCCTAGTATGATAAGACAAAAAGGTAGCATACCCTCGAATGGATGGGCTTGCCGAAATATTAAAGCTTTCTCCACCTTGTGGATAGAGTCTCAGGCCTCCGGCGTAATGGTCCTCCGCGAGTCAAGATCCTTGCTGCCTCGAAGCAGATTGAAAAATGGTGCAAGGTCCTCAGTGGTGATCCCCAGCAATGGACAAACCCAGTTGATGGACCCAAAGAGTTGGTGAAGGTCCCGAAGGGTCCTTGGGTCATCCTTGATGCTGGGGCATGATGGTCTGATCACCGGTCAGGAGGCCCAGGTACTTCCACAGCGAGGTACACTGAACCTTTTCTTCCTGAATCTTGAAGCCTGCATGTTCCAAACTAGAAATAGTGTCTGTTAGAACTGTATCTAAATACTTTGAGTCTCTTGCACAGATTAAAATGTCATCCATATACTGGTAAATGATAGCGTCTGGGTAGCTGGTCCATTCTGGTGAGAGGATGCAGCCCACGTACCATTGGCATATAGCTGGTGAGTTCTTCATTCCTTGAGGGAGCATTTGTCAATGATACCTTTCCAGAGGTGCTTGCCTATATAATGATGGAACAGAAAAGGCAAATCTTGGAGCATGTCAAGGATGGAGGGGGATGCTAAAAAAGCAGTCCTTTATATCGATAACTACGCGCTTCCAGTCTCACGGTAGCATTGAAGGTAAGGGTAGGCCAGGCTGTAGGGCACCCATGTCCTCCATGACCTCATTGATCTTCCGAAGGTCATGGAAGAGTCTCCACCTGTCTCTGCCTTGTTTCTTAATGATGAAGACAGGGGAGTTCCAGGGGCTATTTGTGGGCTCTATGTGTCCCCTGACCAGCTGTTCCTCAACAAGGGACTCAAGAGCGCGCAGCTTTTGAGTCAAGAGGGGCCATTGATCCACCCAGACTGGATCATCAGTTTTCCAGGTGAGTGGAGGGGCTACGCATTCTTTAATGGCTCTGGCTAGAAATCCTGCGGCGGTGGGATCTCTAGCTGTGCCCCCCACTGAGACAAGGCGTCTCTGCCCCACAAAGTAAAGCCTGTTTTGAAAATAAATGGTCGGATGGTCACAACCCTACCCTCAGGTCCTTCAATGATAACTGGATTTTTGCTCCTTCTAGAGAGTGTGGCCCCTCCGATTCCAGAGACAGCTCCCTGGACTGATCTAAGTCCCCTGGACTGATGTAAGTTCCCAACCTTTTGGCCACTTCAAGCTGGCAATAATGGTCACATCTGCTCCTCTATCCACCATCCCCGAGATGTTGCACTCAGCACCTCCATAATAAAATGTACAGGTTAAAAAGGCCTTTTCAGGGCTCACATCCTCAGTCCAACATACTTCAGGGTATATCGGAATTGAGTCTTTGAAACATGGCAAGAATTGATATATTGCCACAGTGGTCTCCTTGTTTAAAAAGATTGGCGGACGGTCACAGGTAATTGACACAAATATCTCATCATCGGGGCCAACAGTTTGTATAGCTGGTGTAAGAGTGAATCCCTCAGGTGTGTCTTGTGACATGTCCTGTGACCAAAATGTCTGTATAATTGTCCAGTGCTCCATATTGTCCTGTATGTATCACGTATGTTCTAGTGTCCTCAAAATACAAAGAAACAGCACTCACCAGCTGTCCTGCAGAACCAAAATGAATGTGCCAAGGTGGTTGATGGTTCAAGGCATCGGGCGTCAGTTGCCAGGGGTGACATGTGGGACATGGTGTTCTTGGTAGTACCAGTCCTTTCCGGGGGCGACAGGCAGGGCAGGGCGGAACGGCCTTGTATTTGATGTCGTCACGCGGGGCTGTCCTGCGCTCTGCTGTCCATTTCCTGAATGCCTGAGATGATGTTGCTGGCAAGTACTACAGTCATCAGGTGGAGTGGTGTCCCATCGCTCAGAGCCTTGTGAGGGTGGTTTAGATCTACAGTCCCATGCAAAATGTCCCATTTTGCAACAATTAAAGCACTTTGAAGTATCCTTTGAGATAGCCAAGACTTCTGCTACTCCCTTTGCAACAGCTGACGCAACACTGTGCTCAATTGATGTTAATTTTGCGCAGGCCTCTATCATTTGATCAATAGTTCGTGGTGGGTCTAGAGGGAGGCTTCGCAAAACCTTTTCACACTCTTTATTGGAATTGGCTAATGCTAAATTTTTCAGTAATTTCTTGCGAGCCTCCTGATTCTCTACTTGCTTTTCGATAGAGGCTTTTAAACGGTACACAAATTTAATAAAAGATTCATCTACACTTTGTCTGATATCGGAAAAATTTAGCATGGGAGTAGCACTGTCAGGCATCTGTATTAAGGCCATCTCAGCTGCCCTTTTAATGTCCCCAGGGACCTCTTCCAGGATGTCCCTGGCCTGGCCCTGTCGTTTTTCAAGGGCACCTTCCCCACAAAGATGCTCCAGGGTTAGGTGTCCTCTCTGGGCATTGCCCTGGTATTTAATTAACAGCCCCCTTAATTGTTTTTTCCATGTCCTCTCCCATAGCATAAATTCCGCAGGGGAGAGGAGGCATGAAAAAATATTTTTGATGTCATAGGGCACCAGGGTATATGTAGAAAAGGTAGCCTGGACCAGGTTCTTAAAACAAGATGACCCCCACCCATAATCCTTTCCTGCTTTACACAGTTCCTTTAGTTGGGAATAAGGAACCGGCTCCCAGTGCGAAGCCCTTCCTCTTTGGAAGATGACTGGAGCAACAAATGGCGTTATTCTTTCCGCCAACTCACAGTCACCCTCCTTGGCTGCCTGCCTTCTCATCCAGGCCCAGTGGTCCTCCACGTCGCACTCAGTGTCTGAGGAGCCACTGCTTTCCTCCTTCAAAGAGGGAGAGTACCTAGATGGGATGTGGGGCTTCCTGTGTCCCAGATCGGCCCGATAGCTTTGGGCCTTGGACATCAAAATAGCATCTTTCTGAGAACAACCACACCCTCTTCCGGCTCCGGTAGCGTGGGAACCAGAAGGAGATGGGTTCCCACAGGCAGAGCCACCAAAGGAAGAGGTGGGGGCATGCTGGTGATGGGAGGAGCTCAGGCCAAGAAGGAGATTCCTGATGTAGAAAGAGGGACCCGATGCGGTAACACCCATCGAGGCAGCAGGGGAGGAGTCAGAAAGGGTGGGAAATGCAACGGGGAGGTCACAAGAGGAGGAGGGCACCACACTTGACTGACAATTCCGAGCGCCATTTTGTGATGAAACAGTTTTGGCAGGAAAATGAGAACTAGGAGAGAACAAAATGGTGGATGTGGCCATGTGGTTGGCGCCATTTTGTACCATAGAATTCAATGAGGCAACCGGGGATGAGGGTTTAGGAGAGTGGTTTGGGCAAGATCCCAGGGTGGCATGGCCAGTGCCACCCTGAGAAGGGGACTGATGAGACAGAGAGACAGCACGGAGTCAGCAGCAACCGTGTGCCTGTTGGCAGGATCAATTTGCCTGTTCCAACGGAGTTAGGGAAGAAGGCTGAGGAAAATGGGGAGAGGAAAGAGGGGTAGGGTTTGCAGAACTGGGGCTACCAACTTTTCCCCCATGAACTTAAGCAATTTAATAATAACAGAGAACAGAGGAAAAAACTTCCCCACAGAAAAATTCCCCTTGACTCTCATATAACTGTTCCCCAACTCGATCCCAAAACTCCCGATTAAGAACTGATTCCCCCAAAGTATTAGGAAAAGTTTTAAATAACCAAATAACAAAACATTTTAATTCCCCCTTTGAAAATTTAAAATTCCCCTTCTGAAGGGATCCCAGAACTTGGAGGTAAACTTTCCGCTGGGGTTTGGACAGTCTTGAGCCCGTATTTTTTCCCCAATTCCTGATCACGAGACGAAAAGGAGAACGAAAGGAAGAGAGAAAGACCCACAGAATGAAATTTTCTCTGAACTCACCACTCTGGGTCAATGCAAGCATCTCGGCAGGTGCTCGCTGGTGATCAGCCGAACCTCCTTTCCCTGGAGGGTTGCCAGCAAAAGCTGTTGGAGATACTCTCAGGGGGTCCCTTGATAGTCCCTGTTCGGGTGCCAGCTGTCGCGGCAGGGTGAGGTGGTGAATGCCACAACCTTCCCGAGAGCTTCTCCAATATATGGGAGCTGCCTGGGCTGGTGCAGTGTCCGCAACACGCGCGCTCTCACCCTCAACCGAATGGCTGAGCGAGTAGCAAAAGGAGCAGAAAGTTAAAAGCAGGAAGGGTCTTCATATCGAGTTCCATGGGAGAGGATTATTTCCAGCTCACATGTGAAGGTGTCGAGGGATGAAGACAAGAACAAAGGGTGTGCAGGGGATTAAGTATGAGGCCGGATAGGAGTGGGCAGAGCAGCCGGGACCAATGATCTGAGGGTCCAGGGGCAGTACATAGGAGGGGCCAAGGTGAGGGGACCAATGAGGAGGACCTGAGGGAGTGGTTAGGGAGAGAGGACCAATAGGTTACCAAGGAGAGGAGAACCTTCTAGAGCAAGGGAGTGAACAAGGGAATGACTGATAACAAAGAGACAACTGGGGTGAGGAGGCCAACGGGCCAACTGGGGTACAGAGATTTACATAAACAAATTATTAACACAATGAATCTTGGGAGGAGGTCCTCTTCTCGCCCTATGCAGGAGAGCATTGATCAAAATAGGGCTCATCCTACCAGTGCACTCTCTGTTGCTCAGGCGGTGGAGGTGCACTGGCCTCCACACCTGGAGAACACCACTCCTGTGTTGCAGTGTGTTTGTTGAACTGTGTTTGCTGCAGTACTTCTTGGAGTTGCAAATGAGAAGTTTTTGGTTTGGACTACGGATCATCATTCTGATACTAACAGTGTTGGTAAACATAGTTATAATATATTGTTTATGTGTTCATAGTTATTTGCCTTGTACATATGCTTGGCAGAGCAGACTGCTAGCGGCGAGATTTACCGGAACCTCGCCGGGGGATAGCGTGGTGGAATTTAGACAGCCTCAGTAATGTATGCTCACGTTTCAGTAGCACTGAAAGAGGACAAAGTCTTTGAAGCAAAACACTATTTATTGATATCAACAATTAAGCTGAGTCGGGTGTGTCTCCCCTCTGAGAAGTGAATACACACACCTCGTTAAAATGACAACCTTTTCATACCCTTTCACATCCAAGGGGGGGTCCCTGTCCCCTTTCCCACTGGTTGGGTACTCAGGGACTTACACTCTCTCCTGAATACATATTCTTCTTCTTGGGGTCCTAATTTTAATTTTATCAAGGGCTTTTCAAGGTAATTGGACCCCAAAAAATAGAGCCCCTGACACCCCTAATCCTGTGCATCATTTCCTGATTCCATCATCTGGAAATTTTTTGCTTCCTTCTGTAATTCTGGACATTCTCTTTTGAAATGTCCCACCTTTCCACAACAGAAGCATTTCTTGGGACTTGTCTGCCAAGTGGTCATCTCCCGTCTTCTTCCCTGCAGTCTCCTAACATTCCGTTGAACGCTTCTTTGTGCTACTTCTCTTCCTCTCTCAATCCCATTCCCAGGTTGCCACTTTATTACTTGATGTACAGTGGCCACCATTAATTTAGTTTTATTCTTCTGTTTCTCACAATCTCTCCTAAAATAAACCTTCTGAGCTTCCCTCAACAATTCAATAAATTCTTTATCACTCCAGTCATCTATTTTCTCCAATTTCTTCTTTGTATCTTGTCACACTTTAGTCAAAACTTACTTTCAATACCTCTCGAGCTGCATCACTCTCAAGATCTATTCCTGAGTACTGCTGCATATTCGTTCTAAGCCTCTGTAACCAGGAAGTGCATAGCTCATCACACTGCAGTTTATTTTCAAAGAGCTCCTCAAAATTCTGCCCCTTTGGAGCTGCTTCTCTTATCCCCCTAATCATCAACCTTCTATAGTCTGACACGTTATTCCTTCCTTCAATTGTATTCTGATCCCAGTTAGGTCTCAATATTGGAAATTTTTTTTCACTGGGTGTTCCCCCTTGAACATCAGGTGGATTTTCTCTTTCCCAAATTCTTATCCCTGTAATTCGTACCATTTATCTCTCCTCTGAAGTAAATAAAGTCCCCAAAATAGATTGTGTTTCTTCCCACGTGTAGATATTTGGACCTAAAAATTGATCTAATTGCTCTGCCAACCCCAACAGGTCCTCTAATATATTACTCTTGTTTTTTTTAATTCTCTTACTTCAGTGCTAGTAAGAGGTACATTCATAAATCCTATTTCCCTTGGAGCTCCCTGCATAGGCACATCTCGCAAGGGAAACATGGAAATATTTGCATTAACTTTTCAGGTGGTATTTGAAGGGGGGAATGAGAATTTTTGATGTCTTTCTTTAACCGTGCTAACTCTGTAATCGTAGTTCTCTGTGACAGCTGTTCTGTCATATGATACTATATCATTTCATTAAAACCAGCCCCCCATGGGTCCGCCATTTCACGGGGACCAGCTATGCCACATGGATCCACCATTTCATGCAGACAAGCCCCACCATGTGGACCAGCCATTTTGTATCTTTCCACACTATTAGCATTCCTTTCCAGCTCAACTGTCACTTCTTCTAAATTTGGACCATTTGATTCTCTATATGGCACATAGGGAGGGGATAAGTGATCTGAGGTCCCATTTTTCCCTCTTTCTCTCCCCTCTAGTCTTCTTCAAGTCTGTAGTCACAACTGTTATGCATGGAAATGAAAAAGTTGGCTTTCGCATGTTAATAGTTATCAAAATTATTAATAAAATTGATATTGTTAAATGTTTTTCCCAAGTTAGAAAACTTATTCCCTGTTAGTTTCTTACTGTTACAACTATGTTTACCAGTTCAATTAATATTTTAAAAGTTGTTTGAAATCCTTTTAACTCTTGTTCAAGTTAAGTCTCTTACAGAGAAAGTAGAGCCTCACAGGTGGCCCATGGACTAAATTTTGTACCCGACCGTTGTCCTGTCACTGAGCTCCATGGCAACATGGAATTTCAATGAAGACTTTTCCTGCCCTTGAAGCTGATGACATAACCTAAAGACTGTTCCCCTAGACATCAGTGAGCCATTGGCTGAAGGACTTTACCTCATTTCTAAATCCACCAATCACCCTGCACCTTAGAGGCTGGACAGTGGGCAGCCAGATGAGGAGCCAGTGAGGTATAAAACTTCATGCACAGCTTGGAGAGGGGCTTTTTGCCTCGGGTTAACTGGTGGTGAAGCCTGGCGCTGTGGTCCTCAGGCCTACCTCTCTATCTAGAGACTTACTTAAAAACCTTGCTGCAGATTAGCTGAGGCAAAACCCAGTGCTGCAGATCTCTGTTTTGGGTAAATAGCCCGTCTGGCTTTAAGAGTCTCTTTATCACTGTGATCCCCGGTTTTATTTAGCTTCTTTTTTTTTACTCAGCTGTTTTCCAAAATTTTTTGTTAATAAATAATTTTCTAATTAAAATCAAGAGTTGCCTTTATTTATGACAACAACCATGGATGAATATCCCAACAAGCAGCACAATCCTTCCCCCTTCTTGGTCACGAAGTTCTTTTGCATTCACATATAGATTTAAAGCCTGATATATCCAATCTTCTGAAGACCTAGATCTGGGCCAATATAATGGGTCTGGTCTAACGGTTTGTTTAGCCCATTCAAATATACAATATTGAATCATCTTATTTTTATCCTTCCACTGAGTACAAGACAACTCCTCTTGTCCCCAGTCTTTGAGCATCCTCCCCAAAGGACTGTTGGGAGGTATGCTCGAAGTGGAGTCTTTCAGCTCCTCTCCACTCCTCTTAGTCTTCCTGCTGCAGCTATTTCCCATCTCACAGTATTCCCACAGGGCTCCTTTCTTGCAGAACTGACTCGCTTCGCCTCTTCACTGGCCGTATCCCTCACAGAAAGAAGAAACCACAGTTGGGACTCCACAGTCGCTTCACAGGCAATTCCTTGTCTCAAGCAATTCCTTGTCTCAAGCAATTCCATGTCTCAAGCATATACACTCAGTTCTGCTCCTCCCAGCCAACCAGGCAATACTTAACAGTCACTTTTCTTACATGGGCCCTGTGCACAGGTGTTACCACATATTGCAAATAAACTCTCCTCTCTCCCTCTCTTCCCTTCCCCTTTTTGCTTCTAGAGTCCCCCGTTCAGGTCTCACCTGTAGGTCCCACAAGGTACGACAACAAGTTCAGGAATGCTAAACTCAGCAGGGTGTGCCTTCCCCCGCTCTCAGTGGCCCACCCCACAGGGCCAGAAGTTAAGGATCCCAGACAAGTCTCCAAATTGTGAGCCATGCCTCACTTTCTGATAGAATTGAGAGGGGACCAAGTCATTGAAGCAAATATTATGTATTCATATCAATGAATCAGCTGAGTCAGGTGTGTTTCTCCTCTGAGAGGTGAACACACATGCTTCATTAAAATGGCAACATTTTTATTACTCTTTCATGACCAAGGAGGGGTCCCCGTCCCCTTCCCCATTTGTTGTGTACTCAGTGACTTACACTCTCTCCCGACCGCTTACCCTTCCCCCAAAACCTCCTTTCCCCTCCCCCCCCATCTTTCTCCCTTTTTTGGTTTTATTTTCAACTTTGTTTTATTGGTTCCTGACAATACTTAACAGGGGCAAGAAACAGATCAAACCACATCCAAACCATAGGTAACAAGAAGTAGAAAACAGAATTAGTAATTTTCCTTCTTTTACTCTGTAGTCCTTTTGGGCTGAAGCAAAATGGTGTTTCATCTCTCACATCAACTAAAGAAATGTTTTTATGAGTAAAGGACATGCTAAGAATCTCTAAGGATATAGTATTCAATGCCCAAGCAGTTAAGTTGATTTACATATTTAAAAGGCTGGCACAGGACTACTATACTACTAGTAGTATTTAATGTACATCCTTTAATGTTCTCCTTTTAGGAGGTACCACTTTTTGGTATTCATTAAAGGTTTTCAGCAGCAGTCAGATGCCCCTCCAGCTGCAGAATCCCCCATCTCTCACTCTGCTACTTCATTTCTTAGGCTGTTTTTTGGTACCTCATTTAGCCTCTGGAGCCTCTCAAGACCTGTTCCCAAATCTTTCTTTTCAGGGACTGCTTCCTTACATCCATACAAAATGTTGACCTAACATAACAAAGTTCCTCTGTTTATGTAGAAAATAAAAAAAAAAAAAAAAAAAGGAATTCTGGCACTCTTGTTGTTTTAGTTTTAACAGATGATTGCCTACAGTCTTTGGGAATTAGAGATGCAACTTGTGTGATATGTTTCAGTCTTCCTTCCCCAGGAACCTTTGGTCAGCATCTACACAGAGTGACTGACAACTTCTGAAATATGATAAAGGATTCTTCTGCAGATTGGGAATATACAGAGGCAGAATCAGTCATTCTTCTGCAGATGAGGAATGTACGAAGGCACTATCATTCTGCTAAAAGAACACTATGTGTCATGCACCTGTGATTCTGCACTATTTGAAGCACACAGAAGCTGAAATTCCACAAGAACTGAAGAACTGCATGATTTTACTCCCGAGATGCTTGAACCTGAAGAAGATGAGAAGCTTTCACGACCATTCTGTGCCTATCAAAACATTTGGGGTTTGCAAGAATAGAACAGTGTGTCCAGACTGTCATCAAATTAATTTACAAGTAAACATGACACAGAATGTACCAGATGAAAGTATACAAACACCTGAAAGTGTGACAGTACTGATGCCTAAAATTTTTTGCTTTCTATATATTTTTCAAATACTTGTAGCTTTGTAGACTGCTAATACATGGTTGTAGCTTCTAGTACTTTTCCTACCCATTCCCCCTACTTTTTAGAACAATGAGCTAACCCTTCTACTACATTCTTAGGATTTTGTTTTAGTCTTGCTTTTTAATCCAGCAAACACACTTTGTTTTGCACCATATATTGTAGACATAATAAAATGTAGGGCTAAAAGATTGGGGGAAGGAGGCTCCAATGGGACGGAAGCCAGAGAAAAATTACCTAACCAACTGCTCTTCTAATTGGACAGTATTTGTTACATATACTAACCCTATAAACTTTGTACAAATCTGATTCCACTTGTGCCCATAGCCATGGGGGCATCTGGAAGCTTCCATTAAAGATCTGCTTCTTGTATTACCTACATTAATATTGTCTGGAAAGTGTTCTTCTTACTTGATTCAGGCAACAGTACTGCCTCTCCACATTGTAAATGCAGCAAACTTTGGTTGAATAATAGATAAACAATTGCGTGGAGAAGCTGGCATTTTATTGACTATGTAGGGAAACCATTTTTCAAAAGGTTCAGATGGTAGAAATTCCAGCAAATGAGGACAAAAATTTTTTCTGTAAGGCCACAAATATATAGAAGATGGCAGAACAAATCTACTAAACCAAAGTTAGTAACTACTAACTAACTACTAAAAGTTACCCACAATCAGCCACTCCAACTACTGGCAAGGTTTAAGTGTCTGCAACCTCAGGCTTAGGAATCTGTAATATATAGAGTGAAATCCACTGATAATGAAACTGAATGGAACCTAAGGGTGGGTAATTTTATTTATAACAAAAGTAAACTACATCATGCAAAAATAGTACATATTTTGGGAAATACAGTTTGGATTTTCCCAGTGGTCTAGATTACCAGGCTTTCCAGTATGAAGGCACAGCTCAATGAATACAATACTCCTCCTGAGATTCTGTCTACTGATCTGGCAACTGACAATACAGAACATGGAACAGAATTCACGAATTGTGAGGACCCATGCAAGTACTGGATCATGCAAGGAACTTGGAGACTTTACTACCTACAGTGCAGAACTCCTGCAACAAACTCCCAACATAGCAGCCCACATCATCTCCTGTTAGTGCATCAAGCAGCACTCAGCAAGCAGAAGCATAAAGCAGGATACAACTGGTCTAGACAATGCATCCAATCCGCAGAATGTCAATACAATAAAATTCTACTGAAAACTCTAATTCTTCTAAAATTACTTCTGGGAGTCATCCCTGTGATGGTGTAGCTCAAACTAAGGAAGCAGAAGACTCTACCCTGCATTAGCATAATGTCCTTGTTCAGGAGACAAATTTTATTTGGCTGACATGGAGCTGCATCAGTCTATATTTCCAAAGAAGCCTACATGTGTGAATTACAATAAAAAAGCATTCTTGTTCTCATGAAAGGGAAAAAAAAGGACCACAGTCCACATTACTACAAAACCAGAACATCCGTATGTCCTTGTATTTTGAACACTGGGTAGAGTCTGAAGATTAAAGCCCTTTCCAGTTGGTACTGCAAAAGTGCATTTCACTTCTGCAGAGGCTGAGGAATGGGTTGATTCCTCAGAAGACAGTGCTACAGAAAGTGATGAATAGTTTGGAGATAGATCTTTCTCCTTTGACAAGAATTATACTATAAAATAGCATCTCTTGCATCATGTGAGGGAAACAGCTGTAATTGTTAATTAAAAACATTAAAATTTAAAAAATATTAAGGAGTATTAGAGAGTCAGAAAGGGAGATAGACTGGAGGAACCAAGGTCTGACCTCCCTGAGACAAGAGCAGCCACCAGAAATAATTTGAGATCAAGGGGAGCTTCTATCCATTCCCCAGCAAGAAGAACGTCGCAGTTGTAAAGAAAGAAGCAAGGGAGAGTAGTCCATGCTCGGGGTAGCAAGTGACATCCTTTTTCCCCCACCACATCCCTCCAGGTCCCTCCGCACAAGAGGTATGAGGTTTTGAACACAGAAGGCCAGTCAAAAGAAGAAGAGAATAAAGGTCCTGTTGCACAAGAGGTGCCACCACAATCAGAAAAATAAAAAGAAAGCCAGTGGTTAAGAATTGGAGACCAAGGCAACAAAGGGAACCTTGTGACTGGTGTCTACTACAGGAAGCCTTATCAAGAGGAGCCTATTGACAAAGCCTTCTTGCTTCACCTACAGAAGGCAGCCTGCTTACACACTCTTGCTCTGCTGTAAAAACAGCACCTCAAGCTGTAGGTGATTCAGGAGACTCCTGGACCCACTGTTGGCCAGGGCACCCAGGATCCCCCACAACCCTTTGATTTTGCCCTTAGACATACGCCCCCCTCACCCCTTGAACCTATGGTCTCTCCAGCACCTGGCCAGGACACCCCTGGTCCTCAGTAGCAAAGTGCCCCACAGTCTCACCTTCAAACACACCCCTGACTCTGAGGCCACCTCCCTACTTGCTGGACCATCCAGTTTGACATTCATTAGTGCTCAGATATTTACTCACACACCTGCATTCAATCCAGAACTGCACCATGGGCACACAGGCCCTCTGACATGTCTGACTCCCATTTAATGCGCTCAGACCCCCATACACACATATATGCACGTATCCCAGGGAAAATCTAGAAAGACATATTCTATCACCATAATCTTGTTCCTCCCCAGTTCACCTCAATCCATCACTTTCCCTGACTTTCATTCATCTCCTAAACAGCACTTTCCACTCTTTCTTCCTTCACTTTCTTCTAAGGCTCTTGGTTGAACCTGCAGGGATTACCCTCCTGCCTTGCATGGTGCTACTGAACTGTAATCTTTCTAGTCCTGCAGGCTGTTGTAGGGCACTTTGCTGCCCCAAGCCATGAATAGATCAGGTCCCCTAACCACTCACACCCAGTGTTCTTACACTGTATCACTGCATTTTCGGCATTGGAATGGGCTGCCCAGGGACACAATAGAGTCACCATCCCTGGAGGTGTTTAAAACAAAATGAATGTTACAGTGCCATGGTTTAGTTGATAAGGCATTGTCAAGTCATAGGATGGGCTGGATGCTCTCAAACTTTACCTTTTCCAACCTAATGAATTCTGTGATTGTTCTCATCATTCCCCAAACATATTCCCCCAAAGACATTCCTATGCCTTCAGCGAGTAGCATGAGAACACCCATAGGATATCTAGGCAGGGCATCTTCTGGACCTGCTGATCCCCACCCATGAATCAAAAAAAAATAGGGGGTTTTGCAGACCACCAAAACTCATTTTGTTGGTGTGCTAAGAAAACCAGACAGTTTTGTATCCTGAAACCTGGAGCTGTGAATGGAGACACAACAGGCTCTGCCTCCGCGCAGAGCCCCGGGGAGCAGCTCGGCAGCCCCGCAGGCCTCAGGGGCCCAAGAAACCTGCATGAACCTGAGCTTGCTGCCCTCAGCCTGGACTCGGCTAGCACGGAACGTGGCAGCGCCACGGAGCCGAGACGGGCGCGGAGAAAGCCGGGGCACTGTCCCTAACTCCAGAGTCGCGCCCAGCAGCGTACCTCCGGCGGGTTGATGGGGGAGAGGGCCCGCCGACGGACTAGCTGCCCGCAGAGCAGGCCGGCCGGCCGGCTGACTGCTGCGGGAACGAGCCGGCTGCTGAGGGAGTGGATGGCCTGGCCGGCTACTGAGGGAGTGAGCCAGGTGGCTAGCTGGATAGTGCGGGAGCGGCCTAGCTGCTGCGGGAGCGGCCTAGCTGCTGCGGGAGCGGACCGGCTGTCTGGCTGGCCAGCTGGCTGGCTGTCTGGCTGCTGCAGGAGCAGGATGGCTGCCCCTGGAACAGACCGGCTGTCTGGCTGGCCAGTTGGCTCGCTGGCTCCCGGGCTGCTGCGCGAGCAGGACGGCTGCTCCGGGAATAGACCAGCTGTCTGGCTGGCCAGTTGGCTCGCTGTCTACCAGGGTGCTGCGGGAGCAGGATGGCTGCTCCGGGAATGGACCGGCTGTCTGGCTGGCCAGTTGGCTCGCTGGGTACCGGGCTGCTGCGAGCACGCTGTAGCTGCTGAAGGAGGGGGCAGCACCGCCCCACGCTCCCGTTTCCCGGGCGCGCCCCCGTGCCCAGCGCGCAGCCGCACTGCTCCAAAACAGTTTCTTGCTCACGTCGGAGAAGCCGCTTCCGTTTCCAACGTCGCATTCCGGCCACACCTGCCCGTGCCCGAGCCCCGGCTCGCTCCGGCTTTTCCCATTACTGGAATCGCCGCAATTTAAGGATTTTAATGAAAGAAAACAGCTTTTAAAGCTCAGTTTTCTTTAAAGGNGCTCCCTCATCGTTCGCAACAGCCCCAACGCCCGCTGCCGAGCCGGCCGGGCCACGCCCACCGCGCCCGTCGCTATTCGCCCGTTCCCGCGCGGCCAGCGCTGCCATTGGCTGGGGG